>JAGPOW010003642.1:60851537-60875425 GCA_030014935.1 Caiman crocodilus | reverse complement strand
TCTAGCTGGGGTCATCTGAACCCAGCACTCTTTCCTGCCTATGCAGGGGGTCGGACTCAATGATCTATTGAGGTCCCTTCCGACCCTAGCATCTATGAACCTATGAAATCATCCCAACCAAGACTTTGCTTGGTTGGCTAGATGTGAGGAGAGAATCAGAGAAAGTAGGGGAGATTCACCCCTTACGGGCTTTCCCTGGCCTGGCATATGGTCTTCTGAGCCCTGCTTTTCTCTAGTGCTGCATGAGAAAGGAGGGGAATTTCCCCTTTCCCTTGTTTGTGTGGTGGGACAGGGTGGAGTTTGGGAGACCCATACTGGGTGCCTGCTCTCATAGCCAGACGTGGGGCACAGGGGCTTCCTCCCTGCCCACATGGATCTCCCAAACTCTGCTCTGCCTCATCATGCAGAAAAGAAGAGGGGAAAATTCCCCACTGCTTCCATATGGCAGCAAACAAAAGCAGGGCTCAGGAGAGCCATGTCAGGCACACCTAATGCCCCACACCCAGCTATAGGAGCAGGCACCTGGCATGTCTATACCCACAGCCTCTAGAACAGGGGGTACTTATCTGCTTTGCTGAGGACAGAGTTTTTAAACTGCCAGATTGGGGAATCAAACATTCTGATTGGCTGAGCCCCTGGAGGGCCTGGAGGGGCTTAGACTGTACTAAGTTGTGCCTGGAAACACATGGGGCTCCCCAGTGTTTCTATAGCTCTGCTGCCTTTCTTCTCCATGCTTCAGGCAATTTTTAACAATTTTTTTCCCTGCCCTCCCTCCCCCCCACCCTTTTCAGCCATTTGTGGCCAAATCACACTTTTCATGGGAAATGTTAAATTTTGGGCTTTACCCTGAAATCCCCTGAAGCCTAACTTACATATGCCCCTACCCATAGGCTTTATTTTTGTTGTGTTTTTTTTAAAGGAAAACCATAGACTGAGAGATTTGCTGCTGTTAATGCACCAGGACTTCTTGTATTCTCTCAACACAGGTATACAATCCTCCTCCTAAAGATTTTAGGTCATGCCTTCCAAGACCCTACACTTGCATGAAGAAGCTCTGAGGTCTTTGTCAGCCATTGCTATTACAGCTGTTCTTCTCAACCTGTGGGTTGTGGCCTAAAAGTAAGTCACAAGATTATGTGAATGGATCAGGAGAAAGCTTTGAAAATGAATCAACAAACTATAAAAATGGATTCTCCTTTAAAAGAGAGAAACATGGGAAACCATGGCTTATCCCTTGCAGGCAGACAGAGTTCCAGCCTGCAAGGGGCTGCTTGGGGATCTCCCATTCCCCACATACACCCATCCCCTGCCCTACACCCTGGGGGGGGGCTTGGGCCTGGGGGAGGAGGACAGCAGGTTAGGAGTGAAAGGCAGTGGGTTGGGACTGGCCATTGATGTTTACAAATGGATCCTGGTACAAAAAGCATTGGGAACCACTGCCTTGCAGCATGCTAACTGAACTTATAGTGCAAGCATTTTCATGCTGAAGCAGAAAAGTATATGCTAAGTGCAACCTTAATCATAGTAAAATGAGCACTTTTCTGGTAAGGATAGCTAGGCTGTTGTGGGACTGTTTCAGAGATTATATGAGTAGTCTTTACTGGCTTTTGGGTGGTGTGTAGGCTGGAACAAACAAACCACTAGTCCCAGATTGTTCCTGCACCCTCCCACTGTACCAAAGTGAGCTTGAGACTCTGGTGAGTTGGGAGGATCGAGGGGTGGGACCAACAATCTGTTGTTTGCCAATTGCATAGCCAGCTTGAGCTCTGTCCAGATGGCTGAGATTATAGAAACATTACCATATGACTGCTCAGAAAATTTCATGGTAATGCTTACTATGATCTAAATAAAACATGTACTAAGTAGTGTCCAGTGTGACAAGACCCCTGGTTAAATGGTCTATGGCAGAGCCGAAAAGCAACAGAGCACAAATGGATTTAGGTTTGTGCTGGGAAGGGCTGAGTGGCTTCCAGTAGTGCTGTAGGAGCAAACTTAGTTGTGCAAGGTGACGTTGTAGCTTCCTAAAGCATTTGGTTGTAAACATGTGATTCAGATCATCATGCAATTTGAAACAACTGTTGGATAATTTAGGGACCTACAACCTGAGTATGTGATATTTATTCATCTTAGTACTAGCACATTCCCAATGGGAACATGAACAGTGCACAATGTACCACCATGCAGCAATAACCAAAACTAGCTTTGAGTGCAATAGTTTATATGTAGGAGTCTAGAGGGTGACAGACAATGCTGCACAGAGCTCCCTGTATATGCAAGGTCCACAAGTGGCAGCAATACAGTTGTACCAGTGCAGCAGAGCTAATTAGCCTGAGTGCAGTGCCGTTAATAAAATGTCTTGCTGCTGGTTCCAGACCTAGCTTGGACAGTGCTTTCTTGTGTAAAAACTTTCAACTCAAGCCTTATCCCTAGGTTTGATTTCTTCCTAGGCGGCTCACCTCAAAAACTACAATCTCAATCCTTTCTAGAAATTACCTCCAAATCCTTTATATGTGAATGGCATAATGAGCTGACTACTGCTCTGAATCAGCAGAGTCCACTTCTATGCCTTTCTGAAGTGATCGATACCTGCTAGCAGTGTGGAGTGTTTCAGGCAAATACTGTCTGCCTTTGATATGACCCTTATTATAAGTTGGAAGATGGAGAATGGCAGGAAATGTTTTATTCTTGAAAGTAATTGTAATAATAAACATTACAATGAATTTGAATAAGGCTGCTTTTATAGGTCTGCACGGAGCTTTTTATATGTATTCAGGGAAAAATAAAAATGAAGTATAGACATACGTTAATTGACTTGTGTGTAAAACTCCAAGTTGGGTAGTAAGAGGCAGAATTCTTTAGCTAGACTCTGAAACCCAGGAATTTAGTCAGCATAAATAGCAAATAGATAAGTTCAATGATCTCCGCTTCCCATGAAAAGAAATTTTCAAAACACCAAGGTTCTCTCATTTTGCTTTGTCTGTCTTCCTTTGATAAGGCAACACATACAAGCTGAAAAGCAGCAGGAAAGGAAAACCTGCAGGTAACCTAACAGGCTGCTTAAACATTTGTTCAGAAATATTATAGTTTAGCCTCTTCTATTTACTCAGTCACAGAAGCAATGGCTCCAACCATAAAATAAACAAATCTAAATTGCCTTCAGCCAAAGACCATGACAGATCAGGCTACTTTACCAGAAGGATCTCACCTAACTGAGCTAGATTGATCCTTGTACTGTGACAAGGCTTTAGGTACCTTAAAAACCTGCTTGTTCCCTAGCTTCATGTCTTGTGGTACTGATGAGTTTAGTGTTTCATGAGGAGACACTAGGGAAAGTGGTGATGCTGCTCATTCAGTAACAGACACCAGGGTGTTGTCACAGTTTACAATGGTCACCTTTGTGGACTGAGTTATTTACCCAACAGGCAAAGTTGTGCTGACCTCTGATGTGTGTTCAGTTCCTAAAGAATGCTGATCCAGAGAGGTACCTCAGCAATCTACTAAAAATACTGATGAAAAACAACTCAAAGGGGTATAATATCTTTTAATATACAAAAATGGTTACTCCCTGTTTCTCTAAAGCTATCAGAATGCTGATTTCTTTCTTACTGAACATTTCAGTTGCAGATGGGGTTGGGGAATGCTTACCTCTATGCCTAGTTGCCTTGCCATCATTTCCATGATCTAGCATTTCTATTGGGTGGGCATTTTACATGTCCAAATTCTCAGGCCAAGTTTGAAAGTGCCTCCCCTCCCCTCCCAACCAAAGCTTAATCTAAACTGGAAAGGCCAAGAAGTGATCATACTCTATTTTTACACCTTCAGGTATTGATGCTCAGAAGGACAAGCCCTGGCAAGCAAGGAGGGCCTTCAGTCTTGGAGCTCTTAGTGATCACAATGTCAATGAACTGCCAGGCAAATCACACACTGGGCGCATCTACATGTGCACATTTACAGCACAGTAACCAAAATTATTGCACAGTACGAGCATGCCTCTACATGTGCATGTGTGCACCCATACTACTCAGTAAATAGGGCAACTTATGCTGACTTGAGCATATCTTTGATACCTGCAGGTATGCCTGATTAGGCACAATGCACATGTAGACAGGTTGCCATGCAGTATACCTGGGGGCCTCCCTGCTGGATCTGCCCAGCCAGTAGGGGGCTGACCTGAGCCCAGCCCCAAGGTTCCTGACTGGCCACCTCTTCTGGCTTCAATTTAAGACTAAAGTTAGTCCCAAAGGCTGGTAGCCATGTTGCCAGAGATGGGAGTTCTGCTGGTAGGCAGAGGGGCAGATAGCAGGCTGCCCTGACCTGGGACTAAATTTAGTCCCAGATCAACTGTGAATGTAGATGCCAGCTTATTCCTACTTTCTGTGCAGTAAATTTAAGCTTTCATAAATGCATGTGTTGACAGGCCTGTGGTGAGCTACTCCAAAGTCCCAAAACATTCATTCAGCTTCAAGAAAATTCTATCCAGGTGGATAAAGGGATCCTTCTTTTCTCTATAACATGTGTAATTCTGCAAAGCAAGGACAGAAAAAGAGAACATCCACACTCAGTTTTCTCTTCTCCAGACTAGAAAAATCTGTCTCTTTCAGCCTTTCTGTTTCCCAGACCTTTCATCACTTTGTTGTTCTCTGCTGGACTCTGTCCGAATGGTCCATATCTTTCTTGGATAATGGAGTCTTAAAAGAGGACCCAGTACTCCAGGTGATGCCTTCATCAATGACAAGAAAAGTTAAAGAATCACCTCCCTTGATTTACAAAAAATTTCACTTTAAACCAGGCTGATCCTCTTCCAGGGTTCAAGACTTGCAAAGCAGCTTTGACACCACGTTTGCTACCTTCTTTCTCTTTCACCTTATTCCTGTGCCTAGCTTATCCTCTTTGGAACTGATGGTGCTGGATATGTTGGACTTGAAATGATAATTTTAAAAAAGTATTTAAAAAAGGAAATAAACTAAACTTGCTAAAATCCGAGTCAAATTTTTCCTTTGTTTTCCTGTCATTATACCTGATGAACAAGACTGCCGAAAACCACAACCACAGTTGGTTCTGTTCTGATGAACAGAAACTAACCTATCCACAAAGAATTCCAGTCACAAGTATGTCTTTGAGTTCTCTGCCTAAATGAAAAGCATCTAAAGTTATTTACAAAGCTAGAGATTCCTATGGTTATTTATGTGTGGTGTTCCTCTCTGGTGCACACTGTGTAACTATGAATGTGTCTATTCATTGTGTGTCTATTCTACGTCCAGAGTACTCCCAGAGGAATGGCTGGAGGAACTATTATGAAGAGCTAAATCTGGAACTGTTTGAAATCATTGTCTTTTTTGGGCATAGGAATGCTGGTATCCAATAGAGAAATTATTTCTGTGTGATTTTTATTTGCTAAGGGTTGTGAGTTTTGCACAGACTCAGTGAACAACCAGTAAAAGAGCCTTTGTTTTCTTAAATACTCCCTGGAGCACTGCTGTTAGTTTCTAACAGCCCAACCTTTGGGTCCAGGCAAGTTGTGCTTGGTGTAAGACCTGCTGTGAAGAATTGTGGCAGAAATACCATACATTATCTTTATGCCTCTGAACCTCACAGTAGCCTGTACCTGATCTCTATGTTCTTGGGCATTACTTAGAACAAGCCCCAGGGCTTTTTCAGCTACAAAATATTATGCCAGTTGAGGATCAGCAGAACATACCTCTGACCTTAGCCTCCACCTAAGTCCAGCATACCCCTGCATCTGGGGAAAAGAATTTGTAGCATAGGATCAGGAGAATCCAGGGCTGATTTCCACGTTAGAGATGTGTGCATGTGTGTAACAAGGTTTGAAGCTCACTTCATCAGAAAGGGCATGCACAAAGCAGTGTATAAGAAGGAGAGAGAAATTTGAATACAATAGGCAGAAAGGAGGGGGAGAAAGAAAGGGGAGAATGGGCATAGGGGTGAGGGCAGCGTTGGTGAATCTCCCAGATACCACTTCTGTATCACTCCTCAGCCTTGCTTGGTCAGAGATTAGGACTATTCTTGTTTGCTTAACTTGCATAACCTTCTTGTGTTAATAGGGCTTCATTAAAATACAATTCTGACCATACCTGAATGAAGTTGTAATATAAGAAACCTATACTTTAAACTTTGAATCTCAGGGTATTTCTATTATCCATTGTACTTGCCATTTGTATACCATGGGCACATCTACATAAGACACTACCCACCTGACATAAATGCCCTTCTTATTCAGTCACTAGAAATGACACACAATGAGTTTTTCGTTCTTTGTCTCTATGTGTCTCATATTTTATGCTATATACAATTTTCTTAAATGAGTATGAGGGGAGTGACATTAATATTTTTTAATCAACTCCAACAGACTTTTTGAATCTTTGTGTTTATTTTCTGTGAACATTTGTAAAAAAAACAAATTTTAAACATATTCTGAAAAATCAAACAAAAATGAATCTGAAAATGAAAAGAAAATCACAATTTGATATACAAATCACCACAAACTGCAAAGTAAATCAGAGAATAACAAATGACTTGAAGTGTTTAAATCATAGAATCATAGAAAAGTAGGGTTGGAAGGGACATCCAGAGCTCATCTAGTCCAACAACCTGCCTGAGACAAGATCATCCCTGTAAAAACCATTATCTAGACACTACATAACACTACCTTCAACCCTGAACACAGACCTAGCACACTCTAACTTCTCCACATCCTTTTTAAAATGAAGCCCAGACCTGCACACAATATTTCAGATGAAGCCTAACCAATACTGAATAGAGAGGCACAATCACCTCCTGTGTCTTGCACCTAAGCATTGAAGCATTCCAAAACTGCATTTGCCTTTTGTGAGGCTGCATCACATTGCAAATTCATAGTGAGTCTGTGATCTAACTCCTGTTCCACAATGCTGCTATTCAGCCACGTGTAACCTATTTTCTATTTGTGTTTTTGTTTGTTCTTCCCAAGGTGTAGCCCATTGGTGATGTGTAGAGGGTGCATGTGGGTGCACATACCCCTGCTGAGATTGGTGGTGCACCCCCTGAAAGAAGTGCTGCTGACGTTGCTGACAGCACCTGCAGGTAGTTTTCCACCCTCCTCCCTCGCTGCCAACACTGCCAGAAGTATCTGCAGGTGGTCACTGACCACTGGTAGGCACTCACCACCCCTCCCTCCCACTGCTGACAGTGCTATAGCTGCCTGCGGGAGGTCCCTGTTCAGAACCACCATGCCCCACCACTGCCGTCACTGCTGCCACTGCCGCCGCTGCCTGTGAGTAGTCACCCTCCAGCCTCCAGGGGCATGCATCATTCATGGTGTAGCACTTTGCATTTATCCACATTGAACTTCATCGTGTTAGTACTAACCATTTTCCAATTTGTCAAGGACTGCACTCCTTCTGTCTGGATTACACTCCTTCTGAACTCCAAATTGTTCATAATCCTTCCCAGTTCTGCATCATCTGTAAATTTGCTCAAGAAACTTCCTATGCCGGCATGGCATCAAAATTGTTAATAAATGCATTGAACAGCACCAGGCCCAGGACAGATGCCTGTGGGACTCCACTCAAAACCTCTTGCCATTCTGACCTGGACCTGTTAATGATTATCTCTGCTTGTAGCTATTTAGCCAGTCTGTTCACCTTGTAGTAGTTTTATCTAATCCACATTTCTCCCATTCGTTTAGGAGAAGGTCTTGTGGGACCTTGTCAAAAGCCTTGCTGAAGTCCAGATACGTTATATCCACAGCATTCCCTTCATCCACCCAAGTAGTTACTCTGTGAAAGGAGGAGATCAACTTTGTTTCACACAATTTGCTTTTCATAAATCCATGCTGACTGCTTGTGATCAGCTTCTTCTTCTCCAGATGCTTGCAAATGGCATTCCTTACGATATGCTCTGGTATCTTTCCAGTTTTTAAGGTGAAATTAATTGGTCTATAATTCTTTCTGTCCTCCATTTTGCCTTTTGTAAATAGGGGCAGTATATTGGCCCTTTTCCAGTCCTCTGGCACCTGGCCTATCTCCTATGACTTCATGAAAATCATTGGCAAGGGCTCTGAGATCTCCTCTACCAATTCCTTCAGTAACTGAGGTGAAATTAATTTGGGTTTTCTGACCTGAATATATTCAGATCCAATAAAAGCTCTGTGAGACCACATCTAGAAGAGCAGGGGCATGAGTTTGCTTGGCACAAATAGTAATGGCACAAATTTGTGCCACTACTTTGTGCCACAGTACATGCCCATGCACATGCACTTTCTTGCTGGACACATTGCTTCCTCCTGGCCTTGACCTCATTAATTGCCTCTTTTAGGGAACTAGGTATAACTTCTCTCCCAATTCTAACTTAAATCTTCAAGGAGGTTTCTCTTTTTCTCCCTCCCCCTGCTCACATTTACTTATATTTCAGGAAGAGTGGAGATAGTTCTATCTTATGGCCCCTCCAGGTCCTGATGCTTATGAGGGTCCAGCATGTGGAGGCTTCTTCTTCAGGGTTTCTTCCCTTCAGTGTTCCTTTGTGGGGTTTCCTGTCTCCAAGGTGCTTTGGTTTCTTCTCAGACCATAGCAATGCTTGGATAAAAACCAAAGCACCTTGGAGCACCTTGAGTTCTCCCTGGTGTCCTTTCTTTAAACTCCCCACTTCTCATTATGGGCCAATCAGGGCCAGTTCCCCAAAGCATGTGTTCTCATGCTCTCAGGATTGCTGGCAAATAGTGGAGCTGCGCTGCATAGCCAGACCCAAATAAGTGAATCCCCATCAGGCATGGCTGTGAGTGTGGCAGGGGGTGGGACCCTGTCCTTGCCACACTAGCCAACATACTTATAGAACCTCCTCTTGTTGTCCTTGGCCTCCTTTGCCAGATGCAGCCCATTCTTTATCTTCACCTTCCTGATCTGGCCCAGAAAGTTCTTGCTATTTCTTGGTACATTTCCCCAGTGACATGCCCATTCTTCTATTACCTATATGCTTTCCTTGTGCACTTGAGGCATTATAGAGACTCCTTGTGCAGCCATATTCTTGCCATTCTTCTTGTGTTTCTATCATGTTGGTGTTGTTTCTTGTTGGGCTTCTAATCCTATGCCCCTTAGAATCTCCCAGTCCTTCTGGGTGCTTTTATCTTTTATTCTATTCTCCCATGACACCTTGAGTCAGCTAAAATCTGCTTTTTAGAAATCTAGCATTCTAATTTTGCTGACCTCATGCTTTTCCTGTCTCAGGGTGTGGAATTCTTTCATATTGTGATGGATCGATATTTATAATTAATTGTTTGTAAAGAATCTTAAAGAAAGATTTGCTGAAGAAATGCACCTTTTTTGAAATGATTAGTTCAAAAAAGTCTCAGTATATTTAAACACTTCTTGCAGAGATAAATGGCAAAATCCAGTGGATGTAGTATTCATTACAAATGACAAATACTGTACTTGGCTACTCAAGGAGAAGCCAACATTGACTTTAAGAGCAAGCTCTGAAACACAACAATGAAGTATAAATGGATTTTAAACCTTCCATAAATTTATTTATTTTAGTATATTTTCTACAAATGATATTGGAGCTAAGGCCCCTGTTAAACTTTAAATATACTCAGGATTCACTTGTTTTCTCAAAATAGCAATATCTGTACAAATAAACTGATGCTATTGGCCTATTGGGAGTAAAGGTAGATACAAAGCAGTGTCTAAAAGGGATCTAGCTTGATTTAACTGTCACAGAACCAGATTTGTATGATGAAGAAGATAAAAAATATTTTGGTTTCACCTAAACATTTTGAGAAAAATAGTAGAATTTTCCATACATTTCCCATTATGGGAAACAAAAGAATGTCCCCATTCTCTATGCCAGGGCCCTATCCTTTGTCAGCTCCGAGGTTTGCAAAGGTTCCTTTATTTTTATTTATTACACCTTGATTTCCCAAACCACACGTATGTGAAACTTGTTATACTAAATAGGTGTCTTCTTCTGTCTATTAAATGTATTGAATTTAGTGATCAAAATTTTTCAGATTTGATGAGAGTTATAATAGGTTAGATTTACCCATACTTAGCAATTGGGCAATAGGCTATAAAACCTGGATTGTATTTAATGGCCTTGTCTCATGCTTTCTGGAGTTTCCTGGAATCTTGAAACGGAAGAATATGCTATACCATTGCAATCCAGCAGGAGCTTTCTGGTAAGATTTGGAATGAATTTTGCTGGAGTTCAAAAGCAGTTAAATGCATTTGTACCTAAAGTAAATCTTTAAAGATGTTTTGGGAAGGTCAATTGTTAGGCCTTTCTTTAATTCTGCAAAATAGGGCTGGAGAAGACCACTGGAGTCTTTTGACTGGTTTTCAAACTGAACTTGGGCTAGTTTTGCACTGGCACCAAAACTCTCACTAGCTGTTATTAGTTTCCAGCTCCGAATGACAAAGAGTTTATGAGATCAAATGATCTCAGCTGTTCAGAAATTTTGGCGACATTTAAATTGGAAGTGGATACTAGATGCTGTCTACTTTTGGATATGGTCCTACAGAAAACATGGGTGGGTTTATAAATTAGGAATTCTAATCCAACTTTTCTCCTAAAAATTCAAAAAGTTTCCAATTGGAAATTATATTACAGTTTTGCTTTGTAATGCCATTCCTTGCCTGGCTGTGCATAGCATTCAGTTCACTATAAAAATAATCTTAAAATAAAATGATCAGGGATGTTCAACATATCCCATAAAATTATGAGAATGTGGTAATTTACATTTGCAGATCTCTATTAAATCCATTTTTGTAAATCATCTTGTCAGTTATTTTTATGTGTTCAGATAATTTGACCAGACTCTCTCTCTCTCTCTTTACATACGCAGAAGCAGCAGGAGGAACAGATCACTGTATTTGCAGCAAGAGGTTGGCACCAGGGAGCTAACAGGAAAATAAACTAAGCCAGGAACTGGGTCCAACATACAAACGGAGAGAAGGAATTTCAAATCCTGAACCACCAGTAATTCAGGGTTCCAGAAATTCTTCCAGCACCATACTAACCTCTCTTTCTCTGCTTTTTTCTTAAGTGTCCATCCCCCACTTGCATGGCAACCTTCAGAGAGAAATTTTGCTATTTGATTTGATCATACCAGTCATTACTGAAAAGTTAATAGAAAAACATTTAAAAAGTAGCAGCCACAGAGAAATAAATCCCATATGCCTCACTGCCTAGCATAGTACAAAATGTACTCACGTCTGCACATTACAACACTGCATTAAACCAAAGGGAAAATACTGTATAACACATGTATAATAAAAAAACCTGTATATTAAATACAGGGCCTTATTTATAAAGTAAAAAAAAAAAATCAGCATCCATTCAAAAACAGAACTTCTTTCAGGGTCTCTCTGAATCATTGGGATAAGCTTGATTCATTCAGCAATTCATCCTCCAACACATTACAGTAAGAAACGATTTAGTTTTAAGCTTCTTCTGGCAATTCAAAAACCAATATCTAGCTACTGAGCTCTGTTTCTAATATTATGGAGCAGTATATTCTACTACTGCCTCTAATTTTTAGCCCAAATGTGAGCCTCATTTTTTCCCTGGAGAAAAATGGAGCATAATATGGTTAAATGCTTTTTTAAAAGCCTTGAAATTCTAATTTCCCCATCAGTCATGACTATTTTAAACACTTTTGTTTCCTGCTGAGGGGATTTCACAAGATATTAGCTCTTTCATTGATTTAGAATTTTGTGATGTTCATTCCTGTCCAGCTGTAATCTTCTGACTATATAGTGTAATATAAAAGCTCTGCTATTCAGTACAAAATAGACATTCAACATTCACATCATGGAATTCCTTTACTTCAGTCATTTTATCTTGGTTTGGATCAGGACCATTTAATAAATTAACACTTTGTGTTAGTCATGAAGGAGAAACAAAAGTTCCATACACTGCAGTTCATTCTTGTGTGTGTGTGTTCTGTATTTTAATCAGTAATGCACAACTCTGCTTTTTTTTTAAGGTTGGGTACCTGTAGTACTCTAATTATTAGTCAGTGTCTGCAAGTATTCTGGCCAACATCCAGAAATATACATTTTGTTGTTCATGCAAGATTTCAGCTTTCCTTGCTAATCAACAACTTGGAATTAAATTTTAGTAACCCTTTATTCTGTTCTACTTATTAATATACAGTAGTTCCTGGCTGTAAGAGTCTATGAGTCCTTCTGTTATCCAAACAACAGAGGTACAATAGCTGACATGCAAAGACCCTGTCATGAGAAACTACCTTAAGAGTCAGGGTAAGTGTAGTCTCTGAAGCCATGTCAATCTTTTTCTCTTGGCAACTGCCAAAAGGGATGTTTATTGTATTTCTCTAATATAAACATTAACCTACAAGAACTGGATTGAGTTCACAAGTTCAGGTCATATAAAGTATAAATAGTCATTGAATAATAACATTCCATCCCTAAACACTTAAATCTGTAGCATTTTCTATTCAAGGCTTCTAGTCTAATGTTTTCTTTTTTCAAAATGGAGCTCTTAGTTTTGATTACGAGCAATTTCTTTTTTCCTTTTTCTTTTTATCTGAAATGAATTTACAGGTAAACCAGTCAATCATCTTTTTTATGAATTATAGTAATTTTTGTCTTATTTGACCTATTCAGGAACTAATCTGAACTGTTTATTCATGTTTGTTCATAAACTTATTTGCCCTAGAAGTTTCCACATGGATTATTTGCGAATTGCGCAGTGTAATTTTTTTATGTGTGTGGTCATCTGCAGTAAGTCATATGATTTATTTCCTGTGCTATGATTGAATGCTGGAAACTAGGATGATGGTGAATGATGAATAGGAAATTGATCTTAGGAAATGAATTTGTTTGTGTGCCAATATGGCTATTTATAGGAATCACAGTAGCTCCTACACAAGTTCTCTACAAACAGAAACCGGTTATTTGAATCGTCACAGAGGAGCAAACAGAAAAATAAGTGAAGAGGATGACATTGAATAGTAAAGTCAGCTTTGTTCCTTTGAAATTATACACATTTTGCTAATGAATCAAAGCTGGAAAGGGAAAATACACTGAGCTAATAAGTCTCTCTGATTATTTTTGACATAGCAAAAGACCTGAAGTTGATTACTTTTTTCCTGCCACTTTGAAATTCAGTTAATCTCCAGAATGGAAAACTGACCCGGAGAAGCAGTGAAATGATAGCAAACCATTCATTACTGAGGGCTGAGAGCAAAAGCTAAGTAGTAGAAAAGGAGGGGAATTTGTGTTAGTTTACTTAAAATGCTTTATCTAATAGCCACATAATTTCAATTATTATTATTGTTAGAAAAAAAGGTTTTATTAAATGCAATTATTTCAAGTGAAAATAACTTATTTTTGGCAGGAAATATCAGAATTTATGTTTATAAGATGAAAAGGAATGAATGAAATATTTTAAAAAAGAACATTCAGGCATTTCTAAAAATCACAAAATACTAAAAAGGATATAAGCCCAGTTTCAAAACAGAAGGTGCAATCTGCCACTTCAATGCTAAAATTTTACTTCAAATCCTTTGTAGGTCACTTAGGGCATGTCTACATGTCACCCTACGGTGACGTAGCGATGTATCCTGTTGCCATACGGTACACAATGATGATGTAGCAATCATCTATGTCTATACATGATCACCAGCTATGTCGCTGTAGCGGCACACTCCCTGGGTATAGTGCACTGCTATGTTGACATAGCAGCCAACTTTACCCATGCATCACATGCACGGCACAGGAACCTATACTTTGCTGTGCTTTATTATTATTTGGCATGAAATACGCCTTCCAAAAAGAAGTACTAAAGCATGGGGATGTAGCAATGTCACCATATGGTGACATGTAGATGCTTCCTTAAGTCAGTGTGAATGCAGAATCATTTATTTTAATGGATACATGCTTCATCAAGTTTACATTTTTGAGAGTGAATTATTTCCTAGTCTATTACATCCCTTACCTCTAACTTACGTGATTCATAGATTCATAGATTTTAGGGGCTAGAAACATCTAAGGCACAAATGGATGAAAAACATGATTTACTATTAGAATTAAAATATCAGATGAAATTCATCAAGTAGAAAGTCCTGCACTTGGGACAAAATAATTGCATGCACAATTAGACTGGGGAATGACTGGCAATTCTACATTACTGCAGAGAAGGACCAGGGACCAGTGGATCAGAAGCTGAATATGAGCCAACAGTGGGTTCTTGTCACAAAAGAGGACAAGAGTATACTAGGTTGTATGAATCAGAATGTCCATTGCAAATTAAGGGTGCCTGTACATGCACTCTAATTAGAATGCATTGGAGCAGACTCAATAAATCAAGTCTGCTCTGTTTTGTAATTAGAACACTCTAGCATCACCACAGTGTCATGTGTATAAGCCCCCACAAGCTTAAAAATGGCCACTGGTGAAGCCTCACCTAGAGTACTGTCCAGTCTTTGGACACATGTCAAGAAGGATGTGGGCAGATCGGAAATTGTAGAGAAGAAAGTAACAAAAATGATTAGAGAGGATGGAGAAAGGCTTTCCTCTGTGGCCATAGGGAGGAGAACTAGCAAATTTGGAGATTAGGAAGAATACTCTGACTATGAGGGTGGTGAAGTATTGGAATAGGCTACCTAGAAAAGTTTTGGAATCTTCATTCCCAGAAATTTTCAAGAGCAGGTTGCTGAGACACTTGGTTGGAATAGTTTAACTAGGGATGTTCCAGCAATGAACAAAGATCAGGATTAAATGACCTTTTGAGATTACCATCCCTACATTTTTATGATCCTAAAATTCTAAATTCTGTTCCTTGATACTGCTTATATCTGATCAAACGCACAGCAGGGTGGCACCTTGAAAGCTAACAGGTTCATGGCATGTCTACATGTTCATTCATGTGTTTTTGCCAAAGCACACAAAATGTAATACATCCATTGTGAGGTACTACAAAAAGGAGCATTAGCCTACTTTAATGCACATGAGTGAAAGCAGACTTTTTGTGACAATTTAATGCACATTAAAATAGGCTAATGTGCATTAAAGCTCATGTGCTCTCCTCAGATTGAGATTATGTTACTTCCTCTTCAGAGTGAAATTTCATTTAGTCACTTTGATGGGAATCTCCATGTGAGTCCTTCCATTTTGGAAAGTATTCTGTATACAATTCAACTAAGTAAAAAAAACTGATGGTTTACAGTTAATATGAAGTCTGAGTGGTTTTAGTTTTAATTTGAATGATCTTATAGCAGGGGAGGGCAATTATTTCAGGTGCAGGGACACTTAATGAATTTTGGCAAGCTGTTGAGGGATGCAGAGTAGCCCCAGCCCTTGACAGATGTTCTTCCCCTTAATTGCCACCTTGGAACTGGAAGGCCTACCCCTAACCCCTGATCTTTGCCACCAGAAGTCCCACCCCTTCCCACCAGAAGTAATCCTTTTAGGAAGGAGGTTTACCTAGTCATTTTGGAACCAAAAAAGACCCCTACAAATTGTGTACTAAAAATCAAACATTGACAATAACATATTTTGATTTTATGTTAAAAAATATTTTTTTCCTGATTTGCATGTGTTTGTGTGGTATATAGAGAGATTATTTCATAATAGCTCAAAATTAGGTCTTTTTCTTGTATATTGTAGGGGAGAGTGGAGGGGCATTTGTGGGGGACCTATGTGTGTGTATGTGAAGTGCGTGGGAGGGTGTGGGGGTATGTATAGATATTGGTGGGTGGGTATGGAGGGTTTGTGAAGGAAGAGTTTGTGGGGATGTGTGAGAGTGTTGGTGAGTGGGTATGGGGTTTGTGGGACATGTGGAAGGGGAGAGTGGCTGGAGGTGTGTATGGGCAGATGTGGGTGCATGTGTGGTGGTATGCATGCGCATAGCAGTGAGTGGGGCTCCCCCCAGAGGCGCATGGGTGTGTGTGTGTGAGAAGGTGCATGTGGGGTTTGTGGAAGGGAGGGTATGGACTGGTGTGATGTTTGTAGGGTGTGTGATTGTGTGGGGGGGAAGGTATGGTTGTAGGGTTTGCAAGGCAGAGTTTGTGGGTAAGGTGCGGTGTGCATGAGTGCCCCCTGCGCATGCCCTGCTGATCTGTTCAGCCCCTGCCCCAGCCCCTGCTCCAACCCCTGCCCCACAACATCCTGGAGCCCACGTACCTGTGGTGCCTCCCCACGAGCAGCAGCAGCACACAGTCCCAGCACACCCCATGCCCACCTGGGACTCTTGCTATTGGGAGTGGATCAGCCCCAACCCGGCCCATCCTGCACCACCCACTTTGGTGCATCCTGCTGCGCTGCTGAGCATGCAGTGGGTTTGGGGCAGCTTCACAGCTGGACTGCCTTTCTAGACAGCCCAGGTGGCAGTGGTTTCTTCCAACTGCTGCTGCCACCATCAGTAGGGAACTTGACCGTGCAGCTCCAACCACACATGCCCCATGCCTGTTCAAGGCTCGCTCACCCAGGCTTTGCAGTGGCAGTACAGGACAAAAGCTGTTACTCAGCATGGGGGAAAGTGGCCCCTCTCCCTCCCACTGCTGACAGTTCCCTGCTGTAGCTGTCTGGAGATTGGACTGGGCTGCCCTGTGTCTACGCCACTGTCACTGCCACCTCTGGGCTGCCCTATGGGGCAGCAGCGACAGCACAGGTCAGATGCAGGGCAGCCTAGTTCAGTGCAGGCTCCAGGTGGCTGCAGCAGGAATGGCTGGCAGCAGGAAGGAGAGGGGCCACTTTTCTTCCCTACTGAGCAATAGCTTTTGTCCCACACTGCCACTGCTGACCCTAGGCGAGCAAGCCCAAAGCAGGCATAGGGCATAGTGTCAGGGCTGTACAGCGTGGGTGCCCACCACTACCACAGGGCTTGGGCCAGTAGCAGCAGCAGCAGCAAGAAGGAGCCACCTGCCATCTGGGCTGCCTAGAAAGGTAGTCCAGGTGCAGAGCCACCTCAGCCCCACTTCATGCCCAGAGGCAGCAGGACATGCCATGGCTGGACTGTGCCTGAGCCAGGGGACCAAGGGACCCACTGCAAGCCAGAAAAAGACACACTGTGAGCTGAATCTATCCAATGAACCATGTTTTTTCCCACCCCTGATTTATAGGCATTTAAAAATCTATTAACATTCTTGATTAATGTCATGTTGTTTGGAATCACTCTCTTAGTTATAGGTTAACACCAGAACAATATTTAATGCTGATTTTATTGCTTCATTTATGTAGATGCCTGTTTAACTAGACCTAGAAACAGTACATTAAAACAGGAATACATAGTAGGCCGCTTGCAGCCTGCTAGGGCAATCCCAGTAGCCATAATTATTCATTATTCACTTAATTAAACGGAAAAGGAGTTGATAAGCAAAACAAATCCTTTGATTCTTTAATCTATAGATATAGTTGCATCTTCCATTCAGCTTCCATTTTTCAAATATTCTCTCAAACAATTCAAAGCCTGTGTTATATTTCTTAGGTGTATTTGCATCACTTGCCCAAAGAATAAGGGACAAAAACAAATAGAATTCTCCTGTTTTGTTTTATTGCCTGATGCTTCATTTTTTTCTTTTATTTTATATTATGATACACTATGTTTTGTTTTAATTTTGTCTGAACTGGTAAAATGGATAATTTTAAGATGAATTTTTAGCAAAAAAATTAAATAGGGGCCTACTCAAATTGTAATTTCATGGATTTCATGGAAATCATGAAATCAATGTCCATAGAAAGTGCAGGGGGAAACAACTTACTAAAAATAAAATGTTGGCTCCTTGTATCTGAGCAGCCCACCAGGTAAGAAGTGGGTATAGAGGCTACCAGCACAAAGGGAAGCAAGCCACCTGCTTTCTTGATTTGGGTAGATCCCTAATTATAAATTATATAAATGTTATTTTATTATATATCATTTTGATCGCTCATTTTATTGCATAGTTTTGGCAAAGGCTGTCAAACTATTACTACAATTCTATTAATAGTGCATTATCTTCATAAAGCAAGGTAGGGACAGGATCCTTCAATAGCATAAGTGTCAGGAATTGATTCTCTGGTAGCACATGTTTTAGATCATGTCTAAACATATCAAAAAGTAGTGGGGAAAGCAGACATTCTTGTATCCCTGTTTTAATCAGAAACCTGCTAAACAGAGCACAGCTGATCCTGGAACACACCATGGATTCCATTTTGGAGTAGAAAGCAACACTTAATTGTAGGAGAACAGTTGCTGCCTGCTTCTTCCATAATTTTAATTGGTCTATGGAGTAAAAAGCTTCCTTTAGATCTATGAAGGTTCTTGCCCTTAGTCCCCACCCTTCTTCCCCCTGCGCTGTGCCCACATCCCTTGCAGTGCCTACCCAACTGCTGCTTGCCCCCGCAGTCTGCCCCTTGAAGCCTTTGCCTATCTGCTTCCCACAGCTTCTGCCCATCCCAACAGTCTCTGTCCCTTCTCTCTCCCACAGTCTCTTCCCCTTTCCTCCCCACTGTTTCTGTCAGACTTCGTTCTGGCTTCATTTCCTCCTGGTCATGGAGCAAATGGAAACGCAGCCCCTGCCCCAATGCAAAGCAGTGTCCGGGGACTAGAGCGGTGCTGCTGTTGATTGGCTGGGTAAGGGATAGAGTTTTCATGTGCTGTCTGCTCATGAAGGAATAGAGCTGGAGCCAGAACCAGAACCAGTGCCAGAACTCAAGCTGTGACTGACAGTAAGGGGAGGGGAGAAGGGGATTGATGCTGCAAGGGCAGTGGGGGTGGGCAGAGGCTACAGAGGGCAGGTAGAGGGAGGTTAGGCAGCTTCTTCGGTTCTGACTCTGGCTCCAGCCAGGGTCAGAATCAGATCTGCAGTGCCATAGCAAGGGGGTAGGGCGGGGGGGGAAGGGGGGAGGGAGTGGGGTGACTGCCCCAGGCGCCAAAGCAAAGGGGTGCCAACAGGTACTGCCCAAAGGCTGGAGCCACGAGCAGCTAGTTTGGAGGGTGTGGGTGCAGGGACAAGGGAGGGGCAGCTCCTGCCACTGCATGTACTCCTGAGCAAGCATAGTGGGGTATGTGCCTCCCTGATCTGTGTGCACGGTGAGGGCAGCTACAAAACCTTTTTGCTACTGAACTGGGAACAGCCACCAACTTTCCCCCACACTACTTTGTACTTAAATCCAAGATGAAGGACTTTTTTCCCCATGCCAAATGAGGAAGAAAACTTTGTTTTGTATTCAGGTAAATATGGTACAATAGATTAATTCCAATGCTTAGGATAAATCCTGTGTAAAATAATATTTTGTTGTCATAACTGGTTACTACCAGTGGATAAACTCCTTGAAGATTTTTGAGGGAAGAAAATCAGGGCCAGGGGCTTCTCTATTACTCAGTAGGGATATATGTGTTCTTAATTGAGATTCAGAGTGAAATCTGCTTGTGACTCAACATACTTTTCTTGTAGCCAGCATCCATCATTTCCTGTACCAGTGGCAAGTAGGTTATTAAACTTACTTTGAAGAAACAAAATTCACATTCCTTCAGAAATCAGTGATTAAAATGTAACTGGCTGGGTGCATCTACACAAGACACTTTGAGTGCAGTAAACTAATTCTACTGTGCTTTAGCGTGGCAGGAAAAACCTCTGCTAATGCACAGTAGAATTAGTCTAGTGCGCATTAGCATCTCCAAAAAAAAGCATGTACTGGCACTAATGCTCAGTCATGCTGATTACAGCACATTAAGGTAGTACCTATAACTACTAAACATAATGCACTGTAATTATGGCACATTAATGCAGATGTGCCCTTTGACTATAAGCTTTGTCTCTTTGGTATAATCTGCCAAAAATGTCAGTTATCTTCATTTTTTACAGTCCTTCCCACAGCCTCATTAGATACTATTTCTTATTTCTATCTCTTATTTAATATATAGTTTATTTTAATCATCTTGATCTGTTGGGAAAAAAAAAAACAACAGTTGTTTTTGCACTTGTATTCCTTCAAGTTTTCTAATAAGGTGTCTTTAGCTTTAAAGGAGTCCTCATCAAATCATGGTTTATACCACTAGCACCTATTAACTGCAAAACCATTCTCTTTCAAGAAAGCATTTTCCAGCTGATGGACAATCCTTCATATTGAGTAATTGCTTTTTGGAGTTCTTTTTCTTTAAGAATTTGAGATATGCTCCTACTCAGCAAGACTTGCATTTCTCTCTCAGGTTGTTGTTATGCGGGATTTGTGTATATGTTTGTTGTTGTTCTTTTGCATAATTTAGAAAGACTGTTATTTCTTCTTAGACTTTTCATTATGTCACTGGGGGGGTTTTTACATTTCATTTTCAAACACAATAGTCATAACCTGCTGCATTTACTGTCCTTTTTTGCAGCTGCTTTTTAACCACAGAGTACCTTTCATTTTTCTGCTCTAAGAATTTCTATTTTATTTGACTGCTGTATTTCCAGCTTCTTGAAAAAATATCTCTGTGTCTCTTTGCATGCTGTTATGTATACATTACTGCACTGAACTGACCCCTTGAACTACTCTCTCTTCTCAAACCATACTTCTTCCAAAATGCCCATGAAGAATCATCTAATTAGTGGCTCTGCTGAGGGGAAGATACAGATAGATAGTACTTATTTGGTTTATCTAAGAATTGTTATATTTGGTTGTACCTTTCACTCTACAGCCCCGGTATGCCACTTATTTTACTAGAATATAAACTAATCTGGCACAGTGCAGCTGTAGAGCTCCTGCCATCATGGAGCCCGCTGTTTGCAGCCTCTGAGTGCTACTTGTAATATAAATAACAAAAACAATCCTGTGTCCTTAATTTATACAAAATTCAATTTATAAATTGGTTCAACCATATGAGAGACAGAGCACTGTTTAACTCCCTGTCATTTATATACATACTTTTTCATTCGCTGATGTACCAGAAATCCACTAATTCTGATCAGACTTGATTAATTGAGTCTGCTTCACATGTGAACTGATGTGCACTGGGCTGAGTTGCATGAACTTGTATAAGTGACAAAATGCACATCAGCACACAAAAAATGGTGGCAGTGTACTTTTGAACTAAAGTATCTCTGATTTGCTTTAGTTCAAAAGCATGCCACTTCTATTTTCTCAGTGCTGACGCGCATCTCACCACTTATACAACTGCAAGCGTCACAGCAACAGGCGCATTTCAAAGCACCTGGCACTGCAATGCTTACATGTATAAAAATGTCCCCAGTTCCTGAGGTGCGATTTAAGAGCAGTCATCACCCTGAAGTTCAAGCCTGCTAGCAGCTAAAACTAAGGATTTGTTTTTAAGGATGTCAGATTACTACTTATCAAGATGGGATCACTAAAAAGTGTATGAAATGAGTCAATGCTGTGACAATATTTTTCCTTTCTCCTAACTAGCAAGGGGGGCAATAATTCAAGTGCATTTGCAGACATTAGATTGGAATGCATTAGCTCCATGAAATGAGGATCTTCCTTATCACAGTTGAGTCACAGCAACTTTGTGTCCCTGAAATTTGTTTTTATTAATGGAAACAGTATAATAATATTAAGTACAGAAACCTGGTTGAACGTCTTATACTTCTCCCTGTCAGATTCTAAACTTACAAGTTATGTGAGCTACAGTGACAGCATGCAACTTGTTCCTGCTTGTGGAATACAAAATAATCTTTTATAATTATCAATTGACCCTTGGAAGTAAGTGAACAACTGGAAGGAAAAAATTGATAAAGAAAAGTTACATAACTAAGAATTCACATGATGTACACTAACAAGGGACCCACTAGCAGTTTATGGTGGAGCCTAAAATAATGGAAACTAAAATTAAATGATCAAGGTAAGTCTACTCCCTAGGGACAGAAGTTATAAATAAACTGGCTTAAGTGATCCGAAACTGGTTTAAACCTGTAACAGAACAAAATCTTAGTGTACATAAACCAGTTTAAAAATGGTTAAAATTGGTTTAAGATAAGCCTGATTGAACGTAGTATCAGACTTAACTGATTTGGGTCAAATCAGTTTATGAAACTTCTGTCCCAGATTCCTACCTGGTTCATGTTAAATCAGAGTCCCCCAGCATGCTTTTGAGCCCTGGCAGGGATGGGCTATGCTGTCTGCTCCAGACTGCTCGATTGGCTCCGCCCTCTGCTCCCTAGTGGGAGCAGTGAGGACTGGCTCACTGGCCTTGCCAGGCAATCCCAGCTGGGGTCTGAAGCCAAGGAAGTGGGTTCAACTGCCCTTCCACTGAGTAGGGAGCTACCCTGAACTGCTTATTTAGTGCTGGTTGCAACTACAAATCCCAGAGGCATCTGGAAGCAGGAAGAGGAAGTGATAAGAAATCCTGCAGTGTCCTGCTCCTGTGAGTCTGGAGCACAAGTCTCACAGACATCAAGGGTAGCAGGAAGAGGAATCAAACACAAAGCCCATTCTGGATGTGCACCAGAATGCCATGCTTTAGTGCCTCTCTGGCTTCCGGCTTGAGCCACAGTGGGTATGTGGCTGCAGTTCCTGAATCAAAAGTGAGTGTCTGTTAATTTTTTTTATTGGTTCAAACTGCAGCTTAGACTAACTTTCAAAAACTGAATCAAGTCAACCTTGGGCTTTGGACAGTCTATACTTAGCCCTTGTCATTAGCAACTATTCTTGGGATGGATGCTACGTTCTGGTATCTTTAGGATGACCTTAATTCTTGAGTAATCCCTACTGAAATCAGTGGGACTACCTGCACAGTACAGAGTTACTCACTATAAAATCTGACCCATGGAGGGACATTTCATAGCTGAAGCACTGAACACTCTTTCTTTAAGGTTTACGATATGTAGCACTTGCATGATACCCTACATATAGGTGATTTTCACTCCAGAAGGGGTAGGGAATAATCCAGATGTAGAAGTACACTTCAGGGAAAACAAAAAAAGGGTAACCAGATGAGAATAAGAATGATAATTTATTTGGTGTCCTTAACTTTTAGATATTCTAGTATAATTTAACCAATTGGCAGCAAGGCAAACCATATGAGGAGAGGCTGAGGGTCTTGGTCTCTTGAGCCTAAAAAAGAGAAGTCTGAGAGGGGACTGACTTGGTAGCAGCTTACTGCTACATCACTGGAGTACATCAAAAGCTTGGTGAACAACTGTTCACCAGGGCACCCATGGGGAAGACCTGTGATGGATGCAAAACAGCTTCAAAACGAGACAAGGGTACTTGAAACGTTTAAAAAAGTTCTGAAACATTTCAAGTTTTGAAGCTGGGCTTGTTTGCAGCAAAACAAAAACTAAGGAGAGGGAGGGGAAAGAGTGGGGAAGGGTGGGGAAGGAGTGCTTTCATTATTTACTGTGTAGCTGGCCAGCTACAGTGATCCTTCCCTGAGGCGCCTTCTAATGCTAGTGCTCTTAGGGAGGGATGGAAAAACTGCATAAAATGCATTGGCAGGCTTTGTGGCCTCAGCAGGGGCTACCATGCCTGCTGTTTGCACCCCCTGTGCCTTCACATTTACAAGTGACACAAGTTTTGTTCTCAACAGTTTGAGGTGCAGTTTCTTAAAAACCCCTGCACTTATTTCTGTGAAACTTGACAGTCTTTCTGGCTTCAGTGGGGACTACAATCCCTGATGTTTTTATTTGAATTAGGAAAGAAATTACAAACTTATAAGTATTTTTGTGATTCCTCATTATAGTCTATGGGCAAAACACTGAAACAAGTCAAAACTGTTGAAACAGTAAAACAGTTTTGATGAAATGGAACAGTGCTTTGAAACAATGAAATGAAACACCATCCCTTCAGAATGGTGAAATGGAAGTCAAAATGAAACAATGCTGTTTCACACAGCCCTAGTGTATAGCTTGTGGAACAAACTTATAGTTTCATAGTTTCATAGTAACTAGGGTCAGAAGGGGCCTAGAGCAGGCCATCTAGTCTGACCCCCTGCCAATGGCAGGAAACAAGTGCTGG
>JAGPOW010003642.1:60796701-60833965 GCA_030014935.1 Caiman crocodilus | reverse complement strand
CAGGTTTAGGTTGGACATTAGGAGGCACTACTTCACGGTTAGGGTGGCTAGGATTTGGAACCAGCTTCCTAGGGAAGTTGTTCTTGCTCCTAACTTGGGCGTCTTTAAGAGTAGATTAGATAGGTACTTGGCTGGGGTCCTGTGACCCTGGCACTCATTCCTGCCATTGGCGGGGGGTCAGACTAGATGGCTTGCTTTAGGCCCCTTCTGACCCTAGATACTATGATACTATGATATAAAGCTGATTCAATACTAAGGTCAGGATGGCCACAAGTGTAATATAGCACATGAGTTTTTGCATATACAGTAAAACCTTGACTTACGTATATATTGTGTTCCTTCTACCTTGGGCAAATTCAAGAGGAGGTTGGATGATCACCTGTCTGTGATCTTGTGAACTCAGCATTCATTCCTGTCTGTGGCAGGGGGTCAGGCTAGATGATCTGTTCAGGTCCCTTCTGACCCTAGCTACTATGAAACTATGAAGAATATAGTGAGTTCACGCAACTCGAGGTGAATTTTCCCATAGGAAATAATAGAAAAGTGAGGGGTTGTGTTCCTTGGAGCTCACATTTATGACACCAAGGCACCAAATACAACCTTTTTCAACCAATACTTTCTTTATTATGTTACAAAAATGTATTGTAAATATATTTATTCATTTACATCATAAGTAAAATAATAAAAGAATACAAAATGGACATGCATCAATCTTCATTCCATCTATCAATGTGGAACTGAGTCTTCATCCAGGTTGAACACATCAAAAGATGTCAGTGATATCTCTCCCCCAGAAGTGGCTGGCTCTCCCCCAGAAGTGGAGGGCTGAGAGTCGGTTGATTGAGTGGAGGTAGTGCTGTCCTGCTTTCTGAAGAACTTGTCCAAGAAAGACTGCATCGAGCAGCCCTGCATCTCCCTGTAAAGCTCCCCATAGCAGGCATTGGCTTCCTTTATCAGCCGGGCAACCTTAGCCCTTCTTTCACGATTGGGTTGTTTTCATCAAAGAAGGCTAGGTAACAATCCAAAAGTTTGAACACATCAGCCATGCTTTTCATCATGAGAACTCGGGGGAAGGGCCTTTCATTTTCTTCCATGGGCTCTTCCTCTTCATGGCAGTCCCTACCCAGCTCAAGAAGATCCTTGTCAGAGAGTTCCTCCCTATGGGAATCGAGCAGCTCAGCCACATTTTCCTCATCGACCTGCTCAAAGCCTACACCCTTGGCCATCTCAGCAATCTAATTCCTTGCATCACTGATAAATTTGTCAGCAGCAAAGCCTTAGAAATCATTCACAACAGCAGGCCAGGTGTTTTTTCCAGACACCATTAAGGCACTGCTGCGTAACATAATTCCAGTTGCCTCCAATGATGCCTATGGCAATCTTGATGTTAAATGCCTTCCAAAATTCTTTGATGTTTACCTTTTCTTTTGACTCTGTCTCATTGATAAGCTTCTTGAGAGTCCTCCATAGCTAATAGCTCTTGAAAGCTTGAATAATACCCTGATCCATGGGCTGAATGAGCAATGTTCAGTGGCAAGAAGAGCACCTTAACGTTTCCACTGAGGTCGCCAAGGCCTGAGCATTATCAAGAAGTAGCAAAATTGGAAAGGCAGATTTTGCCTGTCACAATAAGCCCTCAACTCCAAATGCAGCAGATGGGAAAAATAATCTTTAAACAATGATCTAGTAACCCATCCTTTATGGTTGGCTCTCCAATAAACAGGCAGGTGCTCCTTTGCATAACCCTTAAGCATCAGAGGGTTTTTGGTGTGGTAAACCATGAATGGTTTGAGCTTGAAGTCACCAGCTGCGTTTGCTTCGAGCAGCAATGTGCACTATAATTGCTGTGAGATGGGGACCAATCAAGGCTCCCTTCACAGGTAGAGTTCCCATTTATGTAGTTATAATGTGCATCTTTAAAAAAAAAATAGGTTCATGGTTTTGGGAAAGTAAGATTTCTAAGTCAACTGACAAAAGTGGCAGGGCCACTCAGACACTGGTAACTCTTATTCATAATGGAATGAAAGTGCAAAATTCACATAGTGGAGGGATCATCACCATAAACATATTTATATCTATCAGTCTATTTATATATATATAAATATATATAATAAATATATAAATAGACTGATATATATATATATATATCCCAATACAGACATCCACACACTTTGAATCTTTACACCATCTTCCTGGTTTATCAGCAACCATTCCCTTTCTGAAAATATGCAGCCCTCAGAGACAGTAGGTAGTTGAATAATAAAATGCATCATTAGGGTCAAATTTTAGGAGAACTGAAGAAATATTTCACCAGAATGAATGTTCAAGACTCAGGTTATGATATCCATGCTTTAAGACCACATATACTTTGAGCATATTAACATTGAGCACTATAACATAATGCCATAATGGATTTTTTATAGTGGAGTGACATACTAAATGGACATATTATTACAGGTCTTATTAAATAATATTACCATCTATGCTAATATGAGATAACAGAACCTGTGAGAAGAACTTAGGCACATCCAGTGAATGATCAAAATCCATACTGGTTTGGTGGAGGAGTAGATAATGATAATATTTAAAGATAATTTTGTGATAATATCTAATATTTGTGATAATATATTTATATTTTGTTCCCTTCATCAAGTTACAATTATTTCAGCTTCCATCTTTTCCTCCAGTCAGTCAGAGGTTCTTATGAAATTACATTTCATGGTGTGGTGTTCTTTTCTGTGTGTATATATCTGATTTTTTTTTATTCTGCTAAGTTTAATGAAAGTATATTTCCATCTGTACAAACAGTGAGTCAAGTAGGAGCTTTCTGACTGACTGAAAAAGTGGTAATTGTTCCCTATTGAAAAGGTAAAGAACCTGACAAAGAATGGAAAACCTCAAATGACACATTATTTCTAAAGCCACTCTTCTATTTAAAACAATATGTACTGTATATTCTCCCTCAGTAATTACAAGGCACACAGTAGCAGGACAGAACGAGAAAACTTCTCTTGAACTGAATATCTAATGTCTCTATCTGGTTATTATAAATAAAAATGCCATAAATGTCTTTATTTACATTTCCATAATTTTAAAGATCATAGTTTGCTTGTCGAAGCAAGGAATGAAAGCAGAGCTATTTCTTCAGCTTATTCAATTATATTAAGGACAGAGAACACTAGTGTAGGTAGTGGAATGAGCAGGTGCTAGCAAAATCCCACAGAGCTCCTCATCCTCCACTCTCATAATCAACCCCTTCCTCCACCCTCCTTCACCTTCTCCAGCACTTGACAGCATCTCTTGCCCAGGACACTGAAATAAACATTTAAGAGCAAACATTCTCATGGTGGAAGAGCATTTTGATCATTTTCCAAAATAAAGGTTTCTGAAATCCAAAAAGTATTTATTTTTTGTTCTAATACTAAAAGAAAACATAATTAGAAATGCCAGTACTGCAATGCCAGCATTTTAATTATCTTTACTCCCTCGTATGTCTTTGTACTTTCCCTGCCTCTCAGTAAATGCCAAACAAAGAGCTTCTTCCTATAAACTCTTCTACAGACTCTAATCCACAAAAGAGGGGAATGTTAAGCAAACCGTTTTCTTTTATAGCAACCTCTGGAATCATACACTAGCGAAGTATTGTCCTATGGCTAGAGCACTAAAGTTGGACTCAGGAGACCTAGTTTCTACTCCTGGCCCTACCAATGATGTGCTGTATTACCTTGGTCAGGTCTTTCACTTTAGTGTCCCATTGGAAAATGGGGCTAATGATACACTCCTATGTGGAGGCCTTTATGATCTTATTGATGACAATTACTGCTTAAGAGAAAAGTATAAGAACAATAAC
Organism: Caiman crocodilus; assembly: GCA_030014935.1. Classification (NCBI taxonomy): domain Eukaryota; kingdom Metazoa; phylum Chordata; order Crocodylia; family Alligatoridae; genus Caiman; species Caiman crocodilus. Next base: position 60,830,115 of record JAGPOW010003642.1, on the reverse strand, counting down.
TAGTGTTCATATCATCATCATCCTTTTGCCTCCCAAATTCTTCAAATCTTACTGCAATTACTCTCTTTCAAGAATGCTCCTTGTTTTTCTTTCTGAAAAGCAAAGCTGGGACTGTTTAGAATGACAATGACAAAGAGAGGATATGCCTGCATTCTTGCTTGTCTAGAATACCATATTTCTCACATTAAGATTTATGAAAAAAATTCCAGATATTTATGTCAACCTAAGGGATTTTGCAGGGCACTAGAGTGGAATGCACTCTTCTCCATTATATCAGCCTCATACTGAAATTGTTCTACCGTGTAAAGCATCAAAGAGGAAGCTTCCTTTTGTTTTGCTTTTTCCAGGAATTAAGAAATGACATCAAAATGCCAGTCTTAAGACTTGTACACTTTTTAGAATTTTATTTTGAAAACTAATAATTATTATTGGGTGGTATAACTGGACATACTTTATTCCTCTTATTATAAACCCCTCCTTCCACTCTCAGACAAAATATATGACATTGATCAAGACCAGCTGCTCCTGAATCTCTTGGAGTTTTGTAACATGTTATCAAACCCTTTGAACACAGCTGGCAAACAGGCGCTCATCACAGCATGCATGACACAGCATCCTATTTGGTTTTTGTTGTGAAAAGGAAAGACAATCATTGGGGGAAAGTTGGTGTCGCAGGGCACTAAGGTGCCTACTCCTATTAGAGCAGAGATTGCCCGGGGAAGGGAACACAAAGGGCCAGATACGAGCCTGGGGGCAGGTTGCCATGACAACTGGCTAATGAGGGAATTGGCTGCACCTGCACCTGATCAGCTGGCCAGAAGAGGCAGGGCCCTGGGCACATATAAACCCTAGGGCTGGGCCAAGGCAGTTCAGTTCCATGCTGGTAGCCCGAGGGGAAGGAGCCCTCAGGAAGGAAATGCTCAGCGACACTACAGCCATTGGATATACTACCCATAGGACTAATGGGGCACCAGGAGCCCATAAGGTACCCTCATCTACAGACACCCAGTATTAGAGAATGTGTTTTACTCTTTTAAAGGGACAGAGTATGTCTTGCTCTTTATGTTATAGCCCATGGGCTAGTGTTTCATTGTTGTTGCTTGTTTGTCGTGTGATAATACTGGTGGTTTGGGAGAGGCTATTTGGGGAAGGAGGAGGCCTCATTGGGGGGCTCACTACAGCATGGGGACTCTGGCAGCAGAGAGGGTGTAGAGACAGGGCTGCAGAAAGCTCAGCACAGACAAGGGGACGAATTATAATGAGGCCTAGGCAAGACAATGCCAGTACTGTCTGCAAGGCTTGGGGTGTGGTAAAGGGGTCGTTGGAGCCACGCATATAGCCCATAGTGCTGAGAGACTTGAGCACCATACACTATAACGTGATATGCCAAGGGGTCTATGAACCACAGGATTCAGTAAAATCTAGCCAGACTGTGTCTAAACCCAAAGATCAAGGGCAGCTTCCCTTTATCAATTATACCAACCAGACATGGTGGGCAAGATAGAGGGTGCCTGTATAGCAAGACTGGCACAGTTAAGGAACTTATGGGTAACATAGCCACTCCAAGGGATCCCACCCTGCTACGGTGGCTAAACTGGATAGATGCTGCATCAAAAAATCCTCCTATTCAGATGCCTTGTATGTATTGCCCATGCATTCAACACACAGGCTCAAAGAGTTATCAAGATTTCTGTTTTAAAATTTTTGTCCCATAAAGAAACAGTAATATCTACATGCACATTAACGCACCTTTGCTCCTGAGCATTAAGTTTAGCCCCTACAATATGAGGTACTACATAAATGCACAGTAGCTGGTGCTAATGTGCAATAGCAAAGGCACATGGGCAAATTCTACTGTGCATTAGCACAGTTTTTTTTGCCATGAAATGCCAATGAACAGTAGGATTAATCTATTGCGCATTAAACATCTTATATAGACATACCCCATATAAATGAAATCAGTTACCTGGATAAGGTCTGCTTTGAATTATTCAGGCTACAGGAATAAATCTTTAGTAGTAAGTTTCTTATATATAGCATCATTTTCTCTTTCAAGATGGATTAAAGAATAATACATTATCAGAATATTATCACATAAAAGCTGAAAATGGTCATCAGATGTTATTGAACATTCAGACCTTGAACTGAGATTGCTGGACAGGTTGGTAGAGCTGTTAACCTTGTTTACTTTTTTTTTTTTACTACTGCCCATCACTGTGGCATTCATGTTACTTTACAATGGAGTAGAGAACTTGTCATGTAATATGAACAGCCAAGTCCCAAGTTCAAGGCTTTTTGGAATCTCTTCTTTTTAGCCACGTGGGTGAGACCACTGCTGCCATGAACAGCTCCATTCTGCATTAAGATTTTTACCTTGTTCATGGATCATAATAAAACTCTAGTTTTATTGGAAAATACTAGTTTTATTTGTCTTACGCCTGCTTTTTGTGGCTCACAGTGGAAACGGCAAAGTTCTTCCAAAATTCCTGTGTGATCTATGCTTTTTTTTTTTTTTTTTTTTTTTTGAGAGTCACCCAAAATTGGGAGACTTGCAGGGCTGCAAGGGTTGACAACACTGTTAATTTGAAGTAATAGAGACAATTTTAATTGGAAGGCAAAGAGAACTAGCAGTATATTTTATTGCTAGATTGACTCTGAACAACACTTGTGAAAAATTCTGCACTGCAATAAATGGGCTGCATATGCTCCATGGTAAAGCTGCTGTATGATCTAAGCTATGACGTGATTTCTTGATCACATTTTCCAAGCTGTTAAACCAAAGATGTGGAATTTAAACATCTGGTTCTCACAAAGATTAAAACAGTTACTATGTGATCATGGATGAATAGGTTGCGTGATATCTATCAATTGAGAATTGGCTAACCAGATCACAAAATCTGCCACCATGCTTGACCCAAGGCCTAGATTCTTCAACACAGTTGGGGGTATCACTCCCATTGAATTCAACTGGCACCCAGCTGAATTGCATGAGTTTACAGGAATCCTAAGAGAGAGAGTTCCCTTAATGCAACCCTGGCCTTGGTAGAGGAGGTAAAGAATCCTTCTGTGGGTACGTTTAGGTGAGCAAGCACTGATTGCTTTAAAGGATAGACAAGGGAAATTTAAATTTTGCTATTATGCTACAACAAATGTTATCACTATGGGGGATAGTAGGAAGAAATCTATAAAGTACTTAAATTATAGAGAGATGCAGAATACCATTTAGCTACTTTATCATGTTGAATATATAAGAGCAACAATTTATTCTGCTATATAGCCAACCACACTTGCACTGAAGGATGGAAAGCTAGCATTTTCTTCTATATAAATAGGAATTGCCTACTATTCTTCTTAATGAATATTATATTATCTGGTTTTACTATATCCTATCACAGGGGCAGTCATGCTGCAAATTAATGCCGCATCATCCCCAAGTACTACTCTGATCCCTTTCCCCTGCCTGATCTTCTGCTCTGATTTGTGCTTTCAGTCCTGTGCTTCCTGCCCCATCTGCTACTTTGCTTTTTGTACCCTGGTCCCTCCCCTGTCTGCCATATGCCACACACAGAGGCTACACCTGCCATTTATGGAATCCAGGCCATAAGTTGGCCCCCTCCCCTATCAAATGTTTGTTACACCCAACATAGAAGTACAGAACCAAATTTCATTAAAAAGTCAGCATCTAGCCACTGCTTTGCAGGTCCTCTGTGAAGCTCAGAAAGAGTGAGATACATTCACAATAAGAAAAGTAATGCTATATTGAATAAGTGTTTGACAGAGAGATATTAAACCTGCAAGGGCTATGTTTTTACCAGTTCATATATTACTGCAATTAATTAGGGCAAATAGCCAGGTAGGTTTTTTTCATTTATTTAAAATGTCACTGGAAGTCACTGATTTATTGTATTTGCATATGGAGAAAGCTTATATATGTTCCCGGATTCTGCTTAGTAAAATGTATGCCTTGTCAAATTAATTCTGCTATAAATGTAATGCAAGTAATGTGCTAATCTCTTCTTCCTTATTTGCTGTGTTACATAATCCTTCCTTTCTTTTAAACACTGCACTTTAATCTGATTTTCTGCAATTCTTTTACCAATGGATAAAGACAATTATTTCTGTTTGCCATCTGAAGCCCTTCAGCTAGCAAAACAATCACTTGAATTCTAACTTTTTTAGCATAACTGTTGACACAAGATTTAGCAATGATAAATTTTTATCAGGCGTGCCATGGAAAGTACATGGAGAGAGATTTACTACCTTTTTAAGATCCTTGGGAGGCTGAAAAATTAGGATGTACATACCATTTTCAACAAGAAAGGAGATCCTCTTATCTTGCAGAGATATTAAGGTGAGAGGCTTCCACAGAATATTGCTTAACATTGGCACTGCTTCTGTTTCCAGTGAAGCCAATGGTAAAATACACAGGAGAAAGTTAAAACTAAGAGCTAGGTCTTCAAAATACTTAGACACCTAATATAAAAATTAGCTTCTCAAACTCCTCTTCATCTGATGCTTAATTCCAAAAGTGCATTGATTCTCTAGGTACCTAAGTTTCCACCAATAGAACTTAAATGCCTAAATGTCAACTTCTGACCATACCCAGAACCACCTAAATCCTAACAGTGAAGAGCAGTTAGGGTGCCTATTAACATGCAAGTCCCATTGGGATTCACAAACAGGATGCTTCACCTGTAGGGCTCAGTTTGTTAGCTCATCCCTAATGATTGGTTCCGGTCTTCAGAGCTGGTAGGTTTGTCCACACCATGCTGTGTTTGGGGGTGAGAACTGGCATGGCTGGATGGCGCAGCTAGCAGCAGGGCAAGTAGACCAGGTCTGGAGCCTCAGTTTGCCTGGGACCTAACCTGGGTTGATCCAGCCTACAGCTTTAACTTTTTTTTTTTTTTTTTTTTGACTGCTGTCTTATAATATAGTAATTAGAGTACAGTACTCACACCTGAGCACTCTATTCTTGTAAAAAATACCCATAATTCTTAAAACTAACTAGAATTTAAATATTCATTGAAGCCAGGATTTGAAATCAGGTCTCTTCCTCCCATGCAAGTACTCAAACCTGAATATTTAATTATTAATTGTGCAAAGTGGAATAGCTTCAACAGGAGGGACACAGCTAACCTTACACTTAGGCACCTGACTAGGAGAAAGTTCATGAGTGTGAATTCCAAGTAGAGGGAAGCAGCATGGTGCAGCCTGGAGGGCTTATTTATATGGCCAACCTGCCTGCCCAGGACTATCAGTGAAGAAACAAGCCCTACTAACTTGCTCCTACTCCGCATTCACCTGAATATGGTAAATTGGTGGCAGATAACTTAGAAGATTAGAAAGATCTTCAGTGGCTCAAAGTACATGCCCTAGTGTTAGCCCTAGTCTCCACAAAGGTAGAAGGCTTGAATGGCATTGGGCCATTCAGAGATACTCTAGGCTTCTACCCTGCCAACCTGCTGGGACAGGAGTGAGTAGCAGAGATTATTTCTTTAACAGTGGTCTCAGGCAGGCAAACATGCTGTAGAGTAACTCTGCATTTCTGAGACAAGAAGGTAGGACTCATTGGCACCTGAGAGACTAATATTGATTATAATTTACTTTACCAAATGTTAGAAGTGGACGGGCAGGAAGGAGAAAAAAGCCTGTACAAAGGAAGGGGAGGCTACTAGGAGAAGGAATTGGGGGATTCCAACAACATCCTTCACCTCAGCCTTCGTACCAGATAGCTTAACTGTTCAACCTGCTGCCTTCTTCGAATCCTATTCTTAGATGCCTAATGCCCTTGGCAGCCTGAGTGCCCAAATGAGGACTGAAAATTCCAGACGCAGCAAGAGGCTTCAAGGCTATCTACTGCAATGCTCAGTATGGAAGCATGTATGTCTTTTTGTGGACTACTAGCCCAAAGTAACTAAAGTTGTAGTTAAAGCCAATAATAAAAGCACATCACATTGTCTCATTCACAAATAAAGTGGCTTTTACCTCTGAATTACAGAGTCAACATAGGGTTTTAACACACTTTTAACTAATAGACTTGAACTTAACAGTGTAAAGTCATTTTAATTTTACTTAATGGCCCCCACTTGATATTAGACATGTTAAATAGGAACAGAGTTACACCAGTGCTGAGAACTTTAAAATGGATACCACCAGAAACCTGACGGGGGACATAATATTCTAATATTAATTGTTACACACACAAGCTTCATCTGATGCTAGCTCTATTTCAAGTATTATCTCATGAGAATTCCTAATCACTTGGATAAGATGGGTGATTCTGTGTCATTTTAGATAGTATTGCATCAGATTTCATATCCCATCATGAATTTTATAAGGGTACTATGTCCCCAGAGAGACTGCAATAAACTATTAATGCATTCAAAACTGAAATTTCTGGAGAAAGGTCTGCAGTGTTGTCCTGATCATCTGTACCTTTCGGTTTAATGCTGTTTCTTGCCTGCACAGCTCTGACTTGGCATTAGAAGGCTGGCAAGCAGGGACCAGGGCCAGCTCGTCTTATCCTACAAAATCTGTGGCCAAAGGGGGCCCTACAGCTAAGGGGCCCACTGCATCCAGCTGCTTGCCTCCCCCCACCAATGCCACCAATGCTGGCTTCTTCAGTCATTTACCCCCCTGTCCCCATGTCTGCTGTTGATGACACTGGCTTCTTCAGCCAATCTGCCCCCCACTTCTAATGCTGGCAACACTGTTAATGCTGGCTTCTTTGGTCGCTCACCACCGCCACAACAGCCAGTTTCTTTTGGCCACTCATGACCTCCCCACTGATGCTGATGGCTTCTTCACAGCAGGGGCCCCCCAAAACTATTTCTTGCAGGGGGTCCCAAAAAATTGTGGGCTGGACCTGGCAGGGGCATAGCTAGGCAACCAGACATCTGAATTCTATCTCTGCTCTGGGTGGTGGGGAGGCTGGGAGCAGTGCATTCCAGGATGCTGGAGGACTACAAATTGCTTATTTTATCTCCATGGAGTAGACTGATAATAATCCTAACACAAGCTAGGTAGCATCTCCCAGAGTTTGACCTTTCAGATGCTCAGAGGGCACTTGGCACAATTTAATGAACTTAAATGTGCAGACAGTCATGTTTAAGTGCCCTTTAGTATGGTCTAAGTGTAACATGTAACATCACTCAATCATGAAAAAATATATACTGTCAGGCACAAGTAATTTGCCTAACTGGTTCTGAACCATTCGTGGAAATGAGAAAGAGCCTGAAATAGGAAGAAGTAGTAGTAGTAGTAGTAGTAGTACTAGTAATAGTAGAAGTAGGAGACCAAAATTGGAAACTTTTACAAAACTAATAAAAATGGACCCTGTCTTTGAATTGAAACCTTCCATTATTCTGCTCATCTCTGAGCTCTCTTCTTCCATGTAATTCTAATCCATTCTCTAATCTCTATCACCAGCAACACAAACAAGCTAGTGTGTTATATCTGCTGTTACTCTTGATTTAATATAGCCATTTCACTACTTTCCTTTGCATTTCCTGCTCTTCATGTGCTGCACCTGATCTTGAAGAGAAACATGATGAGCACTAGAAAGTCATTTGTCACACACACTTTCACAAAGACCTTTTTAAAGCTATTTTTAAAGTTTTAACTTTTTAAGGGTTTTTTTTAACTATGCTAATCATAATTTACAGATTTAGATTACACACATATAACTCGTACAAATACAGTCCTTCAGTATTTTACATAGAAAAAAAATATGTTTCTGATGCAAGTTGTACATGGCCAGCATAGGCATTATAAATTGATGTAGTTTGTCAGGTTAGAAGACATGACTACCTGCCAGATTATTAGCATCATATTAAGTAACACAACCAAGGTTCGCCGGGTTAATCAGTAGCGGAGGTGGAACTCTATGTACGTATGTTATGCAATGTGAGAGTGAACAGTGCATGATCAATTGAGCCCGACCAACCAGTGACTACCTGAGAGGCATGACTGCCTGGCCAGCAGCCTTGCCTTCTGGAACCATCTGGCTGGAAAGTCAGGAAGGTTATAAATTGGTCAGGAAGGTTATAAAAGAACCAGCACACCTTAGCACGAGGTTCCTTGGGCGCTCTCGGTTTATGAGGTGGACTGATCACCCTCCTCACAGTCCAAGGTAACCCCTAGGCCGTACCCTGATAACAGTCACCTGTTACTGGGCATTTGTTCACGCATTTGGTTTAAATCCATTACCGTTTGAGAAGAGAGAATTCTCGTAGCATTGCTAGTTTGGTACTATCGTTTGTAATTGCTGTAACCGACGACTATTGCTGACAACCCCTCGTTGTATTACTGGACCATTACCTGTATTTGTCATCAACTACTTTGTTGTGAGTAAAGTTTCTCATTTTTGTCAACCTTCAACCGAGTCTACACTTGCCTTGTCTGCGACCTGCCGTTACCCAGGTTGGTTTTACCACCTGCCACGGAATCCCCAGTTTGTAGCATGGCGTCTACATCTGACATAGTTATAAATCTGCAAAGTGCTGAATGCAGAGTTTGAACTGCAACTTCATGCTTCAGAGGGTGCTTAGAGAAGTTGTCTTAAGTTGCTTTATAATGTCCGCACTTTGTACTTTTGGTGTATGTGAGATGATTTTCGATGTTAGAAGTAATTTCTTAACCCTCTCCAAAGAGATAGCTATTGCACAAAGTCAAATGACGAGACCTTTTCATAGGAATGCTGTAAAATCCATGGTGCTGGATGACGGCAACATAATTTTTGTTAAGACCTGTAACGGTATGGCATGACAAGTTTCCAGATGACATTTGGAGATAGACCACAGTTATCAGACTGAATCATACTTAGTTGACTGAGACTGTCAGGTAATCTTCCTGCAGATGACATGTTCACTGTGATGGACATAATTTAATTATTTTGTCTCTCTTTTTAATGTTCCACAATCAAAGCTGACATGATTAAGAATAGTTGTTATCTAGTGGGAAGCAGATTTTAATCAACTTATATCAGTGGTGCTAAACATGAGCTAGATCCAGGTGGTGGAGTCAAGGTGGTGGTGCACACACACATAAATCTAGCCCACAGGCCTCCTTACAGGTTCAAAAATCAAGCAGTGGCTACTGCTCTGCTGCCAAATTTCCAGACCCACAGGGAGTGTAGTGGACCAGATAATATGGTCCAGTTGCAGCTCATAGGATCATATTGATGTCATATATTTGGACTTGAAGAAAGCCTTTGACCTGGTATCCCATGATCAATTAATGGAAAAATTGGGCAACTGTGGCCTCAACTGCTCCACACTCTGATGGTTGGGGAACTGGTTCTGAGGTCCAACCCAGAGAGTGGTAGTTGACAGAACTGAATCAACATGGCACTCGGTGACCATTGGCATCTCCCAAAGTCTCCATTCTCAGACCTGTACTCTTTAATGTCTTCATAATGATCTGGACGCTGGTGTCAAAAGCAGACTGGCCAAGCTGACTAATGACACCAAACTTTGGGGAAGAATGTCCATGCTTGAGGATAGGCTGGTGATCCAGGTCAACTTCAATATCTTTCCAAGATGGGCAGATGAAAACCTGATGGCATTCAATATGGAGAAATGCAAGGTGCTCCACCTTGGGAATAAAAACCCACATCACACTTATAGGCTTGGCAATGCTACACTCACGAGTACCATGACCAAAAGAGACTTGGGGGTCACAACTGACCACAAGATGAACAAAAGCCACCCATATGATACTGCAGCTGGCAAAACAAACAAAACTCTGGCTTGCATCTACCGGTGCATCTCAAGCAAGACCAAGGATGTCACCCTCCCGCTATGCTTGGCCTTGGCTAGGCCACAGCTAGAGTACTGCATCCAATAATGGGCTCCACAATTCAGAAAGGACATGGAGAAACTTGAGAGAGTCCAGAGGAGAGGCATGTGCATGATCAGAGGGCAAGAGAACAGACCTTATGAAAAGAGGCCATGAGCTATGGGACTCTTCAGCTTGGAGAAGCACAGGCTCAGGGGTGACTTGGTGGCTGCCTATAAGTACATAAGGGGTGTGCATCAGTATTTGGGGGAAGCACCCCAGGGGATGACAAGGTCCAATAGTCACAAACTCCTCCAAGACTATTTTAGGCTGGACATAAAGAAAAAATACTTTACTGTCCAAGCCCCCAAGGCCTGGAACAGACTGCCCCCAGAAATGGTGCAAGCACCTACTCTAAATACTTTCAAGAAACATTTAGATGTTTATCTTGCTGGGATCCTTTGACCCTAGCTGACTGCCCCTTGGGCAGTGGGATGGACCCCATGATCTTATGAGGTCTCTTCGAGCCCTAATGTCTATGAAATCACTGTGGATGGGTGGGGTCAGGCGAGTACGTGGCTGGATCCTGTGCAGTAGTATCAGGCTATTGCACAATCAGTAACTCATGTAGATGCACCTACAGAGTCCAAAGCTAAGCTCCCAGGAGCCGTGCACGTACAGCTCTTGGGGAAAATTCCACCTACTCTTTCCCCATCCTGAAGCCATCAGGGGATGGGTTAATAAGTACATAATCCTGAGCCTTGCTCTTCACAGTGTAGCTGTTCATTGCATGTAGGCAGCTGGGCTCCACATCACAACCCCCTGCAGCTGCACAAACAGCAGTACCAGTGAAATCCCTGGCTTGCCTTTAAAAGCAGTACTTTAAGGTGCCACAGAACCATATCTCACTGCAGCCCTCTTCACTACATTCCTGCAATGCTTGTTGCAATCTCACACTTTTGTAGATCTCATTTATGTTGCTCTCTACTGCTCCCCAGGGCAAGGAATTTTTGTGATAGCTCTCCAGCTGCTTCAGTAAATGATATCGGACAACTTTTTTAGCATAAAATGTCCTTCGTCAAGTCACCTTGTTCAACACTTCTCCCAACAACATCCCAAAATATCTTTGACAGAGACTTAAAGCTTGACTTTGTTCAACAGTGGCTGAAGAGTGTAATAATAGACTGGCCATGTTGAACATTAACTCAGACATGGAAAAAGCTGTTAGTAAAATGAAGAATGCAATGTCAAGACAAAATTAAGAAAAGGCATTTTTCACAATTTAAGAACAAGGAATGAGTGACATTACTGACAAGAATAATGCAGAGATGACTGGAACAGCTAATAAATATGTTTAATGAATACTATGTCCTAATGGACAATGAGACCATAGATACTGTATTTGTTGCTTTTTTTTTTTTCCCCTAAAAACCAGGAAGGAAAAGATAAAATAGATACTCATTATGTTCTTATAAAGATTTTGGATTATGGCTTGGATAGCTATGATCTTGCCTCAAGCAGAGGATTGAGTGTCCTTCCTATTTATCTCTGTTTTCTCTGTTATTATACAGTCAAAAATTTTGGCAACCAGCTGTAACTTTAGACAGTAAAGTTTCCCTATATAAATACAGAATTGATTGTAGGATATATGAATTCAGTTGACAAGATTAACTGTCCAGCGATTTTAAATCTATCTCATAAATGAAAGCACTGATATAGGCAGTGACTTCAGCAGATACTTCTGACGAAGCAGAGGATATATCTGCAGTGCAAGCTTAGCAGATCCAAGGATTCTCTGTGTATATACTTTATAAAAGTCATCCATTTGTAGGATTTGGATTTGTTATAAAACTTATGCAATTTGTCCTACCTCCCGCCACCCCACCCCCTAGGGCTTTTCATGGCCAAAGAAAATGAAAGAGGATGTGCTCCTTTGTTCCAGATACTATCTATACTCTGTTAGTTTACACATTTTTTTTTTTTTAATTTATTTCAGGTATGGACAGGTCTGTATACCTCTTCTCTCTCAAGAGCCGGATCCAAGGCCCACTGATCCTAATGGAAGAAGAACAGGTTATAGATTAAACAATTTAAGCCTTTGGATAAGCAGTATCCAAAAAGTAAAATGTCATCATAATTTATTAACAAGTACATCAAGACTGGAAAGCAACAAGATGAAGAAAGAAAAGGATTTCTAGAAAATGGAAAAACCAGATTATTTTAAGTAAATACATTATTTTAATAACTGAGGAACAACAATCGGAACAAAATCCTAAACTTGTAAAACAGAAAAAATGCCACAAAACATTTTAGAACTATTTTGCTTGCTCAAAACATATTGTATTGATCAGTATCTGTTAAATATAACACAGTTGGGGATGCTTTACAGTCTTGTATTTCAGTTCAATTTTTTAAGGAAAAATGAAGTTTTCAAGAAGCTTTAAATACATAAGGGAAGAGATTATTTTAAACAAAGTTGTCTTAACCAGGACCACTATATAAGGCTGCCCAAGCAGCAGTAGAACTCTCTGAGAGCAGGATGAGAATGTGCTAGTCTGGATGGGAAATTACCAGGCAGAGTTGGTACATGATTACAAAACAGTCTACAGAACTCTGTTTTTTTTCTTTTAGCAACAACTCCAAAAATGACTTGTGTTTTGCAAACTAGGAATGTTACTCATTAAAAAAAAATTGTTTATGCTCTTGGCTCAGTTTGTTTCCATGCTTTATTAATCCTCTTAAATCAAGAAATTACCATTTATGAACAATAACCCCAACACTGCAAAATCTGAATTAAAGGTATATGCTGCTGTTCATTTTGGCTACTTCTACTTTTAACAGAAAAGGTGCCTGGGGTTGTCACGATGCCACCTGTTGGCTGTCCCTATCCTGCCTGGCTTTTACTCCTTGGCCCTTAGGTCTTACCTGCTTCCCACTTGCCCTACCTTGTTACTGGTAATGAGGTGAGGCTGACTTTGAAGGCTGGTGAGCCTATGATGCTCTTTTTCTTTCTCTCCCATGGTCACTTCCTTAGGTTCTACTTGCCTAAGGGCTATATTTTTGGTCTCCTTCTGCCTCTACAGCCATGCCCATGCCTCACAGGTGTTACCAGTTGCACTGCACATTGCTTCAGTACACTGTCTAGCTGCCTCAGGCCTCTAGCTTATGTCCTACTCTAACAGGGTTGTAAACCTTGGTGTGCCCATAAATAACCCCACTGTGGTTTCCTCATTTAGCCCTTATAGCCATGCTTAGTCCGCTGGTAAATTCTAACAAAGGGAAGTCATTGATTTAACAAAAACTCCTTCCTGTGTTGGGTAAACTACACATCAAAAGAAAGCAAATTCTCATTTTAACAAAAGTCTTCTCATTTTGTGTAAGTAGACATCACAAGAGAGCAAGCCATCTTGGTACACAACATCTCCTGAGTTCTTACTATCTGACCCCTGGAGTACTCTGGTGTCTGCCACATGAAAGGCTGTTGGGCCACTGCCCTCCTTGAAGAGCTCGTTCCCCAGCCACTGGCAGCTTCACTGCCCATCCCAGCTTTGGGGAATGGCTTGTGGGTCCAGGAGCTTCTTCTCCCTTCCAATTTCCTGCTCTGTCCTCAGCCCTGCAGAAAGGCTTTTAATCTCTCAATTAAAGGGCAGCCAGTAGAGCTGTGTGAAACAGCACTGCTTCATTTCAACTTCTGTTTCTGTTTCAATGTGGCAGTGGTTCATTCTGAGATTCATTTAAGTTCAAAGCACCGTTCTGTTTTGTTTCATCAAAACTGTTTTGCTTTTTCAATGCTGTTTTGACATTACACCCATAAGCTATAATGAGGAAGCACAAAACTGCCTATAACTTTGTCATTTCTTGCCTGAATGAACACAGCAGGAAGGATAAGCCCTGCTGAGGCAATAAAGCCTGTCAAGTTTCAAGGAGATAAGTGTAGAGGTTTCTGGGAAACTGCACCTCAAAATCTTGAAAGCAAAACTCATATCACTTGTAAGTGAGAAGGAACAGGGGGGTGAAAACAGCAGACACAGTAGCCCCTGCAAAGACCAGGAAGCCTGCCAAGTTTCAAGGAGGTAGTTGTAGGGGTTCTGGGAAACTGCACCTCAAGCAGCTGACAAGCAAAAGGCGTGTGTGTGTCAAGACGCAGCTGTTTTTCCAACCCTCCCCCAAAGCACTGGGATTGGAAGGTATGTCAGGGAAGGATCACAGTCACTGGCCAGCTGCACATGTCAATATGAGAGCGGTCCTTCCCCCATCTTCCCCCTCCCTCTCCTTACTTTCTGTTTCCCTGCAAGCAAGCCCAGCTTCAAAACTTGAAATATTTTAAAAGTTTCAAAACATTTTGACTGCCCTCATTTTGTTTTGAAGGTGTTTTGAAGCCTTTCATTTCATTTCAATGTCACTGTTTTGAGCTAGAAAGGAGTCAAACAGCATCTAAATGAAACATCTGGTGAAATTTTGCACGGCCCTAGTAGCCAGTGCTTCTCCTGCTCCATCCTCTTAAAGCAATAAGACCCTGGCTGCCTGCTGTGGATCTTTTCAGTCTAGACTGATGGCTCTGTCTCTTTCTCTCTGGAGTTTTTCTCACTTCTGCCTTTGCTGTCATTTGTCAGAGCTCCCTGCTGCCTGTAGCCTGCTTTTGCCCAGGCATCAAGTTTTTTGATTAAAGTCCTCCTCTCCCACACCTCCTTTGGGTGAGTAACAAGGCTCAGGTCCCCTGTTACATTACTCTTAATGGTTTTAGGAATGGCCCTTTAAAGTAATACCTCTTAGGACTTGATCCACTAAAGTCAATGGCTTCACATCACATTGACTTCTGTAGACTCTGGATCATATACTTACATAATAGGTTTGTGGGTTTACTAATGTACTTTCTCCTAACTTTCCTGTGCCTCTTTCTCTGGCTGACCCAAGTGGTCTACAATTGAGAGAAGGTGAAACAGGCTGTCAAGCTGAGAAAATGGTTCAAGTTTCCATTAGCTTGTCAGCTGTCCCAAAGTAATGACCTTGCTACTGATACATCAATTAAAATGTTTTTTTTTTAGCTCATCTGAAAGAGCCTTAGGCACTTTAAAGTACTTCCCAAGAGATTTTTAAAAAGGTGCATGCAAATCTGAACAGATTTGCTGACTACATATGAAAACAGGAGTGGAATAAACAGCTCAGGAAACAAGCTCCTGCTTGTTTTTTCCATTTTCCTGCCTTACCTGGAACACTGACATTCTTCAAAAAATATCAAAACGTCAAACTCGTTTCATATACTCTAATACAGCACAAAATACCTGGTTTCATTTTTGGATAAAATATTTGTTTTCAAGTGCCCATTCAAGATTTCCTAACACCCTCCCTTGTTCTCCCCCCCACCCTTAGAAATCATACATTGAGTAAAGTACAGGCCCTTGACTTTGGTTTTTCTCTTCTTGAACTGAATTGATCGGTCTGTGTTGCAAGAACTGTCTTAACTGTGCATTGCTTCCCCTTTATGTTTCATGTTGAATTTGTTACCGGAGTCTGGACAGTATTTGTATTAAACCTGTGAAAAATTAACTATACCTTGGAAGTAAATTATTAGTCTCTAGTCATGCAAGCCTTATGTGTAAATCATGGGTTGCTGATATCTGCTGATTCTTCTATATTTCAGATTTAGATGATGATTTGGATTAGTTTCACCAAGGGCAGTTACATCAGAATGGAGATTCAGTGGGTATAGTATGCCTTGATACTTTGGATACCATCCTGTCTTTCCCCACATCTCAAAGTGAAATTCTTGGAATAATATTTTAGTGTTATTTACTTAGAGATGTTACACTGATACTTTCCAGAAATAAAGGCAAAATATGGTGTTCTTAGCTGAATACCCTCCTTCAGCAAAAAGTGAAATATTCCACACTTAACAAGGTGAGACAAACTCTGAGTCAGATCCTCAGCTGGTGTAACCAAACATAACTCCATGGATGTCAATAGAGATATGTCAGCTTCTACTAGGTGAGGATTTGGTTCTTAAACACGTTTATATTGAGAGCTTTTGACTTTTACCTCAAGTGGGAAATATATCCAAAATGTATTTCCCACCTGGCTGGCATCATCTTTCCTGCCCAGGGCAGGGGGTCAGATTCAGTGATCTGATAGCTCCCTTCCAACCTTAAAATCTATGAAATCTATTAATATTTTGGGATTTATATAGATATCATCAGCAGCAGTCTAAGATGTATGGTTGCTCATGAAAGCACTGGCTTGGATCTTACCAAACTTAATTTCTGTTCAGACAGTACATATTCTTGAAAAGACATGAAAAAAAATCTAGGCTCTGTTAATTTGCAGGGCATGGGGACAGAAGGATGTATGAAAATGAAGAGTGGCTCAAATTCCAGGATAGGTGAGTCTCTCATTTATTTATTAACCTAACAGATATCTCCATTTTTATTCTTCAAATAAGAATTCCTCTGTGATAGAAGGTGACAGGATGCATGGAAAAATGATGGGTTAGTTCTTAGGTAGCTGATGTAAGGGCACATAGTACTGAGCATCAGCAATTTGAGAACTGGATTAGGCTTCCAACAAAAACAAAATGGAAATCTATATTTTACATATCCTTTCTCATGAGTTAACTCCAAGATCCTTTTGAAACAGAATAACCCTTCAGTTCATATTACAAATCACATATGAAGCTAAAGATGTAGTTGAAGAGATATGGTAAAATAATCCTTTCCATGAAATCCAGTATTTTTACATTTGCTATCATGGGAGTTTGCTTATTTTAAGTGGGTTTTAATGGGATTTTTCAGAATAGCTGATGACAAAGAATTTAAAATGCTCCATTGAAAGGAAAAGGAAGATTTAAGTGAGATAACTAGCGGTGGGAGAACAGCAAATTGAAATTAAATAGATGCTACAGCAGTGGAGAACTGGATAGGGTTACATTATTTTCTTTTGGCCTAATTCTTCTTCTATAGGAAATTAACAAGTAACATTGGTTTTTATATGATATATTCTTTTTAAATGGTGAAAGACCATGACTCTTTTTACCAGGAGAGCATCAGTGGACAACAGCAGTCATTTGGAGTTCTGTGTGATTATTTTTTTTCTTCTGTAGTTGCAACTAATATCTGGAAACTTTATCAATGTTTTTAGTTACTTGGAGGTAACTTTACAACAAAGTCTTATGTGTAGCTTTTAGCATTAAAAGGATGAAATGCCTTTTTCAGTCTTTTGTTATTGCATTCATTCTCTGTATAATAGAAAGTGTTGGGCAGCCTTTACCATCATAACTTTCACTAACTGTAATTATATTGCTAGATATTTTATCCTATAATAGTTGATAGTGTTTTGCAGAATATTGATAGAATTTCTCATATCATTTTCAGTTTTGTAAATAAGACCATTTTTTTCAATGAAATGTTTCCATGAATGGTAAACTTTATCTCTTACAATCAGAATAGTACCCAAGAGAGAGATACATGCAGTCCCTGGAATAACAGATGAAAAATTATTCTGCTTTACAGTAAAGTGTATGCAGTGAATTCAGAATCCTAATTTACTGGCAGATGACCATAGTGTTTGTTCTCTTTCTATTTTTTTTCTATTCAGGATTTGCATTCAAGGTCACTATATATTATTCAGGTGTGCTAATTATTTTACTTTTATTTAGATTTAATGTAAGTCATAAACCATGACAGCTGTTTCTAAATATTCTGCTTTATTGTCAGTGCCAAGCAGGAAATCTGGGTACCAAGTAAAAGGAGACAATAGAGAAAGCTCTAATAATATTCTAAAAGAGCCTATTCCCAATATCCTCTCTCAGGTGATTATTCAAGAAGCAAGAGGAACAAGCAGGAAGGATTGGGCATCTGATTACGTTCACGGAATTATGACGCAATCAGGATAACTGAGACGTGGTGGGACAGTTCCCATGACTGGAGTATTGTCATGGTATATCTTTTTCAGGAAGGGCGGGGAAAAGTGAAAAAGGAGCCAGTGAAAGAGATGTGCACTCGGTATGGAACCATCATACGGTTTTGGTCAGGATTGGAGCTAAGCCAAGATAAAGGCACCTCTTGTAATGAGTCTGAAATTTCAGCTTTTGAATGAGATTCAGCTGATCTCATAAACTGTTTTTGTTTGGGATTCATTATCAAAAGATGACAGTTTGTCTTCATCTGATCCCTAAAACTAAACCTATTAGTAAATGTAATATGAATCTAAAGACAGATACTGCCTTAGCCTGCTTGTAGTTGTCATACTAACTCCAGCCTTTTCCTTGAAGCCAATTTTAGATATTTTGATCAGCTTGACATTTAAGCATACTTGACATTGGGTATTGGCAAGTATACCCAATTTATACTTGACATCCAGTATTGGCTACAGGCAATGCTGGGGACTTTAACTGGAGTATGCCAATGCTTCTTATGGGACCAAACCAGAGGTTCCTGGCTAAAGGGTCTTGCCTCTCTGCTCAGGGTCTGTCT
The DNA here is from genome assembly GCA_030014935.1 of Caiman crocodilus. Classification (NCBI taxonomy): domain Eukaryota; kingdom Metazoa; phylum Chordata; order Crocodylia; family Alligatoridae; genus Caiman; species Caiman crocodilus. The sequence continues at coordinate 60,811,873 of JAGPOW010003642.1, read as the reverse complement.
GATCACTATATTTGGGGTCAGGAAGGAATTTTACCCCAGGGTCAGACTGGTATGGACAGTGGGTTTTTTGTCTTCATCTGTGTTGGGGGTCATGGCCCTCTATCCATGATCTCTTGAGTGTATACTGACAACATTTCATAAAGCAGAATTTTGGCTGCTGTGGCTCCTCTGCTTTACTTGTGACAGGCTAGGGTGCTGGGAGTCTTTTTGTTTCAGGGTTGATGGTAGTCTTATGTAGAATTTAGATTATGGTTGTATGGGATGGTTTGTATAGGGAGAATCCTATATATTACCAATAGCATTAACAAATTCTCATTTCTGTGGTGTAACTATTGTATACACGCACCAACAATGTCTCCAATCAGGAGAACTATTTACTTATATAACCTCATTGCTTTAGTTTGAGCAGTTAGGAAAAATATCTGAAAAGTAAGTTATGATGATGAAGAAGCAAAAATTTAATTATTTAAGCCATTAGACAGCAACATTTAACCAAGTGTCAGGTTTCATCCTGAAAAAAACTCACTTTTATAATATTTAGGGAAATATTCTTTTTTATTTTTGGCATCCATTCATTAGAGAGTGATGGTGAATAAAAATTAATCTATAAAAAAGAAGACCTAAATAGTGATAGATTTCCTCTTAAAGGAAACTAAACCTCAAAAATTAGACAGAACACAACAACTAATGAAAGACTCATAGATAAATAGGGTTGGAAGAGACATCAAGAGGTCACTGGCTGGCATCTGCATGAGAGACAGATGCGGCCAATCATTTAGTACTTGCATAAACAAGTAGCCAAGACTACTGCTCAGTAGCATCACATCATGCTTACATGTTGCCATGTGTTACTACTGTATAGTAGTCTTGGGCTACTGCACAATCAGCGTCCCATGTAGATGCTAGACCCTGACTCTGCACGGCACCCAACAACTAGGGAGACAGGGGTCCAATTGCTCATGGATCCTGGTACTCACTCATTAGCCAGAGCAAGCAGAGAGCAAACACAAGCACACATTGCTTGCAACAGCTTTATTTAGAATGGAGACAGCTTTGGACAAGGGTCCCAAAAAACAAAAACCAGGGACCTGCCCTGGACAGCAGTTCTTTCCAACATGTATACACCTTGGTTCATACTTACTAACATTCACCCCACCTATGTCCCTCCTTGACTCCATGTATTTCTCCTCCCATCTCAAGCTCCACCTCTGTTTACTGCTTGCTTCCTTAGCATGATATTGCCTATGCATTTCATTCATTTACATGCCTCTCTGCTAAGAGTGCATAAGACTTTGACCCCCATCTTCTTTTGGTCATTTGCGGTTTCTTGCTGGTTCTTGCTGGTTTTCTTGCTGAGTTTAGCACCATCTCCAAGGCCATATTTCTGCTTTGTCTTCTGACACTAACTGTTGGGCTGCATTCTGTTTTTTACCTAACACATCTTGCACTTTGCACCATATCCTTTTGTTAAGAATCCACTTACATTGGCATTAGCCAAGTTGCTTTTAATATACATCCTTGTGACAAGCAGCTTCTGCAGAAGCACAGGAAAAAAACTTTTATTCAGCTGCACTCCCAGCACTCCCCAGATTCCACAACATTACCCCAACACCTGAAATCCATATCATTACCCTAGCAGTAGACATGGCCACTGCGTCGATTGTCTTGGTCCAGGAAGGATCATCCATGTCTAAACCATTCCAAGTATTTGTATAATCTACACTTGAGCTTTAAGAGCAGATTCATATATGAGTTTTTAAACTATATTATAATGGTATTCAGCGATGTATAACAACTTCTTGGGTGGAGTTGAAAGACCTAGTCCATAATTTTTATGGCAATACCAACGCTTTGATAATCACCAGCTTTAGTATGAAGCATTACACCTACCATTAGAGGGTAAAGTATGAGGAAAATAAAGCTAGAAAGTTCATTGCAAATGAGGGTAGATTTTGTATGTGCATTTTTTTTCTTTTTGCATTACAAAACCTGTCAATACTGCCACATGTTCCTGTCTGGTTGAATTATCCCGATTTATTTATTGCCTTCTGTTTTAACTCTATTTGTTATTCTTAATTTTACCACTGTATTTTGGCTATAAGGAATATTGTCATTTTAAAACAGCAATGAAATAGGAATCTTGGTCAAAATATTCTGTTTCCAAGATTACTTTTTTTTTCAATTGAAGTATAATTCTGTGGGTTTTTTTCCTGAAAATATTGAATGTAGACACACCCTGCTGCTAGGTTGTTCCCAATTGTGTCCTCTTTCTGAAAAAAAGTACTATCTGTTAGCTTTTTGGATGCAATTGGCCTGCCCAGCACCAAAGCTGAAAAGAAAAAGGTTTAAAAGGGTGCTTCCTTAAAAAAAAAAAAAAGACTGCAAGCAACAGACTTTGATGTAGGGCTGGGCTAGCACCCTAGTTATAAATACCAAAGGCAGTGAAAACAACTGAACCTAAATTGAACTATGTATAATTAAAGTATTTGCACTATTTATCGTTATAGAGCCATTTATTTTATGCACAGCATGATATACCCAAAGTAAGGTAGATCCCACAGTTTAAATATATAGAACATTTGACTACTAAAAGTATAATACACATGTTAATGTTAACCACAGCGGGCACAACGTGTTTCGGGGTGGTGGTGATGAAACAGCAAACACACTTGCCATTCTCCCCTGTAAATACGCATTCAAGTCTAGGTAACATGGAGGTGACAATGGAAATCCTAGAGCATTACTCTAGTTCCTTCCAGTAAATTTTCTGCTTATCCTTCAATTACCTTTGATGTGGCACTATTGTCTGAGGAAAACCTGTCACTGATTGTAATCCAAATGCTTAAACTAGTACATTAGCAGAGGTACAGGCAGGTACAAAATACATATATAATACATGGTTATAGAAATTAGCGTCCAATCACATTTTTTCACGAAAAAGAAAAGGCCAAACAAACTCTAAGTAAGCTGGGATAATGCAACTTGACAGGTCACAATGTTAGAAATGGTGGTCTATCTTCCACATATGTATATGTAATATATGAAAATAACATTGGTCAATGAATTCGGTGGACTAAGACTAAGGTTGCACTTGATTGATTAGTTACACTAAGCTAGTTGAAAATCTGGTTCTGATTTAGGAGTCAAGCTGAGCTCTTTTGAAAATGTGGTCTCACATAACTTCATGCTATAATTTGGATCTACCATATGTAGCTCACACTAGTATAACGCCAAGTAATAGTGTGTCAAATAATTATAATAAAATTAATTTATGAGATTGACAGATTTTTTTTCATTTGTTATAAGCCAGGCTTTGCTTCAGGTTTCCACTAGTCCTTCTGTTTTACTTTTTGATGTATAAGAGTTATAATGGCATTAAGAAGTGATTATTTTTGTAGTGCCTAGAACCTAGTTAGTCATCCAGGTTACATTGTATTAGGCAAATTGAAGGGTTATGGAAAATGGTAAGCATAAAGTTGGGAAAGTTCACAGATCTTGCTAGCCATAGTAACCAGATATTACGGGTGTGCAAAGCAGGCCCTATTTGATTCAGATTCGTCCTGAATCAGTGATTCAATTAGTTGATTCAGGTCACTGTCCCTGACACTGCCCCAAATCTGAATCTGAAGATTTGATGCTGATTCAGGGAATCAGTGATTCGAACACAAACACAACCTAAAAGTTTTTTCTACATACCTTGAGGTAGCAAGCATGGCTTGTGATTGCTGCGATGCTGTGGCAGATGCAGCATCCCGCAGGAGTGGCGGAGCCTTTCACATGTTCTGCAGCAAACCTGGAAGTGGACTGGAAGTACTTCCAGTCCACTTCTGGGTCTGCTGGGGAGCATGCAGCAATTGGCTGCAGGATGACCCAGGGTTCCCCCACCCCCCTGAGGCACCAGTCACTGAGGTGGGGGGCATGGGAGGGCCCCCAGCACACTTCCTGGTGGACCTGAAAGTAGACTGGAAGTGCTTCTGGTCCACTTTCGGGTCTGCTGCTGTGCGTGCTGGGCAGCCCTCCGTGCTTCTGTGGGACACTCCATGTGCCCCAGCATTGCAGCACTTACTGCTACCTAAAGGTATGTAGAAAAAACATTTAAAGCTATCTCTGTCTGAATCTCCAAATCTTTCTGAATATCTCTCAATTGATTCAGAGGGTTCTGATTCAATTCAGAGAGATAAAAGGGACCTCTGACTTGATTTGGATTCAGAGATTCAGCCACCAAATCAGGCCAAATCTCCACTGAATTGAATCAAAGACCGAAGCTTTGCACAGCCCTATCAGATATGGTTTCCAGTCTAATAGAGCAATTGTATATTTCTGGTGATATGAACTAATTTTCAATAAAATCTAAAAATGCTTGGCATAGGGTGCTGAACTTGAAGTCAGAATTTGTCCATTATTTCCGACCAACAGGTTGTTTCTCCATTTCCAGCAGCCACACTTTCCAGAAACAATATTTTAAAGAGGAACTATATTAAGCATGCATTTTATGGGATCTTGGCAATATTTCAAAATTTTAGGGGTACCTTTCTAAGATGACACATGATAAGTGCATGCACCAAAAGTTGTTATTATAGGCAGGGATTTTCCTTACATGTTCATGTCTTTCTCAAACTATTCCTTACTTGGAAGACAGCAAAAAATGCCTAATTTAGCTTCTGTCCCTACACCCATGCTGAGTTGCACATGTTCCCTCAGTAATTAAATGTCTTCATGATGAATTGTGTTGTTGCATCCAACTGAAACATCACTTAGAAGGATTAAGAAGCTTGTTTCATTTCCTTGCATTTGTTAGATTTTCTCATCCAGTACCTTGGGCTAAGTGCAGGCATTCAAGAAGCCCACTGTAGAAGTGCCCTAACTTTTGAGCTTTAGTCTATATGCCCAAGAGAAGGTCAGGAGGAAGCAGAATACAGGTTAGTCCTTGTTGGGGTAGGGGCTTGGAGCCTGGCTGCATGGACTGAGTGCAGCAGGGAGAGGGGCTGTTGTAGGCTACCCAGCATGCCCTGAGGGCCCCCAGGGCTGCTAAAGACTCCCAAGCAGAGCTGAATAGCTGAGCTGCTTCTGATTGGCTGCTGAGGACATCAGGATCACCAACCTATACATCTCACACACACACACACACACACAGAATCCAAGCATCCTGGACACACACACACACACACACACACACACACACAGAACCCAGGTCTCTGGAGTATGACTGCACCACTGACTTTCACACAGCTGATGAGGACAATGCCTATCTCTCATGCAATTCCCCATTCTTTGGGATGATGGAAAGCAGGTGCTATGTTTCTGGGGTCCCTGAATGTGTCATTGGTGACATTATTGCCCCCTCAAATGCCATTGGAGGCCCAGCTTACCTTTTCCTGCCCTGGCTTATAAGGCCTTATGAGGGGCAGCTGGGCTACTGGAATGAGCACTTCAACTATGGATCAAGCCTAGAACCATGGGCATGTTCAGTGCAGGCATGGGGGAAGAGTGCAATCCCCCTGCTGATGTGTGTGGCTTTCTCCCCACAGAATGGCAGACTGTTCAAATCTGCAAAGCCCTGGCCAACTGTCTCCTCAACCTCATGGAATGGGAGCCCTCCCCAGATTAGTAGGTCCAGAGGGCTTCAAATGCCCATGCCTTGGCACCAAACCATAGGTCTTCTGCCATGGGCTCCTATGACCCTGTGTTATGGGCAGTGCTTCCCACAACCCAGACTGCCTGAGCACCATCCCCCTTCTCCTCTTCCTCCCCAGTGCAGGAGAATGCATCCCAAAGAAGAGACTTGCCTCATTTTAAACAAACTTTTGGTGTATTTAATAAAGAAAATGTTGCAAAGTTGCCTGCTTTAGAACTTGGAACCTTCTACTCCGTTAACACGGAGAGAGTGGGTAGAGATCCTGCATCAGGAGATTATGCCTTTGAGGCAGGGAGCTGGTGGGTAGCCACAGGGGGCTTAAATTAATAAACATGAAACCTTGGGGTGCCAGGGGAAATGATGTGCATTAAAATGCTGCCCCTCAGTTTAATTAAATGTTGCAGTTGCCAAACGTCTTATGTGCATGATAAAGAAAAACTATAGAATGTTGCCTGCTCGAAAACTTGGACCAGAGCCCAGAAGGCTGCCATTTCCTGCATCAGGACCCAAGCTCACAGTGACCTGGCCCAGTGGGCTGGGGAAACATCCCATCACTCTCCATTCTCTTTGGGGCCCTGTGCCTAGGCCAGTGGCCACCAGCAGCTGAGCATAGTAAGCTGGATATAGAAGGTGTACTAAGCAAATGCTTGCCCTGGCATGGGGTCTTGGACCTATTCCCCCTCCCCTTCTACACTGTTGCTCCCCAGAACGGGCCCCACCAGACACCTTTCTCACTCCTTAGAACATGGATCAGCAACTCCCATCTGCCATATCTCCAGTTCTGCCTCCTCCCTTCCTCAATCAATGCATGGTATGGAGCATTCCCCACAGCCACCATGCAGGGCCCCCAGCATGAGAATCTTGAGCATGTCACCTTAGGTTGCAATCCCTGGAGTGGACCTTTCCACGATGAGGCAGGGGAGTAGTAGCCTCCTAGCCCAGGAGGGCAACAATTTCCCCATGGGAGGTGGTGATGACACCAATCAAGGGTTTCTTAGTTGAATCCCAAGAGGTTCAGGAGGTCTTTGTCCTTGTGCATACACTCCTTATCTTGGTGCTGCAATTCAGCTCCATAGCAGTGCATGCAACCTCCCTCAGAGAGCAGCTGACCATCCATAGACCTCATTCTTGGACCTTATCGGTGCATTTCTGTCCCTAGATGCTGATTTCAGTGTTGGGGCACCACAGGTGCAAACAGTTGCCAACCTGTCAATCCAACCCCCCACATTGATGGCCCCTTTGGTTCTCATGTTGCTGGTGCATTTATGGGAATATTCTGACACTCTGCAGGTGCCTGGTTGACCATCCTGGATCCAGCATCTTGGTCTCCATGACCAGGTGTCCCAGGCACAAATGTGTAATCGGCAGACAAGGGAGACACCAAGGGACATATAGTGAGTGCACTCTCTGCACCCTTTCCCCTGCCTGGGACCAGAAGCTGCACAGATGCTCACAACTTGGCACTGACCTTACCATGAGATAGCTGCATTCCACCTCTCAGATGAGAAAAGCCACATGAATGGCCCCCAACGTCCCTGGTTTTGGATCTGAGAGGGCCGGAAAGCCCAAGCATCAGGATTTGGAGACATTAGCCTTCTTTGGGTCTCCAGGAGAAGAGGGAAGAAGATAGTGGGAGTCTGAGTTTGCTAGGGAAAATTCCCATTTCCTACTGTGCCTTACCTGCAGCGGTGCTCATTCATAGCTGTTATGCAAAATGACCACAGAATATCCAGGCAAGATGCACAGATTTGTCTTTTAGTTACATCTCAGCTGAAAGGCTCAAAAAAAGGTTTTAATTGTCTATCAGGGTCTGTTTGGGTTAGGGTTTGTCAGATGTGTTCAGGTAAACACACTGGTCTTTGACAGATATGCCCTCAACACAGTAGGGCAGACCTTGCCTGGTGCCTCAGATATATTGTAGGCCAGTCACACGGGTGGCAGTGGAGGTGTTGTTTGAGAGGCACAAGGTCAGTATCAACAGTCTTCCAAGTAAACCATCGGAAAGCCAAACCACATTAAATATCTGGGTGGGCAACCACATCCTTCCCTATGAGCATACCCCTATTTACCAAGGAATCACATTAGACCATTCCCTTACATATAAACATCACATTCAGACAGGCTACAGTAAAGTCTCTTCATGGGCCTTAAGATATTTAACCAGGACATGGGGTGCCAACTTCAAAGTGCTCAGAACCCCACACTTGCTGTGGTATATGCCCCACCAGATTACTGTGCTCCTATATGGTCTAGAAGTTGTAGCACTAGAAAGCTCAACACAGTACTTATCAGTATAAAGAAACTCAGAAGAGACTGCACATCTTACACACACACACGTGCACACACACATGCACTCAAACGCATACACATGCATTCCATGCACTCTAAGGCATTAGACCAAGTGACATAAGGAGACAGACCCGAACTGCTCCCCTGCTACCAGGTTTCTGGGCCCATGTAGAGCCCAGCAGGATAGGTAATATGACCTTGCGTGCTGAGCTAAATTTAAATAAGAGGTGGGGTGAACAGAAATTAAATGATCATTTAGAGTAACCTGGTCTGAAATCTAGTCCTGCAGCATTTTATACCAACACAAATCAGTCCCCCACTGGGCATAGCCTTGACAGAGCAGTATGGATCAAGCTGAAAAGACTGAGATCTGGCTACAGATGCTTCAAAACAACATTGTACACGATGAACATCTTGGACAGACTTCTGTGTGAATATAGTGTTCTCACTCAGCACATCACTTAATCAAAAGCTGCAATCTTTACAAATGCCCAGATGGGATAGATGGAATTTGTGCACAGAGTAATAATACAAAACAGTGGCTCATGGCTAGCTGTAGGAAACAAGAGTTGGGGGTTGGAAATGAGCTTTGCTGACTCTTGTCAGTGAAAACCCAAGGGGTGAGGATAGAGCACCCTGAGGGGTGCTGCAATACTTTATGAGATTATCAGCAGAATGTAGCCTGCCATTGGTATGGATGGGATGTGGTACAGATGGTCATTACAGTGCTGTAACCTACAGCTCAGATGTCTCATGCCATATCCATCCACAGTTAACTTAGAGCAGGATCTGCCATTTTTACAGTGATCTATGAGTCCTGACCCATAGAATACAGTTATGACCGTACAGTGCTTTCTACACACCTACTGTAAAATAAGTGTAACTTATATGCCTGAGACTAGTTCTATTCTTAACATTTTGCAGAAAATTAATGGCTTGGGTCATAAGTATTTGATCATTTTAATTGATATTCTTGCATAGAAGAAAAATAAGTTGCAATGTACATCTGTCCAATTAACACAGAACACATTCATAGGAAGACTGAGAAATACGAAACGATAAAAACTTTATAAATGCATTTTAAAGATGTGATTTTATGTAGGTATTCAATGACAACTTATATTCTACTTACCTGAGCACCAAGGGGAATGGAATTATTGCAAGTCTACATGTTAACAGGGAATAGAATTAGGAACCCTGTCCAAACTCAAATATTAATGGTTATCTCTTTAGTCAGTTTCTAGACAGGGCTGGAAGAGCAAGAAACTAATTCCACTTGGTATCTTGTATAGCCATGATGCCTACAGAGTGCAGGGGGTGTGAAGAATTATTGTTCCAACTTTTAAGTAGTATGCAGTAAGCTTACAAGGCTATGAACAACAGCCTAAAATATAAGTCAGTGAAGAATCACTGGTGCTGTATCTCTTGTGTCTCCAAGCTCCTCATACTGTACAAATACATTTGGGAAAGGCTTGGGAATAATTTCAAGATGCTATCAATTCCGTATGCTATTTTAAAAAAACAGCACAAGGAAAGGAAAGAGAGCAGAAAATGATATTTTGTAAAGAAAAAAAATCACAAGCGTATTTAATTCTTGCATTGCAAACACATTGATGAAAGCAGTATTTTGGCTAAAACTTAAAGCTGGATCTTCTCAACAGTACAACACTTGAACATAAGCCACTGTCTTTGGTTAACATTCTTCAGCACCTGCATGCTTGATCTACAGAACTATGTGCTGCTTATTAGTTAATTCAAAAGGATTCTAATCACAGTACCTGATGCAGATAGATGATGCAGATCACCTGTGCTAATTAACCAGCAAGCACTTACATGCTCTTTGTTAAATCTATGTTCATTAGAAAATGTCCCCCCACCCTCCCCTGTCTTTCTGCTAGTGCTCCATGTGCAATTAGTTTGCATTCTCTGTGGTTGCTAGCTTGAAAATCTCAGTAGGCTGGAAGTGTTTCTTATTGTGTGATGGCAGACTGAAGAAAACTGAAATATTCCTGTAATCAGTTTCTCTTATGAAGGCACTGCAAAAAAGTTTTTGTCTACTATTATTGCTTAGAGTGTGCAAAACTCTGAAACCCAGCAATTCTATAATATTTTTTTCATTTTTGTGTTTGTAATACATGTCTGTCAAAGGACTAAAACATTACATTCAAGCTCCTTTTTGGACTCTTCCTATCATGAGCCTTCATTCCATTGAAGAAATATCAAGTCCAAATGAACTGAAGTGGATTAATGTTCTTTCAACATTACAGTGTAGAGGATTTGATAAAAGGCTGTAAGTGTCTACAGCAAGTACAGTATATTTGTAATCACAGAGAAAGAAAAAGCCTCTCCAAAAGGAACATGACTGGTTGTGAGATTTTTGCTTTTGTTTTTTTGTTTTATTAAACACAAATTCCAACTATCCAAAGCGATTTTGTCCAGATTAGTGACATTTACTGGACTTTGAATACAACACAGAATATACTGCTTTTAATATCCTCTTCTTAAAATTCCAGTTGGGGAAGGGATGCATTCTTTAATTTTTTTTAATAGCAACAACAAGGAAACATTTGTCTTTGATTATAGTATAGAAGATGCAAACCAGACCTGTAGTGATCTTCTTCTACAGATGCTGTTTATATATCCTCTGCATTTGCAATCTATCTTTAGCACATCCCTGCTTCTATTGCTTTCAGACAGTTTTTGCCTACTTTGCAGTGAGGAATAAAAACATTTCTCCCTACATGTGGCTGTATAGAGTTTTGACATGCAAAAGACATTATGCTCATCTGGAACATAGAATGTGGAGCTAAGATTAGAACTCAGAATTAGAAGCTCAGCTTGCCACCTGAATGTTCTTTGGCATACCAGTCATATCCTTGATTATATTTTTCCACATAGGTCAGTTGGCTTCTCTTTCATTTAGTCACTGCCAATCAGTGCCTTCAGCACAAACATCCTTAAGATCCCCCCCAACATACAGGAAATGGACTTTGGCAGTATTACTAGGAAGCAAAAGGGAAATGGTGCAGTGAAAATCTTTTATGCTAAAAAGGATTATCAATTCCCTTAAACTAGATTTCTTGTTTTTGCTCAAGGACAGATGGCAGCCACACTTGGAATTTAGAATATCACTTTTTTAAAAGTGAGCATATGATTGTTCACAAGCTAGAAAAAAAATTGGTAGGCTCCAAGACAGTCATCCAGCAGAGAAAGACTTTATGCGTACTGTCAGCAAACATTGTGAAACAGCTTACATGAACTAAAAACATAGTGTACGGTTTGTGAATGTAAACAACCTTTTAAAAGAGCAAATGTTTGTTGCAACATCTTTTACATGTTTCAGAATGGGCATTATTTAATCCAGTATTTTGGCTTTCACAGACTAAATGTTTAGCTCTTTCTTCTCATCCAGTATCCTTCCAGACAGGATGAATTTCCATTGCATAAACACACCAGTCTCTCCCTCTCATCCAGGTAAAGGGGTATTTATTCCAACAGAAACTGCACCTCGACCTACAAGACAGTTAATAATTTAACACGAATGTCATCAGTTCCTATTAGCTCAGAGCTACCACAATCAGATCCTTTGCCATTTTCCCAACAAACTATTATTTTATTTGAAATGTAGGGGACTCCAATATCTAAGTGCACATAATATTACTTTTAATATCATGTTTTAACAATTTAACAAGTTTCTAACAATTAAGGAAAAGAGAAAAGCAATTTCTGGAGCCCTTGCCCCAACTTAAGCATTATATATTTCATCTTGAACCCTCCTGTCACTCTTTTAATGAACATTTGGAGATAATCAAATTTGATTTCTATCAGTGCTTGAAAAAATTGCAAATGTAAGTGTAGTTGAGTGACTAGAATTAGTTAATTGTAAACTTGTGCATATAAGAGTTTGTACCAGAATGACTAGATTTCACATGGGATAAAATTCTATTTGACATAGGAAGACAATAAAGTTCCCCAAAGCCTCTGATCACAGGCACACAGACAATAAAATACAAAAACCTAATAGCAACCCTCCGATGCCCACAGAGACACAATATTAAAGCATGCAAATGTAACAAGAAAAAATTACTCTTAGAACTTGCTCTAGCCAATCTACCTTATGGAATGATACCTCAGGGAATGCTTATCTTGCATAGAAAGGAAAATTGTTAGTTTCCAGGACATTTTTAATTCTGCCAATCTGCAGAATTAAGTCCACATTAAACTGGTTCTTGTCCTTAAGAGAATCAAAATTTCAGGGCTTCTTCCAGAATTCCCTCAATGTATCATACTTTGACCCAAGAAACAGAAGCAATACCATCTAATTATCATATAAAGCTTAAATTTCATAGTGACCCACTAATATGAGTTTATATACGAGGGGAAAAGGAGATGTAATAATAATAAAACCAATACTATCAGTGATCAGAATTAAACAATAAATAAAAATGTGAGGAAAGTGCTATGTGGTCAAAGACATCCTATGAGAAACCAAAGTGCCAACATTGATTAAGTCAACTATTTTCTGTGCATTGTTCCCACAATTCGAGAATGAGTTGAAAAGTGTGAATTCAAAATTTTACTACAAAAGGGGGATAGCTTTTGGGGAAAAAAATGTAATAAAAACTTTGTCTTTGTTTCTAACTGATACTTGGTCAGTTTGCTCATAGTAAAATGTGGAAAAAAATCGGAGAGTTTAAGAATTGAATCAATGTTAAATTACCACATTTCCATAGTATACTGTCTCCTAAGGTACATAGTCAAAGCTGAAGCCAGAGCTGCAGTTATGCACAAACCTTAAGATTGCCTGTCTGGCAACTCTTGTTGAGAAACAGAGTGATGAACCAACCCTGCAGAACAGCCTGAATATGGAAAGCCAGAGAGAAAAAAAATAAAGGCAAGAAGAAAAAGAAAAAACTCAAGCTTCATCTCCAAGAAAAATAAGAGGAAAAGGTCAGTCCAAATTCTAAAGGAAGAAGAGAAATATAAAGTCGAAGATAAGAAACCAACAGAACAGATTTACAGAGAACTACCTGAGTATGAGGCAGAAAATCTTGATGAATTTGGAGATTCAGTTGTTCTAGTCTGGCTGTCTCCTCATTAAGGCTAAGTACAAACATTCGAAAAGGTCAAGGCAGAATGGTTGCATGGTTTTCTATAAATGGCTTAGGTTAGATCAGTAGCAAACAGTGCACGTTTGCTCTCTGATGTGGTCATGAGGCATGCAGGCTGCTTCCACTGGCCAAGGCATGTAGGCTAGGGACGCCCTGTATGCCTCCAAGCATGCCCTATGGGCTTCCCAGGCTGCCAGAGGCTACTGAGCACAACCGAACAGCAAAGCCATTCCAGATTGGCTGTCAGGCACAGGCAAGCACACCCCTACACCCTCCCTTCAACCTTAGTATTCCAGGACCCAGTGGCTGTGGGCCAATAAAGTCTTGCAGCACCCTAGATGCCCACAGTCCAGGTAACTGATGGCACTGGCCAAGCTTGGCAGGTTGCAGGGTTGCCTCCATGCAAACTCAGTCCTGATGTTCTGCCCCCTGCCACCCTAACACAGCAGGAGGGAGCTTCCCACACCAGCTCAGGAGGAGAAGGTGCATGCTGGGGTCTAGATGGCAGGGTCCTTGTCTCTGGCCACTGAGATGTGGGGTGTCAGATCCAGGCACACCACAATTCCATAGGGCTGTGTTGGAGCATGGGGGCATGGGAACCCCTGGTTGGGTATGCAGGAAGCAGGGCCAGGTTTCATGGGACTGTGCCTGAACACAGGGATTCTCCAGGTTCTCTCAGTGTCAGGTGTGTATGTACATCATGTGGTGCCTCATGGCAGGATGTGAGGGGATGGTCTGGAGACATGGGTGCCCAGGTCCCAGGACTCAAGCAGGGGACACATACACCTGTGGTTGACAGATGGCTAGAGGCTAGAGGCAAGGCTGAGGAGAGGGTCTGTGCTGGTTCAGCTCTGGGATAGCTCAGGGTTGGGGCTCGCTAGCCACTCATCTGGAGCAGCCAAGCATGGACACCTTTCTGTAAGGAGGAGGTTGTGGGGGGCTGCAAAGGAGGCTGGGATGCTGGAGGATAGCATTCTAACTTGAAACTATAGGGGATCTGGTTCAGAACTTCAATTCATTGACCTAATCTGAATCAATTAGATTTTACTGCACTTCAATCCAGATCTATTTTAGACCAGATTCTGCCATTTTTAAATCAGTCTGTGCGTACCAGACTTCTGTACAGTTATGGGTTTAGATGATTTCCAATCACTTACACTGGTTTATGTGTAATGTCTGGACCTGGCCCAGACATTAAAGTTAATGTATTCAGAAAAATAATCTTATTTTGACAAAGGGGTGAAACTAGACAACTTCTTGAAGCTCCTTCCAGCCCTATTTTTCTGTGATTATGGCTAAGTACAGACAGTCAAAAAGCCCAACTCTGAATTAATTCAATCTTTGCAAGTTAGTCTAATCTGTGTGGACTGAACCAATAAGCAAATGAACAGACATTTGCTTTTGATGCTGGAAACACAGCCACATGCCTTCAGTGGCCCAGGACAGAAGCTGGGGGTGGGGGAGGGGAGCAGTGCTACAGGAGACAGCTTGAGCTGGAGCAGACACCTTGGGCCAAAACTAGTATGCCCACCCTGCGAGATGGATTTGCAAGGGAGGTACAAGGCATTCTGGGATGCTGGAGGACTGTGAGTTAACTTGAATCTGGAGGGGATCTGGAACAGAACTTCAATAAACCAATTTAACCTAAATCAGTTAAGTCTGATACTAAATCCATCCAGGATTATTTTAAACTGGTTTTGGCCATTTTGACAGCAGTTTATGAAACTGAACTTCTCTTATGTTACAGATTTGAATCAGTTTCTGATCACTTTACACTGCTTTATTTGTAATTTCTATTCCTAGCCTATGAACTTTTCAATATTAATACATTTTTGTGAATCAACATAGTGGTGGATGGGTCGGTTTTGACCTGGAAGGGTGTCAGCAGTGGGGTCCCGCAGGGCTCAGTCCTTGCACCGATACTCTTTAATGTCTTCATCAGCGACTTGGACGAGGGAGTGAAATGTACTCTGTCCATGTTTGCAGATGATAAAGCTATGGGGAGAAGTGGACACACCGGAGGGCAGGGAACAGCTAAAAGCAGACCTGGACAGGTTGGACAAATGGGCAGAAAACAACAGAATGCAGTTCAACAAGGAGAAATGTAAAGTGCTGCACCTA
This sequence comes from Caiman crocodilus, assembly GCA_030014935.1. Classification (NCBI taxonomy): domain Eukaryota; kingdom Metazoa; phylum Chordata; order Crocodylia; family Alligatoridae; genus Caiman; species Caiman crocodilus. The sequence continues at coordinate 60,796,717 of JAGPOW010003642.1, read as the reverse complement.
GGGAGGAAAAATGTCC
>JAGPOW010003642.1:60749819-60791919 GCA_030014935.1 Caiman crocodilus | reverse complement strand
GTGACCCCAGCACTTGTTCCTGCCATTGGCAGGGGGTCAGACTAGATGGCCTGCTCTAGGCCCCTTCTGACCCTAGTTACTATGAAACTATGAAACTCTGAAGACTCCATCAGCCTTCCTGATAGCTGGTGGTAGTACACAAGGCACCTATGATTCCCTGACCCAGGCTGTGTCTCCCTGCAGCACAATGTAGGGATTATGAAGGGGTATATTCCACTCCTTGCTTGACTAGACCAAGAGTCTAGCCCAAGCAAGACATTGTCTCCCAGAGCACCCTGAGATGCTGGTGGACTGTTCTGTGGCTTCTTTCAGAAGAAAATGTGTTCTCACTCATGGGACTGATTTAACCCAGGATGTCATCAGATTATTTTTACCTGGAGTTGACATTTTTGCTGTAGGAGAAAATTCTTATACATCTATACACTTATGATTCTTTTGAGAGAGCAGTGACTGTCTTCTGGGAAAGCAGGAGAAACTGAATGTCTGTACAAGGTCATAGCTACTCAATACCTTTAACCGCTTCTCCTTAAAGTCTGATTATCAATGACTATTCAGCAAAAAGTATTCTTTCATGCATCACCTATTAGAAAAAAATTGGCATGGTAGCAAGGGAAAAGATGCACCTGAGCTTCAGTGGATGTTTTGCAGCCTCTGGGAACGAAAACCTTAATGTTTCCAACCATTCATTTTCCCTACTGTGAATTTACCTGCAGTCCTGATTAAGACTTCTTCAAGACTATTAGCACCTGGAAATAATCCAGAAAATCAATACAAAAGGACTATGTATGGAAAAGAAGAGCATCAAGAGCATATCTCCTTTCTCTCAGTTTTAGGTCTTGGTGATCAAAGTTCTGTGGCACCCACAAACAGTAATGGCAGGGAAAATTACTCTCAGCTCTAGGAGTCCTAAGTTAGAGCCTGCTCAGAACAGATGGAATCTTTCAGCAAACTCTGAGAAATCACTACCAAGCATGTGTGAACTGTAATTTTTCTCAGAGATTTACAATTTGGCCATGTATGGGTGTTTTTTGTTCTTGTATTCCCAAAGGGGATAAAAGGACCCATCACTTAATGTGAGCAACAAATAGTTCTCTTCCCTAACTTAGTTCTTGGAAACAGCTGTACCATTTTGGTTGAAAATTCAGCCAAAATTTAACCATTCAAGTGTATGTCTACCCTTCAGTTGCTGCATTTTTCACAGACATGCCCCAGCAAGCTTTAAATGAGCTAGTTTGGGAACTGATAGCAATGTAGGCAAAGCAGAAAGGAGCTGAGTGCAGGTTGCCTACTCAAATAGTTGTTCAGTTTCTCAGGTGGGCTTTAAAACTGATACTAAGTTTTATGCTGTTGCAACTCCACTATAGAAGTGCTCAAGTGAGCTAGTTTAAACCTAGGTTGGGCATGGCCACACAATACTGAAACACAGTGAGGGCATCTACACATGCACTTTACTGTGGCATTGACTAATTAGCTCCACAGTAAGTAAAGCAGCACTACCTACATGTGTGGTGCTATTTAGCTGCAGTAAACTAATTAACTTTGCTGTAGGATAGGACTGCCAGACAGATGTACTATCCTATGGTGGAGTTAGTACACCACAAGGCATATATAGATGGTGACCAGGGCTACCTGGACTGTGGGTATCTAGGGTGCTGCAAGACTTTATTGGTCCACAGCCACAGGGTCCCGGAGTACTAGGGTTCTGAGGAGGCTGTGGGGGTTTGCTTGCCTGTGCTCACCAGCCAGTTCAGGCCTAGCTGGTGGAGCCCCACCATGTACCACCCTCATGCCACAGCCAACCCCTCTGCAGCATGTTAAGCTGGGGTAGAGCAGCTTTGGGCTGGCAGGCTGATCCTAAGACCCTCCCAGCTGGAGCTGTGCACCCCAGCCTTAATGTGCTGCAGTCCTGGGTGCACATATAAATGCTATGCCCGACACCAATGAACTCCAATGTGAACTGCACTGGAGTTTATTCAGCCACACTAATTTCACATGTAGATATGCCCAGTAGTACCTGTAGTGCGATCTGACAAAGGTTATAAGCCACTGCAAAGAGGGCCTAATGATGAGTACTGAAGATCTATTTATACTACCTGAATATGGAATCTATACTTTCTGAATACTGTGGTTATAACATTACTGGTGCATCCTTATTTTAGAATAGTATTCTATTTGCATAATTGATCAGACAAAAGCTTAGCATGTTTTTGAATACTCATTTCTGGGCAGTCAAAATACTAATTTCTGGGTCTAATATTTAGTAATAAATGTATTTCCAAGGGAAGGAATAATTTGAGGCTCTGAAACCCTAAGGAAATTCATCAGCTCATTCTGATAATACTTGAGCACACAGCTGGAATGATAATATATTGGTGATTGTTGCAGTTTTAGCATTTTAGGTTGTCCCTTCATTTAAGACATTTTTAAATTGTCTTGTTAGCCCAATTGTTTCCTTATCTTTTTAGGACTCTCTCTTCAATGAGGAGTTTGATACATCAAATCAGAGAAAACCAGAACTGGAAAAGACATGATAAGGTCATCTAGTCCATCTTTTTGCCCCTACTCTAAACCATCCTAGGCAGGTTTTTTTCTAGCTTGCTCCTAAAATTTCCCAAGATAGAGACTCCACAACCTCTCTAAGTAATCTGTTCCAATTCTTAACCATTCTCATATGAAAAAGTTCTTCCTAATTTTCAGTTTAAGCTTTCCTTGCTGCAATTTAAGACTGTTTCATGACCTTTATATCTAGGTGTTTTACTAAATCAGAATGACAATGCAAATATTGATAAAAGAAAAAAAATCTTCCCAAACAAAAAACAAGCACCACTTATCAATACCAGGTTTAAAGACAAATAGAACCATTGTTAAGTAATTGATTTTTACACAAAATTCAATGCAAAATAGTGTTTCTGTGGTGCATGTTGTGAATAATAGAAGTCCAATTGCTGAAGACTCTGGTTATCTAACTTATCTGGGGGAAAGTTTCTACTTCTATGCTTTGACCATCTATTAGACAATTAAAAGGAAGAGAAATAATACTGTGTGATGAAAAAATGTTGCTATTTCTGTAGGAAAAATTTACATGCTAGCAAAGCTCCAGTGTCTGTAAGGACAATTTTCCCCACAATCTGACCAGTTTATTGGATAGTTATGATAGGTCTGTTAGCAGTAAATTAAAACACTCCTTGTTTACTTTTTGCAACCATTTCTTGGGGAAAAAAATCATACTCATAAGGCATTAGGTTATCTAGCCCCTAGGTTTCATTAGATGATTTATCAGATAGTAAAATACCCTTTTGTTGGACCCACACTGTTTCAAGGAAGCAGGTCTTGTGTTTGCAGATTCTTTGTAACTGGGACAGTCTCGATTTCAACAGGTCACCTATTCATGTGCTCCTGGCACTCATTAATTTTTATGTACTTTCTTTTGCTTCCCTGAATACATGAGTCCTTAGCTTTTATTTGCCTTAGATTTTGGCCCTTCTAACAGAAAAACAAAATTAGGTTAAGTAAGAAGAGTGTTATCCAAGACAGACCCAGAAAACACACAACATTTTCCTGGTAGGAAGATCTGCTAGATAACTAAAACTGTGAAAAACCTTGTATCTATCATCCTGATCAACTTCCCTGCACAGGATGATAGATTTAAACATATACCTGTATACCTCTTCATCTTCTAATACCCCAGAATGGTGAGGACCAATCTTTTCTGGCAAGTGTGCCATAAATTAGTTCTCCACCCTCACCAAGTGGCAGTCTGATTCCATTCTTCCGTCTGACCTGTTGCTGTTTCTGCTCCCTGTCTGGTGCTTCCAGACTTATCTGCTGCTCTTCTTTCTGTTCCCTACTTGATCTGCTGTTATGCTGCCTGTCCCTTCCCAATCTGCCACACAGACTGGAGGCTCTTGCTGCTTGTTGCATGTGCTGCACGTTAGCTACCCCTACCCTAAAAGTCTTGTACCTTGTAACCACAGAAAAATTAATGTTTATGGGGCATTATTACAGAACCTACCAATGCAACATTTATTGTCAGTTTCCTTTAATGAATATTTTCCAAGGCAGGCATTTTTGTATACCATGTGTCAGTAATAGTGCCAGTGTATCAAATGTTGCCAGGATAACATCAACATGAGACCACAAGTTTGATGGATGAGCTATGAAAGGAGCATTTATCCAAGCAAGTCTGAATGGGAAAAAAAATCAAACCTTGTGCCAGGTCATAAACAAACTGGCCTCTACACCAGGCGGCAAAGTACAGCTCTGAAGAGCACTCTAAAGAGCCTCTTAGCCAAGAGGACAGTAACTTTAATTTCTGAAAACAAGGTTGATTCTGTTGTTAAGAACTCTCTCTCTCTTTCTTTTGCCTTACTAGCAAAATAGCATAAGAGATCAAGCTAGACCTTTTTCTCCCATTTCAAAAGACATCAAGTAAGTAGGAGCTGCCTGAATTTCAGTATTAGCATCACATCCAGCCCTTGAACTGAATTGAAGAGGAACTTGGGGCCGTGACTCGGTTAACCTGAATGAGTTTAAAGATTCACAGAGGTGAGGGTGGGATGAAATATATGAAGGAACAGCATATCTAGAACAACCATAGTTCTTTCTGCTTATCCAGGCCCAGAATGTAGGAGACAGTTTAGGGCCAAGGCAGAGCTGCCAAAGCCACTGTCCACCCTCAGGCCAGATCCATTCACCTAGTAGATGGTCACCTGCAGGCCAATTAGTTGGCAGGCTGGATCCAGCCTGCAGGCCATATTTTCCCACCCTTAAGCTAGATAATTTTCTTTTCTAGAAAAGGCTCCAGTGCCTTCTTCTTGACTCGTTGGTGCAGATTGGCTTCCCTTTCAGTCTTCTGTATTTGTTCCTATATAGCACTAAACAATGAGAAGAGGTGAGGATATGAACTTGGTGGCATAAGTAGAATCACAGCAAACTCCAAAAAGCTATTCAAGGACTGGAAGCTGTTCAGCAGTGGCATGAAAGCTAGAAAACTGAAAATAAAGTTTACAGAGACAGATACAATGGAGAAGGGTACCGTGTTTCTTATTGTATCAATACACATCCAAGATATAGCACATCTATCTTTCAAAACAACATATCTTCTCTTTGTTAGCTGGAAAGATACATATGCACAAATGCACAGAAGAGAAATTGCTTATGACAGCGAATGCTATGAATGACAATGAATGGCAGAAAATGAAACACATATTCAAGGAACTGGACTTGGATATACGTAAGTGAAACCTAAGTGTGCATTGGAAAAACACTAACACATAACATTTAATAATATCACATTACAGAGGAACTGTGTTCCCAAATCCCCTGTCCAGAGGTCTAACACGATTACCTAAATCCTGTAGTATTAATGCTATTAACTAAATGAAATGGCAAATCTGACTGGCTGCACCCTTCATAACTGACCAGCATTCTTGAAGACCTGCTGTTTGTTTGTGATAGTAATTGTGATGCCTGGTGATGTGTTGCAGATATAGGAGAAAAATTCATATTGCACACATGAAATGTCATGAATATACTATAATATATTAATTATTGATGTATGTGGCATGAGAGAAAGTATTCAATTCAGTGACCCAGGGACTGTGCTCTCTAAACCATCTATTCTAAACCATTTATTCTATTCTGAGTCTAGATTATTCTTATACTTCTTCCTTCACTGTTGTATTACAGCACCTTCCAGTGGTGCATTAAGCAATGTGACTAATATGTAGTTCATTCTTTAATCCTCTTTTGGGGGAGAATTGAGTACATAGTATAACAATTTTTTTCATTTGTTTTTCTTTTTAGTCTTGTTATTGATACACATAGGCTATTGTGTGTTTATGTTAGATGAAGCAAGTGAAAGGATTGCCCTTGGCATGTAAATAGAAAGTGCTGAGGTCAGCAGCAGTCCTAACTTCCTTTTTGGAGTTCCTTCCATGATGAACCCCTGCAAAAGCTCTGTCTCCCTCACAGAGAAGCTTTATCTTTCTGCTATGTGATCTCACATATATTAATTCTCTGGCTGTAAGCGATTTTTGGACACTTGGGAACTTTGAAGACAGACACCAAAAGCTGGATTTGTTTGATTTATTTCTGGAAGATACAGTAGGGAGTAGAGGGTAGGTTTAATGAATTTGCAGTAGCTTGTTTTACTGAGGAGATAGCCGGCAGCATGGTGTACTAGCTAGAGTTTCCTAAGGGCTGATAGCTTCATGCTTCCCTATATCTCATTGCTTTCATCTAGATGAGACTAAAGGATATAACTGAGCCCAAAACATCATGTACCAGCAAGGTGTAGAGTCTTTAAGACATCCAAAGATGGTAGATAACATTTCATGAAATCTTATCATTAGTGAGGTATCCACGAACATTCCTAAAAAACTAAATTGATATTCTGCAAGCAAGTGAATTCAGCAAAAAGAAAGAGGCTGCCATAGCTTCAGACTCCTTCAAGACCCACAAAAACCTTGGTCCTGGTTTCATTCAGCTTTAAATGGTGGCATGTGAACTGTACAAGTACTTGCCAAGTTAGTGATAATAGTGGCATGTGGTGAAGCATGACTCCGTTTATATCTAACACTTGACTCCATATCAACTACCCATTTTTCTAGTGGCAGCAGTAGTGGAGGGTCACCCACATGATCAGGGGGCATCAGGGTAGGCCCTATGAGGACAGAATATGGGACCTGAATCTGTTCAGCCTCCACAAAAGAAGGCTGAGAGGAGATCTGGTGGCTGCCAATAAACTTGCCAAGGGGGACCAGCAGGCAATGGGAGAGTCCCTTTTCCCCTGAGCACTACCGGGAGTTACAAGGAATAATAGCCATAAGTTGACTGAGAATGGGTTCAGACTAGACATCAGGGGGCACTACTTCACAGTCAGGGTGGCTAGGACCTGGAACTAACTTCCCAGGGAAGTGGTGCTCACTCCTACCCTGAGAGTCTTCAAAAGAAGGCTAGATAATCACCTAGCTGGGGTCGTTTGACCCCAGCCTTCTTTCCTGCCCATAGCACGGGGTTGGATTTGATGATCTGCTCAAGTTCCTTCTGACCCTATCAGCTACAAATCTATGAAAGTTTTAAAAGGAATGGGAGAGAAGGCACTGGGTCTGATATAAAATTAATTGAAAAAAACCAGAGCCATGTAACCCCATTCTTTGCATCTGAGACAAAACAGTATGTAAGCCAATATATGAAAGGGACTTCAAGGAGCTCCTACAGATGGCTTTGGCATGGTAAAGGGATAAATCCTCTAAAATGGGGACATCACGCCAATTCATTGTTGACAGGGGTCTTAGAGTAAATGAGAATTTGACCCTAACTAATTTGGTTTCCATTCAGGAAATCACCTTTATATAGGATGTGATCTTGAGCATGCAATTAATTACTTTCCTGAACAACTTGTAGCTGTATAGTGAAAAAACACTAAAGAATGGATTTCTTAAAATGCTTTCCAGGCTGTTTGAGAAAAACCTGCCCGGCAACACTTTCTAGGATTGATACCTTTCATGATAGGTTTGAGCATAAACATACAAGTCAGTTACTCTATGAGGATGTGTGACAAAAGAAATATCTGGTATAAGAAGTAATCATTACATAAACCTAAATTTTCTAGGAATAATGCCTATGGAAAGGCCTATGACTCATAACTAAAATATTATAAAGTGGCCTAAAATAAAATTTCTGAGGTTATATTTATTTCTACTGTTTATTTCTAGTCTCTAATGCATTCCCATCTTCTTCCTAAAGAAATGAAGTCACTCATGAAGTCTGGCCTTGTGATTTTGGATTCCTTAATTTTTTTTGTGTGCCAAATTAAAACAACAGATCCTATTTCTCAGCATTTGCTGACCTTCCTCCACTTCTGAAAATCAAACTTATTTAAAGCCATTAAAGTAGAGCTGCAGGAACAGTCACAATTGTTTCACTGGCTGCAGTGAGACATTGGAAAAGATTCATGGTCAAAACAAACATTGTTTTTATATTTTCACAGCAAAATAGAGAACAATGTTTAAGGGCTGAATAACACATATTTTGTTTTCAATTGTCTTTGTTTTCCTTCAGTTTTTTTTTTTTAATTACATTTAAGCAACTTGCTTTTAAAATATTGCTTCAAAATGAGAAGTTGAAATTAAATGTTGGGACGTTTCCACATTTTTAATTTCCTCTCCCTGCTAAAACTATTCACCCAGTTTCACATGAGAATAATTTCAAAGGATCCAATCCAATCATTTAGCTTAGAGCAAAAATCCATTTGCCCAGCACATTTTGCCTATCTTTTGTTTCCATTTTGGCACCAAAAAACTGAGATGGTCAAACCATTATCATTTTTGAAAATGTTCCTCCAAAGCTACTGTAACTCAACCAAGACCTGTGTATTAAATTCAGTCCCAATTGAAAAGATGGATATCATACAGATGGTCAGCTGAGCCCAATCACATACTCCACAAAAGATACTCCAGTATACAGGATAGCTTATATGATATATACTCATCTTGAGGAGAACCTTAACTCTTTTGTAACAGAGAATTTGTGTAGTAAAATACCTGTCATCTTGAGTAAGGGTATCACAACCAAACCTTTTGTATGTAATACAGAGACATAAGTATCTTTATACAAACTAAATAAAATAAAATAGAACAGCTCCTTCTTTGACACTCGGCAATAAACATATATATGCTTACTTTAGTAGATAAATTATTATTTTTAATAGTTAATTTAACTATATAACTTTCTGTAGCTGGTTTCATTTGAATTCATATCCAAAGTACAACATTTGATATTAACTTAATTCTAGGGAAGTCTTTCAATATTACTTTACTCTTCCATCTGACATGACAAACTTTAACATTTAAAATATTAATTAAATCCCTCAGATTATGTGTCATGGTAATATAATACCTATTTTTGCAAATGAATAAACTGAAGCAAAAGCATTCAAAAGTGACTTCTCTAAAATCAGGTAGATTTCACTGTTAAAATGGTGTTAAGTTCTAGTAAAAACACAAAGAATTGATATTTAGGAAACTGTTACCTTGCTATAGAAGCACATGCTTGCATTATTACTAGCCTGGCACTTTTTAAAGTTTGATGGTGTGACGGCGGCGTGCCATCATTAGGGACACAGGAGAGACCCCAGGGGTCAGTTGAAGGAAAGGAAAAAAGCTTACCTGGAAAGGTGGAGCAGGGAAAGAATGAACGACAGCAACTGCAACAAATGCCATTACAGCCGCGCGAACCGTGTCCCTGCCGCTCGTTTAAGTGGCTGACGCTAACGAGACGGTGAGGAGAACCAATCGCGGCAGCCAGCATGGCTACCACAGGAAACTTTAAAAACCCCAGCAAGCCTTGTGGCCAGGGTGGCGGAGAGTAGCGTGGCGGAGAGTGCGAGTGGGAGCAGAAGAAGAGGCTGCAGCTAACTGGTACTGCGGCTCCTGAGGGATCTGCATTGCTCGCTGGAGGGAAGGTCCCAGCGTTGTGGCTGGGGAAACCACAGGTAGTCTCAGGATCTCTGACTGGCTTAGCTACTACAAGCCAGCCAGAGCAGGACTCTATCCTGGAGTCCATTTGCAGCAACAGAGTATTTTTTTTTTTAAAAGAAAAAAAAAAAGGAAAATTGCTGGAATATAAAGTCTCACTTTTCAACGAGTCCCGATTGATATAAACAACACCAATCCTGAAGGATCTGGATACCATCAGGATCAAGATCTTTCCAGCTGATGTACCAACAGGTAACCGGTTGGTGTGTGGATGGGGCGTGGGGGTGGTGGAGCCTCATGGACCATCAAACCCCACGGTCGTGAGTACCCCTCGGGTATACCCCTACGGTATTTAAGATCGACACTGAACACCCTCCCTACAAGTATATATATTTCATCAAAGTCGTGGCAGGCAAGATGAGGGGCTAGGGGTGGCCCGAAGTGAGTACCAGTGAACCCGGACTCACTAACGTCACAGATGGTTTTGGTAAGGATTGTATCATTCAATTGATTCCCTCCTCTCCTCCCTCCCCACTCTCCTTACATTAGTGTGAGGGAGGAAGACATGAAGGAAAATTAAATTATAAAAAGAAAAATAATTGTTGACAAATACTACTCTTAAGCAGTTTACTTTGATGTAAACTATGAGCTGATGAGTGTGTCAGCACTGGTATTTCATTGATTTGTATGTAATTATCTAGGGAGCAAAAGCTTTTAAGAATGCATAACAACTCCTTTGCATGTCTTGTTGGATTTATGCCAGCATGAAGGATTTGGTAATGAACTGCTAATCTGACTTTGCTCACTACCTGCCCAAGGTTTAAAATGTGGCTCTGTCTAAATGTCAGCTGCAATTAAGTGTTAAGACCAAGAGTGTCTCAGAAGCTGAGTAAGTAGTCAAATAGATTTTACTGTCTATTACTGGTATTTATGGTTCTTTTTATGTCTAATCACTCTCAACCACTGCAAACTAAGCACTTTCCTGTAAATAATATTGCCAGAAATAGTATATATATTTACTTGTCTGTTTATTTATGTACCTATTTGGAGAAAGATTATATTATTTGGAGAAATTAGAGTAAATGAAGAAAAGCAAACTTTATACTAGTGAATGTTTGGTAGACAGTAGGTGTTTCTACACGAGATACTTACAGTGTAGTAGCCTAATAACACTGTGCAGTAGCAAGCTGGGCAAAACCCATGCTAATACACTACAGTGCAGTAGTATTTGGCTACTGCTCACTTAGCATCCATGAAAACCCAGGACCTGGTACTATTGTGCAGTTGGCCTGTGCAAAGTACCTAGTATTCACTTTGGATTTGGATTCAGAGGACAGTGATTTGATTTACTTTTGAATCACTGTCCTGAATCGATTCAGCCAAATCTCTGAATCTGTGGCAGCCAAATCTCTGAACTGAACAGGCCCCATCCCCTGCCCACTCCCCCAGCCCTGTCAAAGACTGCCCCAGCCTCCCAGCTCTTTTAAAAAAAAGCCGAATATTCACTGGCTGCTGCCAGGTGAAGGGGTGTGTGATTCCTGCTGCCCTCCACTGCCCCACTCTGTTGGGAGTGGGGGCTGAGCCCTCAGAAGTCCCAATGGAGGCTACAGCAGCTGGTGAGTGCAGGGTTTGGGTTTTTTTTTTTAAGAGCCGGGAGCTAGGGCCAAGCAAGGTAATCACAGGGAGGGGATGCTGGGAGAGTGGGTGGGGGATAGGGGTTCATGACAGGGCCCTCCATGCAGTTTTGGGCAGTGGGGAGCAGCAGCCAATGAGTGGACGCTTCTTTTTTTTTTAAAGAACTGGGAGCTGGGGCTGGGTGGGACAGCCATGGGGGGGGGGTTGGGGACACTCAGGTGGGCTGGGGGAGCAGGCAGGGAATGGGGCCTGGAGGGAGTCCCCCCCATGGTCCCATTCTCCTCCTCCAGCCCGCCCCAGCATGGTAAGCAAGCGGTGAGTGGGGACTGTGCTGTGGCAGGATGCAGGGACTGCCTGAATCTCCGAAGTGCTCTGAATCTTTTCTGAATTGATTTGGAGAGCTTCAAATCAATTTGGACTTTTTTTATTGGTCTCCTGATTTGATTTGGATACAGAGATTCGACTGCCAAATAAGGTTGAATCTCCTCTGAATTGAATCAGCACCTGAAGCTTTGCACAGCCCTACTGCAGAGTAGTGCCAGTTACTGGACATTGATTTAGTACTTGGTTATCCAACTACTAAAGAATGCACAGTAACTATGGGGCATTAATGAATGTGTAGAAGCACCCAGTAGAAAAGACTATGGATGGCAGTGATGGAAGCCTCCATGGCTAAGACCTATGAAATTTAACTTGAGAAAATAATTTAAAAGAAAACCTGAACTAAAAAAAGGAAATAGACCTAATAGGTCTTTTCATGACTCACTTTTATGATTCTCAGACCTCTCTTTCATAGATTAATTTAATTCCCCTGTAAACATTTTCAGACTAGATGATACCATTATTTGATATTAAGGCAAAGGGTGTTTACTAGGTTGATGCTAGATGTGCTACTTATAATGTAAATTAACTTGATGGTAGTTTAGTTTAAAATCACTTCAGGGTTCTCTCTTAAATTAATACTGCATAATGGATAAACTAAACAATGAGCATGAGCTCATTTATAGCCGCGGTTCTCAAACTTTCTAGATAAAAGACAGCCCTTGGACAAATGCCAGCCCTCAGCTTTTACTTTATTTTTTGACCACAGAAAAATAATAGAGCAATTATTCTGTTCCAAAGAACCCAGAAGGAACACAACATATCTGAATGTTCTTGACATTATGGCTTCCTATTTGCAATCTCAGGATTTATCTTGTAAACCATGCATAAATGTTTGCACACCAAATCATGCTCATATTATGTAGTACCCACAGAAGTCATTCATGGCACTGTAATTATGAATAACTGCTTTACTGCCTTCAACCTGTCCATGGTTATTTGTGTAACTATTGAACAAAAAAAAGACAAGCGCTATCCAGAGTGGCTGGATGGGCACTCCCACCCTACTGTTCATACTGCTTTTACATTTAGAAAAGTTTTTTGGAAAATAACAGTATGTTGCTAAATGAAATGTTCACAATTAGATGACTAAAAGGAATCAAGAATAATGCTGCAATCATGGTACAACTTCTTGAATAAGTCAAGTAACATAGTAAGGCATAATTTGTTTCTAGGTAAATGACAACTCCAAGAACAAGGGCAGCATCTACAGAAAATGCTTTCTAAGGGCCCTGGTCATGTTTTCCTTTGAACTGCTCAAAGATTGCTGTGTTAGTGCTAGCTGGAGTTTGGATCAGTCAAACCTTAAGGTTAAAAACTTTTTCTGATTGTCCCTTACCTGCACAGCTGTGACTTGCCACTAGAGGGCTCACAAGCAGGGCCCCAATTAGGAACTACAGCTGTGAGTTGCCACTATAGGTCTCATTAGCCAGGACAGACTTCTATCCCTGCTCTAATTGGGGCAGAAGGAAGGGAGGAAGAAATGGGTTAAGGGAGGTGGGAATATGAAGCTGGGAGGTGGAGAGTTAATGGGATGGAGGTGGGTAATGTATTAGGAGTCAAAAAGGAAATGGGGATAGGGGAAAGGGAGTGAAATGAAGGAAGTCAGCCACTGACAGATAAAATAAAAAGTGCAAAAATAGGGAAATTTAAAAAGAAATAAAGAGGAAGTAAATTAAAGTTGGTGTCATGTTTTAATGAATTGGGATTTGAGATTGGGGTGTGGGCAGTGCTGGTCATGCTTCCCATGGTGGCTGGGAGGTGGAATGATGAGGGAAGGCATGTTTAGAGGAACCCTGGAGTCTGTGCCCTGGAAAGGAAGCCCTAGCTCATGGGGATCTGGCCTCCTACCTTCCCTCCACCAACCCCTATACCCCGCTCCTGGACTTGTCAGTGCTCTGCAACCTGACTAGCTGGCATGTGTTGTGCAAGCTGTTTGCACAGGGTTGCACCCCTGGGATGGGAAGGTCACACCCCCGGGGGTTGGAAGGGTGAGTTGACATGGTGCCAGAACCACACTCTGGATAGTAAAGTTCAGGGGGTGGAAAGTTTGTCCATACAGAGCAGGAGCATAGAGGACAGTACACTGCATCCTGGGGTGTTGGAGGACTGCAACATGGGTGTTTTATCTGTGGGGAGTGGTCACATATTAATGATTCATGAGTTGGGAAATCTGGATCAGAGATAAATCTGCCTTGGAGTGGCATAACTTTAAGTCACCTAAAGTATTCTTAAAACTAGTCTCAGGTGTTGCTGTGTGGACAATAGAGGGATTAAGAGCTCTAAAAGCCACCTAAAATTAATATGTAATGAGGTCCCAATTGTCTACACATTAATGCTAGGACTTTTGTCATCCAAGACAGGGTTTGTAGGCCCCTTTCGGGCTGAATTAATTTAAATCCGCTTATCCTAATACAAGTTATTCATTGATTACATAATACAGAATGCATAAACAGGTCTGGCAGAAAAGACTGGAACCCAGAAGCCCCCTTCAAGATTGACTGCCTAACCACAAAACTATAGAGTTAGGCCCTGTATTGTTTGCTTCATGGACTTTTAATGCACTTTGCATTACATAATGATTACCTAAGCAATAGTGCTGCCCAAGGGTCAGAACCTAGGGCTCCCTTCTTTCAGAAGTAGTGGCCACCTAAGTGTATTAATGAGTCACTTGCTTTCCTTTCAGTCCCCTGATTTTTGTTATTGACTGCCCAGTGATCCAGCTTCAGCTAGAGAACAGGAGGACATCACCAACCTTGCCTAACATGTCCTGGTGGTTAGGACATTATCCTGAGAAGTAGAAGGTGTTTGTTCAAAGTCAGAGTAAGGTGAGTGTACAATAAATAGCTTCCACTTCCTAACCAAGATTTTTCACCCTGAATCCAACAGGGAAAAAGTAGGCATCACAACCCCAGTGCCTGTATTCAGCATCAAACAACATTTGGGGACTTGTGTGAAAAGTATACCAGAGAGGTGGGTTCTCTCTTAGAAGGTGGGAGATATAAGGCAGGGAAAAAATTAAACTTGTTTCCTGAATGACTGCTATAAACACTAGGTTTTTACATGAAAAGATTTAACCTTTCTCCCAGTAGAAATGTAATGCTTGTATGTGGCCTCAATAGGCCTTAGACTTTTTGGCACTTTTATGTCTCTCACAAGCTTGAGGTTTTCCCATTAACAACAACATCTTTCCTGAAATTCTTGATGACTGCTAAGCATTATAGTGACTGTTTAAAAACAAAACAAAACATAAAACCAAGAATTTAGCATTTTTCCTGCTTTCCCATGACTCACTTTTATTGTTGATACCCTAAGCTTTCAATCCAGAGATGGCACTGACAAAGACCACATCTTACACCTTCTGGACTTCAAGATGCAGGTAATGATCCATTGACAGCAACAGAAAAGATCTCATTAATGTCAATGATTAAGTCTCTGAATACTGATTTTCAATCTCTCTATTGTGTGACTTATCTGGAACATTGCATCTGAGCTCTTCACAGCTTTGGTTAGTTCAAATGCTAATATAAATCTGATTCTGAACTCTGTGACCTTGCCCTGCCTATGGCTTCTATAAAGATTCTCATTTCCAGAAGTATTTCTTTCCTTGACAGTGTCTGGTTAGAATTAATTATGATTTGAGGTCAGGAAATGCTGCTTAATTAGAAATATTTTTCCAGTATAGTGGGGCAGCAAATAAAAGGGAAAGAGTTTGATAATTTTAAATGAGAACAGGTATAAGGAACATTATCTGCTTATCTATTCTTTTTACTGAATATTATCCATTTAGCATTAGCATTTTTAAAGTCAAAACTACTTTTCTATGGAACCCTATATCCCTCAGTGCAAAGTTGTGTCAGTGGGGATAATGCTGTGGAAAGTAGATGAGGAGTCTCTGCCCAGAAAAATGAGCTGCACCAGTAAAAACTGAATCTTGTGCCACTGTTTTTGTCAAGGTGAGTTAATGCCAAGATGGAAAATCTGCTGTACATGCAGGGTGCTTAAATTATTTCTTCCTATCTTATATAGGTATTCTGTATATGTTTTTATGATTCTATAATAACTCTTGTGTTACCAATATGCTACCACTGTATTTCACATTTCATTTAATTTACCAAGAGTTCATGTAACTGAGTGAAATATATCTGCTTAAGTGATATAAGATCTACCCACACAAAGTCATTTCAGTCAATTGTGGTTTATTTTTTCCTGTCACAGTATTTGCAAAAAGAAACCCTTTCTCTTATAAATATGTACATTTTAAGATCCCTTCTTGTCTACAAGACCACAGCATCTTATCTTGCCAAAACTGCATTCCCTGTAATCTGTTCAGACATCCCCAGACAGGACTGAGGAGGAGTTTGTTTATATTAATCAGTAAGACAGAAATAAACATAAATACTGTAAGGAAAAACATTTAATTGATTTTAATACTTTTCATTAAGGCCACAGTTTTTCCCTTTTAGATAAGCTTTGGTAGATTTACTCCCAGCTATGGCAGGCCATTGGAGAATTAATGTATACTTGTTTAACATTTAGGTATTTTATGAATAGTGAAGAACCAGGATATTGGAAAATGTGTCTCAAAGTTTAAAGTAATCTCTCCCTGTAGCAATTACTTAAGGAAATAAGAATTTGATTTTTATTCATGAAGAGTCTGTGTTTCTAATGATAATTACATCATCACTTGACCAAAGAGTATTAGGTTGCTTCCTATCTTTGCACAAACCCAAATGGTATTACTAATCCAACAAGCACAGAAAAATTCAGTGTTCTAATTCCCAGATTAAAAAAAACAATTACTGTGTTTAGAGCACATTTATCTATTTTATTCTATTTTCCACCTATTCAATAAGTTAAATATTGGCCAGAACTCTTGTTGATATTATGGAAGTTAGTAGGTATTCTTCAAGTATCCTAAATTAATGGATTGAAATATCACAGGCCCCTGTTTTTTGTTATCACAGGTTGATAAGATATGTATTCATATGTTGCATATTCAGATAAATTACTCAAGTATGACTAGCTTGGATTACATTGTGTGCTACAGAAATATCCCCACATCCCATGCTACATATTTTCTTGCTATGTTTTTTCCCAGGTCTACTCTTTAATAGCAATTGCTGCAGGTATAGTGTAAGAAAAAAACAACATGAAAAGAGAAACAGAAAAATGGCTTTTAACTTTATTGCAGATTTTCTATCTACTTGACACCACTCATCCTCATCTAAATCTCCTCTGTAAATCAAGCAAATTGTATGCAACATGTTCTGTTCTGTCAGTGTTATAAAATATTGTGTAAATGCCCCGGCCAGCTCATGTCAGCATAGATGGATATCACAACAGCACTGTTCTCATTATGTTCCTAATGTAGCATAAAGACATTGGCTATAGTTTAAATTGCTAAAGCAATGAATGGTTGTATTTGGGCTGGATCAGTAGGCTCCAACCTTTTTATGGTGAAGATCATTTTTTGTAAGTCAAGGGCACCCACAGTTGTTCTCTGTGGGCCAGTAAGGATGGCAGTTTGGAGTATGACACAGATAAGGAGCACTTATGTGACAGAAGGAGTTTTTCTTATGAGTACACATAAACCTTTCTAGATAAGTACAGTCAAAAAGCCCTGGGGTGAATCGATTTGGTCTTTGCAGGTTAGTTTAAGCTGTACAGATTAAATTGAAATACAGGTGAACAGAGGGCTGTGTGATGCTTCAGTCACTGATTTGATTAGGAAGAGATTTGGCCTGATTCAGTGGCCGTATCTCTGAATCCAAATCAAATCAGGAGACTCTTTAATCTCACCAAATCAAATTGGAAGCCTCCGATTTGATGCAGAGAGATTCGATGATTCGGATATAGACACAGCTTAAAATGTTTTTTCTACATATCTCAACGTACCAGGTGGCTCATGAACGCTGAGATGGTGGAGTGGATGGAGAGTCCCATGGGCGCATGGGCAAGTCCCCAGCATGCTCAACAGCATTTCTGCTCCACTTCTGGATCCAGTGCAGAGCACGCAGGGGACCCCCTGTGCCCCCTGGCTTAGCAACTGGTGCCTCTCTGGTCTGGGGGGGGGCACCTGAGGTCTGCCCATGCCCCATCGTTAAGCCAAGGGGATACAAGGGGGTGCCCCACATGCTCGGCAGTGGACCCAGAAGTGGACCGGAAGTACTTCCAGTCCAATTCCAAGCCTGCTGCTGAGCATGCAGGGGGCCTCCCCAATGCTCCTTTGGGACACTCCATCCACCACACCATCTCAGTGTTTACGAGCCATGCCTGGTACATTACGGAATGTAGAAAAAACATTTAAAGTTGTGTCTATGGCTGAATCACTGATTCTCTGAATCAGAATTGAATCTTCAGATCTGGATTTGACCAAATCGACTTGGGACAGTGATCCAAATCAGTGAATTGAATCACTGTCCCCTGAATCAGGCCAAATCTGAATCAAATATGGCCCACTTTGCACTCCTTTAGTGAACAGACATTTACCTTTGATTCAGAAACTGCAGCCACATGCCTGCAGTAGCTTAGTCCAGAAGCCAAGGGGCACTGAGGCACTGGAGCTTTCTGGCTGTGTGTTCACTTCCTCTTTCTGCTTCCCCCAAGGTCTCTGGGATTTGCAGTCCAGAATTACAGCAGCAGGACTCTGCAGGGTTGCTGATCACTTCCTCTTCCTGTTTCCAGGTGCCTCTGGGATTAGTAGCCCACAGCTGCAGCCAGAAGTAAGTTTGAGTGAGGGACGAGGTGTTTAACTCCTCTCTCTAGCCCCAGACCCCAGCCGGGATAGTCCCTGCCCCATAGACTGGGCTGCATCCCCAGCTGGGCTTGCCTACCTGCTATGCTCTTATCAGCCAGCCCTCACTGCTCAAGGTAGGGAGCAGAGGGGAAGGTCCAGCCCTTCTCTCTGGATCCAGACACCGCAGCCTATCCCAGGTTTGGAAACCATGCTGGGATGCTGGGGGAACTGTGATTTAACTTGAACCAGAAAGAGGTCTGGGACAGAAGTTTCATAAACCAGTTTGACCCAAATCAGTTAAGCTTGATACTACATTCAACCAGGTTTATCTTAAACTAGTTTCAACCATTTTTAAGCTGGTTTATGTGTACTGAGCTTCCATTCTATTACAGGTTTAAACCAGTTTCTGATCACATAAACTGGTTTATGTGTAACTTCTGTCCCTAGTCAAAAAGGCGCACACAATTGCTGAACCTGGGTTGGACTTGGGCCAGAGAGAGGCACCAGGATACTTGGACTGACATAGCTTGAGGCATGTGTAGAAATGGAACCGTTGGCAAATAGAACGGTTGAACATACAAGTACAGTATGTTCAGAGCTGGACAGCAACCAGTCAGGGGCCTTCTGTTTCACAACACTGGATTTAAGCACTTTGCTTTTGCTTAAGTCTTGATTAAAGCCCATAAGGCTTTTATTGGCTCTAGCCCATGGCTTCCAAACTCCTTTGGTAGTGTCTGATTGGAACAGCTACTTGCTGGATCTCCATCCTTCCATCTTAGCTTTTTCATGCCTCAGAGAGAATACAAGCTTTTGTATTATAGATGGAAGCAAAGGAATCCTATCCTGGCAGAGAGAAGTGATAACTCATAATACTGTAATTCTCTGTTTTTATAGAAAGTCCTTCAGTATTCATTCACTACAGAACCAAACTGTACTCTAACTTCTATTACTGTGCAATTTCTTTTGGTCTCAACTTGTCAGTTTGGATTTTGACAGGAACAAACATAGGCATTCTGAGTTTAAAAATGTCTCTGAGGTCAGTCTTACTGTCCCATCAGCAAATCAGAAACACATCTTTTTAATCTAATAAATATATTATCTAATACACATTTTTTAATAGCTATGCTTAACAGAATCATTCCTTCTCCACTAATTCCATTGGCAAACCTTAAAATGAAAGATGACATCGGGTGGGTGCATAGAGTCATTCTCTGAGTTGCATGAGTATAGACTGGGAGTAATGTAGGAAACCAGTGCTAAGTAACTTGGGGAAAGAGGAGGGGTGGGTAGGATTAGGGGAATAGCAAGTCCATAGCAGGGTTGTTGGGTTCAGGGGATGGGGATCAGAAAGGGGCCAATAGGGGAGAGGGTTGCTTGGTTGTGGGGCTAAAAATAGCCCAGTCAGGATCAGGGGTTAGAAATAGTTCAGCCCCAAGGCTCAGCCAAGTGCCTAAGCTATCCCAGCCCCAGTTTTGCACTGTAAATACATACATGCATTCATGAGATCAGGTTAGCTCTTTCTTAGATCAGATTAACTTGATCTTGATCTAATTTAGTGTACCTAATCAGGTGAATTAACTTAAATTGGGCACAACAATTTTGGGGTGATTTAAATCCTCTGTATACCTGTACACCTGGGAATTTTGATTAACCTAATCCTGGTTGATTTAACTGTAATGCTTGTACATGCCCATGGTGACAAAAAGTCATTGTAAATCAGGCCTTAAAATGTTATTACTGACTTCAGTGATTCAATAGAAATGAAATTAAGAAATAAAGATGAAACAAATTTTTTTCATTTGTTCTTGAGGTACTGAAAGCTAGGATTACCAACTTTAACCTATGCTATGCTTCAAAAAGAAACTAATACAATTTTTACACTCCTTCCAATTTCTCCTTTAAAAAAAGGAAAAGGAAAACTAGGTTGTTTTAAAGTTAATTTATAAAATTATATCTCACATAGGATCACCCCTGTTCACAGACCTAGTCACCCAGATTACAAGTTTTCTGAATACTTCCAGTTTTCCTGTTAAAAAAAAAATTGGAATAACAAAGACCAGTTTTATTCTGCCTTTCCTCTCAGGCTGCTTTATTTAAAAGCCATCCCTCTTGCACTAATATGCAAAAGTTCATCACCATGTAATTAAGACTGAAAACAACTCCACACCAAAGACATCCAGATTATTTTTTTTCTGCCAGTTTTGTGAAAATAAGGTGGCATTTTAGAAGAAGTCTTTTCATTTAAATTGGGCCTTTTCCACTGAACAACATAGGAGCAGAAATATTTATGGAAGATGAAATGTTCCAGTCTTAAACATGGGGTAGGAGCAGCAAATTCCTGAATGGAAATTACTATTTAATTATACAATGTTTGTTTTTTTCCTATGTTTTCCTTAAATCCTACATACTTTTGGTCTGTTATAAAAACCAAAGACAACTTATTGCTTTGCTGCTTTGGTATTTTTGGAAGTTTTCTTTTTGGGTTTGCTACTTGTGTATGGAAATGCTTTATTATCTTATCCAAATTTAATTTTTGAATGTGAATAGTAAAAGAGATTTAAAGCTTAAACACTGTCCTCCTACTTTGAAATAGTGCATGGCCTGTTAGTGTAATGTTTTTCAGTAACTTAACACCCAAATATGTAGCCTTACTTTTATCTCTGAAGATGGCCAGATCTCACATTTCAGTCTCAGTGCAAAAAGAAAAGAATGTTTACAGTATACTGTACATAATATATGCCTGCCTCCTGCTTAAAGTTGTAGGATGATCCTGTACAATTCCTGATTCATTAAAACATTTAACACCTTCCACTGAAGCCAAGTGGAACTGAGTTTTTGATTTACAAAGGGCACATCTACACATGCATTAATGCACAGTGGTTACTGCACATTAAGTTTAGTACTTGTAATAACAAGTACTAACTAAATCCTCAGTAACTGGCACATTCCTTTTAAGTGACACTACTGCACAGTAGACTAATTCTATTGTGCATTAGCACAATAGCACATTTTTTGCCGTGACATGCTAATGCACAGTCAGATTAGTCTAGTGTGCATTTAGTGTCTTGTGTAGACATGCCCAAAGAGATTTGGATATTACAAAGATGAGAATTATAATAGCTAACTTGTAGGCCCCCTGTCACTAAATACAATCCACAGCCTCAAGTGGAGCATTTGAGGTTTCCTATGCAACTCAGGGACAGAAGAGCTAAGCAGGCAGCTTCCTAAACTAGTTAGTAGGGAATGCTGAGGAGTGGGTCATTCAGAAATGTAGGCACCGATTCGTTGGACAGGAAAGCGATTTCTTTTCCATATGAGTTGTGAACTTTCTCCTGAAGTGTTCACAACTAAGCTTGCTTACCCTTTTCTCATGCAGAGATGAAGCGACCCTCTTATACCCAATACCCTTGTGGTAAGAGTAGTCTCCTGAGACATGGGAGAAAAATTCATCTCTCTCCACTGATTTGCAGCAAGGACGTAAACTTGGGTCTGCCATATCACAGGTGACTGTACTAACCACAAAGTCATAGAATATTCTAGTATGGTACTCTGTTTCTCATATTGAAACCGTTCCATTTTGTATAATATATATATATATATTTATTGGATCAGAAAGAAAACACAGTAGAATGACTTCATAGCTCGGTTGGTTTGACACTCACATGGGAGCCCCTGCTTCACCACATATTGTATTATTATTTATAGAGTTTCATTGATTCCAGGGGCTTGTTTGTGTAACCATATCTACAAAATTGGACCTATGATATAATACAATACTAACAAGCTCTGAGGTTACTAGAAAACAAGTTTATGAGAATGAGATAAGATGGTAATATAGATATAGTGAGGGCTATGTTTTATAAAAAATTCAGTTTAGAAATGCATTATTGCTTTATAAAAATGGGAAAACATGATGGTATGATATAAAACTTGTATGTGAGTGACTCTGGGATGGATGCATTATTCACAACCAAAACTATCTGAAGTGTGTCGAACAAAATCGTTCTACTTAATAGCTTCATTTTTAATGTAATGAAAAATATTTTTAAGTGTTTTTGCCAAAGTTTGTCATTGATTTTTTTTTAAATCAGAAAGAATGATATTATATTACTTTTCTCACTGAGCATAGATAGTTGGTTATTTTTCCCCATGTGCATTATGATGTATCTATTCACATTAAATTTCACTGGTGAGTTTGTGGCCATGCATTCAACTTTCTGAGATCTTTCTGTAACTATTCAGTCTCAGTTTTGGATTTGACTGCCCAAAACAATTTTGTATCATCTACAAATTTTGCCACTCCAGTATTTGCTCTCATATTCAGATCACTTATGAATATGTTAAACAAAGGTCCCAGCACAGGTCCTTGGGACTGATTGTTTACCTTCTGTCAATTTGTAAAAGGGACCATGTAGTGCTATTGTGTTTTCCCATTGTGACAGGCTTACCCAATCAAGCTCTAACATGTGGAACTCAAGAATTGCTCAATAGGTGGAGCAAACCCAAGAATCAGAAACAAGCTGGGGAAAAGCAGGCACTGCCCCTTTCCCGATGGGAGGTTGAGAGGGGCTTCCTGACTGGACTGTGGACTGCAGCATGACAGGTCTGCTGGACTTCAGGGGTGGAACCCCCAAAGTGTATAAAAGGAGAGCATGCTCAGCATGCTGGGGGGGGTGACATGGTGAGGGATGAAAAGGAGAGAGGAGCTCTGGAAGCGGCTGTCTCTGGAACCTTGCTTGAGCCTCGACAGTGCATGGATTGGCACTCAGGCTCTAGGAGCAGCTTGAGGAGGCTTGAGCCTGAGAAACCCACCAGTGGCTGGGCAGGCAGTGCATGGAACAACATGTGGAGAGCTGGCCCTGGGAGCAGCTTGATGCTGCTCTGGCCCCACACAGTGTGCAGGTTGGTGCACAGATAGCTCACCCTGGGAGCAGCTCAAGGCTGCTCAAGTTATCCCTGGCTCTGGGCTGAGTAACAAGAGCCCCACAGTACAGCTCTGCATTAAACTAAAAGAGACCCAGTGCCCAGAGCAAAGCTTGGGAAAGGAAAGGATCCCCGGTCTGAGGATAGGGAACCAGAGCCAGTAAGGGCTTGACTCCTGTAGGAGCACCTTGGGTACCCATCGTAGGGCACCAGGCCATTGAGAGGAGCCAGAGGCACCACCAGAGAGAGGCCCTTGTGGGAATGGCCACCGGGGGCTGAGCCTTGACTGCTTCAGACCGGGAGTGGGAGTTGCTGAGGAAGCAGGTCCTGCAGGGGAGGAGAGCTTGAGAGAGGAGGGTCTGCAGCCTCCACCTTCGTACATCTTGCGGGGGAGCATGTCCATATCCTGGGGCCCTAAAGGGAAGGGGCTCCAGGGAACACCCCCTGTGGGGTACTGAGTGCACCCCCATTTTTTTATGATTGATAATCGCTTCATACTGTAGATGTTAAGGGGGTTTATATGGGTTTACCTGTCTTCATTACCTATATGTGTTTACTGCATATTATCAGAATATTGCATTGCTACCTCAACTTACCTGGGTTTATCTAAGTTGATGCTTATATGTGTTTACTGTGTTGATGCCTTGACTTACCTACTCTAGCGTGTTAATGTTCATTCTGTGCAGTGGGGGTTAATTATTGCCTACACTGTAAATCACCCAGTTTATGTTTTGTAGTCCCTCGAAGTGATGCAATGTGGTGATTGCAAATTATTGTATATGGTGTTCCATACTAATTTGACTGTAAATATTTAATGTGTCTTATTCATATTTATTTTGTGTAGCAATAAATGTTTATATAGTTAAGCACTTTGTTTTGGCCTGGCTTTCTATAGAGAAGAGAGGGTACTGCTCCCAGGTGGCAGACCCCTCTCACAGCACTCCTGCCTGACCACCCCATCCTTTCCACTTGCAGACAGAGACCATCCCTGGGTATACCTAGGCTACACCATCTTTGAACAAATTCTCAGACCATGAAAGGATCTTCTTATGAGAATCTAATTTCTTTAACAGCCTTGGTGAGAGACCTTATTAGAAGCTACCTGAAAATTCAAATATACATTACTGACTGGGTGCTCCTTATCCAACCACATAGTTATCGATATCTTCAAAGAATTTGAATAGATTTGTGAGATATGATTTCTCTTTACAAAAAAACTCACTGATTCTCCCAAGAATATCATATATATCCATATGATTAATAATTCCATTTTTATTATAGACTTATTATTATCCAACCAATTTGCTAGGAACAGAAGTCAGAGTCATCTGTTTGTAGTTTCCTGAATAATCTTTGAAGCCCTTGTTAAAAGCTGGTGTTACAATCTTAGATGATCTTTTTTTTGTATTTTCTGACTTTTTGGAAATATGGTTTTA
Source organism: Caiman crocodilus (assembly GCA_030014935.1). Classification (NCBI taxonomy): domain Eukaryota; kingdom Metazoa; phylum Chordata; order Crocodylia; family Alligatoridae; genus Caiman; species Caiman crocodilus. The sequence continues at coordinate 60,767,326 of JAGPOW010003642.1, read as the reverse complement.
AGTTTTATTTAGATAATGCTTTTACCCTTCTGTCTATATAGCCAGGTTTCCTTTCAGCCATGAGTGCAATTGTACATGCCTCTAAGAAAACCTTAGAGAATAAATTTTAAACAGCTCTAGGATGAACTAAAAATTGAAAAGAAAGACTATTTTGTGCATAAAAATAAGAGGTTCCAATAACTTATGATCTGGAAACACCCGAACAAGCCTAATGATGAGTTCAGTTCAAGAGTTGATGGGGCACAAAACAGCATCTCAAGCTCAGCAGCAGTCAAGATTTAACTATTTCCCATCTGGAACATAAGGCCCAGACAGGAGAAAGCAAGCAATTCTTTCCAGATCTCCTTTTTTTTTTTAAGTTTTGGAGTTTTGGATTATGGCATTTTGCTCCTTCTGAAAATACAAGCGTGTTACTGACTTTAACAAGGCAAGCAATAGACTTCCATAGGAACTGTTTAAAAAACAGTTTAAAAAACACAAATACAAGTGGAAACACAAAATATAAACCAGCTGGACTTTCTGTTTTCATGTTTCATTTAAGAATAATCACATAACTAGAATGATTATAGAGGTGAATTCCAAACCAAAGCTACAAACTAGTTGATGTTTAATTATCTTTAATTAGAAATGAGTTAAAATAATCTGTTTCTTCCACTTTTCCTTTATATTTTATAAAAGGTTTTACACCAAACTCATTTTGAGGAAATATCAAAAATGATTTACAAGGACAACAAAGAAACGTAAATTTGGGTTTGTTTTTTTTTTTGTAGGAATAGCCATGAATTTGTGTGCTTGGAACATTCACTCATAGGTATGGATGTATAAACCAAAACATCAAATAAAACACAAGTACATAATGGTGGTTTCTGCCCCCTTGTGAAAAATGTATAAGGAACTGGTAGCAGACCAGTTAAGGAATCTTGCCTTATGGTTATAATTTTGTGCCATGCTCTGAAATTATGCCAAATGCTGATCCCAGATGTAAATGGATATCTAGGTAGCCAAGGGCACCTGGATGTTTTGCTAGCCATATGGTTTCTTTGTCTGCCACAGACTACAGAAACTGGTGTGGCTTACATATACTAGCCCAATGAATCAGGAAACTTGGTAGACAATGACCTTTTTGACAAATGTATAATTGCAAATGCCTTTATTCTACTGTGGCTGTGTCTACATGAGATGCTGACTGTCCATTTTGTTAATGTGCATTCAATTAGTACTTGGAAAAGTACTAAATGACTATGCAGTAACTGCTGTTATTGTGCAGTAGCATTCCCACACGGCTTCTGGGTGATGCTGACTGCACAGTAACTCATTACTACTGCGCAGTAGCATCACATCACAGTTTGTGTTCTGCAATGCTACTGTACAGTACTAACGAGCTACTGAATGCAGTAGTAACAAGCTACTGTGCAGTGCCTCATGTGGACAGCCTGTTTTTACTAACATGCCACAAAATGTAATAAGTAATACTGTTTGCTTATCAACTGAATATATTTTTTCATGATTTTATTCCTGTGGATTAAGATAATTTGCAATGGGTTTCATATTCATTAGTACAAATTAATGAGATTTAACTACAAGAGTGTGTAAGTATGCTTACAGTCAAGATGGTAATATTCATACACTGGGTTGTCCTGTAATCATTCATTTTTGAAAATCTTACCAATCTTCTTACTAACTCATCTCTCAAGACTGCCTGTATTTTGTGAACTGGAACAGTTTTTTGTCATTCATTTAGGAGAAAACCTTTGAAGCTTTCTATAAAAAAAAAAAGATCAAGTGAGCCACCCTGCAGCAGTCTACAGCCCTGCATTTGTGGCATAAAATACTCAGGTTCAAGTCCTTTGTCACACTTAACCTCAGTCTTCCATATTTATGGTGAATGTCCTAAATCCATAGGTTTTGACCAGAAAGTCCCTTCTTGACCTAGAGAAACCTTCCCCCATGAAAGCTGAGTTAAAAATGATACAGTTCTTAATCTTCTGAAACAACATTCCTAACTAGGTCTAATTATAATGTTGTCTACAAGTTCAAAGAACAACAATTTAAAAGAGGAAACAATTTATCTGCCAGCCTAGGGACAAAAGTTATAAATAAACTGGTTCAAGTGATCAGAAACTGGTTTAAACCTGTAACAGAACAGAGGCTCATTTCACATAAAACAGTTTCAAAATGGCTGAAACTGGTTTAAGAAAAAACCTGGTTGAATCTAGTATCAAACTTAACTGATTTGGGTCAAATCAGTTCATGAAACTTATGTCCCAGACCCCTTCCTGGTTCAAGTTCAATCAGAGTCTCCCAACATCCTAGCATGCCTTGCAGCTCTGGGCTGGGCTGTACTGTGCTGTTGCTCCAGAGAGCAGGGCTGGCCCCACCACTCTGCTGCCTAGTTGGAGCAGTGGGGACTGGCTGACAAGGGGGTGGGGTGGGAGGAAAAGCCTAGCTCAGGAGGCAGTCTAATCTATGGGGAACAGGGAGGGCATCCCCCCCAAGCAAACCTTGGCTGAGGTCTGGGGCCAAGTAGGGGTAGTAAACACCCCTTCCCCCACTCAAACATACTGCTGGCTGCAACGATGGACTACAAATCCCAGAGGCACCTGAAAGGAGGAAGAGGAAGTGATGAACCCTGCAGAGTCCTGCTGCTGTAATTTTGGGCTGTAAATTCTGGACAGCAGTCCTAGTTCCAGAGAGAAGTTTTCTTCCTTCTTCCCTAAAAATATATAAGTCCTCTCCTCATCTCTCATCAGTAAACAAGTAAACAAAACAATCTTACTTGCCAGAACCCATGTAAGGTAAGACTGAGTCCTGGACTAGCAAGAATTTTCTACCCCCAGAATATCACATCTTTAAAGTCTGTTACCTTGGCAGCTTGTAAAACAGAAATATATATTTTATACCTTCTAGAAAAGATAGTTCTCCCTAACGTGGATGCAGATATACTGGTATAAATATGTTTACATTGCTAAAGTTACCCCTTTTGCGGTATCCAGCTATCCTAGCATAATTGAGGGTGGAGGGGAGGCATAGACTATCAATGGAATTGTAGTTCTAATATTGTTATGCACAGAACAGAAATTTTAGAACATAAAAGAGTAAAAACACTTTTAGATTCCCTCCCCAAAGCCTTCCTACTCACCTCTGCACTGAAAAATAGTACTGAGAAAGTTAACACATTTAAAAATGTCAGAAAATTCCTAAGCTTGCTTTTCTGTGACATATGTGGCAACTATATTAATGAGTATATAGAGCAATTTACTATTTGTAACTACTATGGCCATCCCAAAAATTCATGTTAAAAATCATATATCATAGTGTTATATAGCTGCATCCCTATAAAATTAATTTATGGATTCAAAGACAGTACTATTGGAATAATTTCTGGATTCCAGTTGGAGCACTTTTTTTTAACATTCTTCTTTGCTATATTTTCTCCCAAAGGGCCTGATCTTGTGCTACTGAAGTCAATGGAAGTTTTGTCTTTAATTTAAATGGAAGTAAGATTAGGCAACAGAAGGATGGAAAGGGTTCAGTGTTTTATAACTTGGGTGACCATATATGCTTTTTCTTTGCTCTCAGTTCTCATTCAATGGAGGACTCTTATGAGTGGAAAACTGTATGACTGAAAACTGGAGATTTCTGTAGGAATATATTACAGCTTCGAACCAGCCAGAGATTGATATATGGTATCATCTAGATATTGTTTAATGCTATTAGCCAGTTCCCTACTTTTTCTGTGAGTTTCTATTTTTTAGGCCAATGTTGTAAATTTTGACAAAAGTTATTTGCTAGTTAAAAGTCTATGTGTTATTTCATAAAGCAGCACATTGCAAGCTGTATGCCAAATGTTTCTCCTGGTAGCAGATATGATCTTTAGACCTTGGCATTTATACGTATTTCAGTTTGAGAAGATTATTAAATAAATTAAACTGTCAAACAACCATTAATGGGATTTCCCAGATGTGAACACTTACAGTGAAGTACATATTGGAGGAAGATTCAGTACATAACTTGGATTCAATGCATAACTGAATCAGAGGAGAAAAAAATAGAAGGATTGTGAGTTAGCATACATGGAGGTCTAGGGGAAAGAGATTTGATGGTAGGGGTCTGCTACAGACCCCCACACCAAGGGAAAGAACTAGTTTTGAAACTCCTGGGGCAGCTCTCAGAAAGCATAAAGGCTAGGGAGGTGGTAGCCATGGGGGGCCTAAACTATCCTTGTATCTGCTGGGAGACACAGACAGCAAATTCCCACTGTTCATTCAGGTTCCTATCCTATGTACAGGACCTCCACCTGATGCAGAAGGTACATGGTCCCACTAGGTGGAATGCCTTACGGGACCTGGTATTGGCAACAGGGAATGACGTGGTAGGGGACCTACAGATCAGTGGTCACCTGGGGAATAGTGACAACCAAATAATAGAATTCATCAGAAGGCATAGAGTGGATAAGGTAATTAGTAGGGTGGAAGTGCTAGACTTTAGGAAGACTGACTTCAGCAAACTCTGGTGTTTAGTCAATGATGCACTGAAGAATGAGAGATTTGGCAAGATGGAAGCCCAGGAAGAGTGGTTGTGCCTTAAGGAAACGATCCTTTGGGCACAGAGATAGATGATCCTAATGTAGCAGAAAGGGAGGAAAGGGGCCAAGAAGCTTCCCTGGCTGACCAGAGAAATCCAGAGCAACCTAAGGGCAAAAAGGGGGCATATAAGCAGTGGAAACAGGGAGAGATTACTAAAGAGGAGTATACCTCCTCAGCTTCCAGTTGTAGGGAGGCAGTTATAAAGGCCAAAGCTACCATGGAGCTGAGAATGGCATCCCAAGTTAAGGATAACAAAAACATTGTTTTTCAGATATAGAGGGAGTAAAAGAAAGGCCCAGGGTGGAATAGGACTGCTACTGAATGGGCAAAAGCAATTGGTGACAAACAGGGGGACAAGGCTGAACTCCTAAATGAGTTCTTTGCCTCAGTGTTCCTAAATGAGGGGCAAGGCAAGTCTCACAGTGGGATTGCAGAGAGACAACAGCAGGGCACCAAACTACCATGCATTGATCCTAAGATGTTGCAGAGTCACTTGGAAGACCTGGATGTATTTAAGTCAGTAGGCCCAGATAAGCTCCATCTGAGGGTACTGAAGGCACTGGGTGATGTCATTGCAAAGCCACTGATAAGAATATTTGAACATTTGTGGCACACGGGCCAGGTCCTGGAGGACTGGAAAAGGGCCAGTGCAGTCCCTATTTTCAAGAAGGGGAGGAAGGAGGATCTAGGCAACTATAGGCTAGTCAATCTCACTTCCATCCTTGGCAAAGTCTTTGAAAAGATTATTAAGGCTCATATATGTGAGAGCCCAGCAGGACAAATTATGCTGATGGGAAACCAGCACAGGTTCGTAGCAGGTAGATCATGTCTGACTAATCTAGTCTCTTTTTATGACCAGGTTACAAAACACCTGGACGCAGGAGTAGGGGTGGATGTCGTATACTTAGACTTCAGGAAGGCCTTCAATACAGGATCCCACTTCATACTATTGAACAAGTTTAGAGGCTGTGACTTGGATGACTACACAGGCCGGTGGGTGGCGAATTGGTTAGAGGGTTGCACCCAGAGAGTTGTAGTGGATGGGTCAGTTTCGATCTGGAATGGTGTGGGCAGTGAGGACCCGCAGGCCTTGGTCCTTTGACTGACACTCTTCAATAGCTTCATCAGTGACTTGGATGAGGGAGAGCGCATGACACAAAACTGTGGGGAGAAGTAGAGATGGCGGAGGGCAGGGAACAGCTACAAGCAGACCTGGACAGGTTGGACAAATGGGCAGAAAACAACAGAATGCAGTTCAACAAGGAGAAATGCAAAGTGCTGCACCTAGGGAGAAAAAATGTCCAGCACACCTACTGCCTAGGAAATGACCTACTTGGTGGCACAGAAGCGGAAAGGGATCTTGGAGTCCACTAGGACTCCAAGATAAACATGAGTCAGCAGTGTGAAGAAGCCATCAGAAAAGCTAATGGCACTTCATCATGCATCAGCAGATGCATCAGCAGATGCATGATGAATAGATCCAAGGAGGTGATACTTCCCCTCTATCAGGTACTGGTCAGACTGCAGTTGGAGTACTGTGTGCGATTCTGGGCATCGCACTTCAAGAGGGATGTAGATAACCTGGAGAGGGCCCAGAGAAGGTCCACTCATATGGTTAAGGGCCTGCAGACCAAGCCCTACAAGGACAGACTAGAGAAACTGGATCTTTTCAGCCACCGCAAGAGAAGGTTGAGAGGCGACCTTGTGGAGGCTTATAAGTTCATCACAGGGGCACAGAAGGGAATTGGTGAGGTTTTATTCACCAAGGCGCCCCTGGAGGTTACAAGAAATAATGGCCACAAGCTAGCAGAGAGCAGATTGAGACTGTACATTAGGAGGAACTTCCTCACAGTTAGAGGGGCCAAAATCTGGAATGGGCTCCCAAGGGAGGTGGTGCTCTCCCCTACCCTGGGGGTCTTCAAGAGGAGGTTGGATGGGCATCTGGCTGGGGTCATCTGAACACTGCACTCTTTCCGCCTATGCCGGGGGTCGGACTCAATGATATATTGAGGTCCCTTCTGACCCTAACATCAATGAATCTATGAATCTATATGCTGCTGTGATGATGCTATAGAAAGGAAAGAAAAACAGCAGACTTTATTAACCAGCCTTATCTAAAAGAGATGCTTATTTCTACTGTGGTTCATATGGCTAGCTAATGACCAGCTTGTATTATTTGCTATGGAACCTTCTGTTGGGAGAACAAAGTCAGAAACATCAAAAGAAGAAATAATGAAAGCAGCAACAAAGCATTGAAATGATACAGTAGTGCAATTTCCACACACAAGGGTGTGGAATGTAGGATCAGGCCTAATGCTCTTTTATTCTTCTCTCAAAATTAAAATAAAAACATTTATATTGGAAATTGGGTGCCCACATTTCTGTAAATGAAATAAAAGCTAAATTTAGCCTTTTGCTAAATTCTGCACAAAGTGTACGCAATGAGTAACTCCAGTCTGGTCAAAGTGGCAGTTGAATTTGGCCCATGGTCATTTTGGCATCAATAATTACTCCAAGATCCTTTTCTGCCTCTGTACTGACAAGAAGTGCATTCTCCACCCTGTAGGTATGCTGGTGGTTCTTCCTCCCCAGGTGCAGTACCTTGCATTTGTCAGTGTTTAAACCCATCCTGTTCTTATCCCCCCACCCCTGTAACCTGTCTAGGTCCAATTGCAGCCTATTCCTCCCTTCTAGCATTCCCACTTCTCCCCACATCTTAGTGTCATCCGTGAATTTGAAGAGGGTCCTTTTTACCCCCCACCCCCATTCAAGTTGCTGATGAAGATGTTGAACAGTGTGGGCCCAAGGACTGAGCCCTGCAGAACCCCACTACCCACGTCCCTCCAGGTCGAATAAGACCCATCCACCACCACTCTCTGGGTGCAGCCCTCCAGCCAATTTGCAAACGATCTGACTGTGTGGTTATTGATGCCACAGTCTCCTAGTTTTTTAATGAAAATGGGGTGAGAGACAGTGTCAAAGGCCTTCCTAAAGTCCAGAAGGACTATGTCCACTGCTACCCCTGCATCTAAGGATTTTGTGACCTGGTCACAGAAGGCCACCAGGTTGATCTGACAGGACCTGTCTCTAATGAACCCATGTTGGTTGCCCCTAAACGTGATCTCCTCTGCTGGCCCATCACAGACATGTGCCAGGATAATTCTTTCAAAAAGCTTAACCAGGACCGAGGTAAACCTAACTGGCCTATAGTTTCCTGGGTCCCCCTTCCTCCCTTTTTTGAAAATGAGAACCATGTTGGCCCTTTTCCAGTCTTCTGGCACAAGGCCAGAGCACCATGAGTGTTCATAAAGCCATGCCAGGGGTCCTGCAATGACCTCTGCCAATTCCCTCAGCACTCTGAAGTGGAGATTGTCATGACCTGCTGATTTAAATATATCCAGTCCCTCCAGAAGTTCCTCACTGACCCTAGACCTGGGTGTGCCTTCCCTGGGTCCTATGGGGGTCCTGGGGTGTGGGGGACCCGGTCCCTCTTCAGAAAAATGGAGGCAAAGAAATTGTTAAATAAGTTAGCTAGTGATGCAGCTAACTTAAGGGGAGACTTTTCTTGCACAGCCATTGGGATTATGTTTGCATTCTGATTAGGTTAACTGGAGGCTTGGATTGTAGCTACAGGGGAGGTGTGGAGGTCACAAAGGAGTGCCTAGTGGGGCACTCACTGTCAGACAGCCTAGCTTGGGGTCAAGAACTCAAAGGGCTGTGGACTGGTACAGGCCAAGGCGAGCAGAAGCAACCTAGCCTTGAATCAGGGACCCAGGGGGCTGAGGCTGGGAGAACCAAGGCCAGTGGGAGAAGTCTAGTCTGGGGTCCAGGACCCTGAGAGCAGGAGACTAGTGCAGTGGGAGTAGCCCAGCTTAGGGTCAGAGATCCAGAAGGATAGGACAGAGGCACAGCAGCTGTACAGTGGTCAGGGGCCCAGAGAGTGTAAGGTTAAGGCCACAGTAGGGAGGCTAAATCCAGAGGAAGGCCAAAGCAAGCTTAAGCTAGAGGGGGTTAAAGCCTGTAAAGAGGCTGAAGCCTATGATGGATGGAAGCCAGACTAGGGCTAAGGACCTGAGGCAGAGAGAGCAATGTAGGAGCAGGGGCTCAGTGGGTTAGGAGGATTGGTTGATTAACAAATGGGTAGGGCCACCTCTGGGGGAAGGCGGGGAATCGGAGTAACTGCTCTGGGCTCCAAGACCTGGGTGGAGCAGCCATGGCCCCTCCTGCTGGACCCGCTTAGTGCTGGTGACTCTGCAATGCCACCACCACTGCCACCACCAGCTTTGCGTCCAGCCACTTGCTACTGTCCCTCCTCCTGTCCCCCCCAGCTGCTGCTGGGTTCTTCATGTCTGGGCCCCACACAGGCTGATGTGCCCCCTGCTAGGATCATCTCTGCAGGTGGGACAACGAAGCCTAGCAGACCTTTGTAAAGTAACATCTGTGAGGCATGGGCATAACTACAGAGATGGGAGACTACTAAGGAACTTGGTACCCTGAGGCACTGATGGAGCAAGGACTAAGGTTATCTGAGTACAGGAAGGACTTGCTGCCCAAAACAGACCCTGGGACAGCCTCTCTTTTTACAATAAAATAATTTCCTGAAGGTGTAGCATGCAGGATAAAAAGGGAGGGTTCCCCTCAGAGCCAGAGTAGGGCAGGAATCACATGGCCATAGGGGTAGTCACAGCCACCTCTGTGGCCTGATCCTACCATATGTACATATACAAGTACATACCCCTTTAAAAAAAATAATGGACATAATATTAACCTTCATAATACTTAACATACATGATTTAGGAATCTTTGAATCATAGGAAACTGGAGCTGAATGGGTCCCCACAAAGTCATCTAGTTCAGCTCCCTAGGAACATTCCTGGCTTAATTACTCCATTCAGGTGCCTGTCCAATCTCTTGAAAATTTCCAAGGGTGGAGATTCAACAGTTTCTATAGGTAGTCTGTTCCAATGCTCAACTACCCTCTTAGTCAGAACACCAACATAGGACATGTGGAGCCCATCTTTGCGCTCTATCAGGGTATACTGCTATGAAACACTTGTTTTGTGCATACCAAATTCCCCAAATCAGGCAATATAACCACTACTGGAGCAGAGCTGAGTGCAAGCCTGGTGGCACTTATCTTGGGAGTGTTTATTGGTCCACATGTCAGGGCTGCTTTAACATAGCATTCAAGTTGTACATGGAACAGGAGTGAGTAGGCAGGGTTTGCTGCAAGGTGTTTGTCCCAGGCGCTAGATGGAAGCAGCACAGATTTGTCCTGGGAAAATTAGAGACATTCTTGGCCTACCAGGCTTAAAGTTTAGAAACTTTAGAACATGAGTATACCCAAGGCAATCAGTCAGATGTTACATAGCTATTCAGTTTCTTTGAAGTAGAAGAAATAACTATTTTTAGAGACATTTTTAGTTTCTGAAAATTGCCATGGCCCCAAAATAAAGAATGGAAACATGCTATTTCACAGTAATTGATATTTCCTTCTCTATATAGGGCAAAACCACCTCCACTAAAGGTAAGATTTGGTTGTCAGGCATTTCTTTATTATGTTTCAAAATTCCATTATGAAGTGAGTTCCCACATCCAAACTGCCACCTCCAAATGGTTTTTTTTATCTTCTATGAAGTAATCTGATTGGTCTAATGTTATTTGTCATATGCTTGCCCCACAGTTTATTAAAGGAATAATAATTGCATTTGCTTACATTTTCCCATATGAAATCTATGAATCCTTTCAGTATTTGAGGGCCAGTCACAGCATTGTTCAGTTCAGGATGCACAAAATAGCTATCTCAGAAGCTTCAAAGCCAAAGAGTAGCATAAGAACTTTTATAGTAAGACTATAGCATAAAGACCAGAAGATGTCTAGTAATGTCATCCGTGGAAGCAAATGGGCGCAACAGAACATTCAAAAGGGGTGATTGATCATTTTGAGAGCATTAGTTACACCACTAAATGAAGGGAGATAATGAAAGAAATGTGTTGACTCTCCTTTAACTGAACCCTGAAGTAGCTGTTCAGCTTCTGAGCCCACAGTTCACTTTTGGCTTTCCTTAGAAACCAAAAATGTTTAGGGAGATTTGGAAGGGAAAACCAATGCATGCAGACTTCTCAGTTTGTTTGAAGTCTCCAAGAAGAAAAAAAAATCAGCATTCTTGTCACGTCCCAATTTGCGGAACAGAGTAAGCGAGAACAGCAATGGAGAGATGGAAAATTCTGTCCTTAAGATTAGGCATCCATGAGAAGTCTCAATGCTCCAAAACCTCCACCAGCTGGACTCTTCTTTTGGCCTCTTCTCTCCTCCCCTCTTCCCTCCCATGTGACTTAAGGCAACTTAGAAGACATGCCAACACGGGGAAGAAGGGGAGAATAGCAGAAATCAGGCTGCTCCAGTGCTGGGGAGCTCACTCACTCAGGTTGCTGACATATGTTGTGGAGACATATTTCCGTAGTATGCAGACTGAGATGCATAATCTGAACTAAGTTATGAGCCAAACATCTATGCTGTTTATTGAAAACATCCCTGATGTTTAAAATTCTGTGGTCTTTTAAGATCCAGAAATCCAGCCCTGCAGTGATTCGTCCTGTTTGGAGAGCACTAGACACAGAAATGCTTTTGAAACTTGTGGGACACTTTTTCCCCTCATTCTTAGCAGAGGAAAGCAGTTTAGCCTGCTTTTCCTGGTTCACATCCCAGAATGAATCAACCCAGGCAGACGGTTCCAGCAGAGACACTGCTTAGAGGCCCATGTAGCAGTAGACTGCTCATTTGCTCCTGCTATGTGAAGTGTTATAGATCACAGAGCAGTGGCAAAGAAAGGGAAATGGGGATTTGTATGTGTCCCGTTATGAGAGCACTTTGCTTTGAGACACTGGGTCGGATTTTTATGGTATATATATGTTACTTGTCTCAAAAAGAAAATCACTTTCATTGAGCAATTCTCGTCCTTTTACCATGCTTTTGAACTTTCACTCATTCCTTGCTTCTCTAGAAATATTTTTGGTAGAGCCAGATTTAGAGCTGTCATATTCATTATTGTCTGTTTTAATTTCCATGCAGACATGGTCTTATATACCATATTGACATTTAAAGTATGTTTCCTAATATGTAGATAGATTTATTAGAACTTTTAAATTAATTGTTGGGAAGATGCAGAAGCTTTTATTACTATCCACAAATGTGCAGAGCACAATAAAAGCTTCTGCATCTTCCCAACAATAAATGTAAAAGTTCTACTAAATTTACCTACATAGTAGGAGACATACTTTAAATGTCAATATGGTATATAAGACCATTCTAGTGACAGAAGTGACATGAAGGATGGTGCCAGGCTTTCATCTTCTACTAGAGAAGTAGAAAGACAAAAAGAAAACCTTCTCCTTGAGTTAATTTGTTTTCCAAAGAGAGAATCTCTCCTGATTTATCTAGAAGTGGCCCTAGGTAATATACTATTGCAGTGCCTGGGAACTTGTTAACTTAGGGTGCATGTGAGTGTGTGTTGACAAGCGGAAGACAGAAAAAGAGTGTCATGAGTTGCAGAGCTGCTGACTTGCTCCTCACATTGCTTAGATGCTGCATTATTTGACATTTTCCTTTATTCTAATCCAAAATCTATTCTTATATACCCATAAGAATCTTATTCAGAAGAATAGAAGAGCTGATGTCCCAAAGATGAAAGCCCCATAGTAATGCTAAATTTATTCTTTCTTATTTTGTTGACAGGAATTGTGTTCATTTGCTTGTTCAGCTTGCCATGATCAACTTTGCTTTGACCTAGCTATCATCAGAAATCTACCTATGTGCAATGTAAATAGATTTTATGCTTTTGAAAAATAAACTGGTTTTTTTTTAATTAGAGAATTATTTAAAGACATGCAACCTAAAAATCTTTTTTGTCTAAACAAATGAAAAATTGGGGCCATTGCCTTTCTCTGAAATTTTGAAGAGACTACTACTGTTAATCAGCTCTTATGGTTCTTCCCACACATTGGGCATATCTACACATTGCCTTATGGCAACATGGCATTGTATAGTGTGCTACAGTGATGTAGTAATTACATGTGTCTATATTTGATTGCCAGCCATGTCGCTGTAGCATCACATTCCCTGGAAACAGTACACGACTACGGCAACGTAGTGCTGAAATTTATCTGTGCACCATGCTCACGGTGCAGTAACTAGTTATACTGTGCTGTGCTTTAGTACTTTCAAAAGGAAGTATTAAAACATGGAGCCATAGCAACATCACCATATGGCAATGTGTAGACATGCCCAGTGTTCTACATCTACATGCCCATGCAGGCTAAGGTTTTTTGTGCTCTCTCCCCTGGATACCCATTGCAAGACAGGAGATACCTTGACCTTCATATTTTACATGAAGAATATTTGCCTGCCTCAACCTGCTTAAGGCAAGTGTTAAATACAGTGGATATATCTGCATGTGATATTAATATGCCTGAATAAACTCCAGTGCAATTTATGCGGGAGTCAGCTGCTTCCAAGCACAGTATCTTCGTGTGTGCTCAGGACTACAACAATTTGAACTAGGGTGGTCTTGGGTGCAAGTGAAGATGCTGTGCCCCGGAGCAGCTGACCTGGAGCAGTGTGATCAAGGGGTCAGCCCCAGGTGTTGACACCTGATGGCAGAGGGGCTGGCTGGAACATGAAGGTGCTAAAGTGCAGGGCTAGCCAGCAGCCAGCCTGTCACTGTCTATACATTCGTTTAAGCTTGTGTAAGTACTCTGCCATAGGATAATAGTTGTGTTGGGGCAGTACTATCCTATGATGGAGTTAATTAGTTTACAGTTCCCTAATAAGGGCGCATGAGTAGACGGTGATGCTTTACTGCGGAGCTAATTAGTCAACACAGTAAAGTGCACATGTAGACTGCCCAGTTGCTCGCAACATTCCAAATCAACTTCTAACTCTTACTCCTCACATTATTTTACTGTCCATTTACAATGAACCCCAAACCATATTAAATTACTGTAAAGGGTCAGAGATACCATTACTGAATGATTGTACATGTCAGTGATTCCCAAAGGGAGTGCCGCAATGGAAGTATACTGAGAGATCCCTGTCAGTCATCCTGCACCTGTCTCAAGTACTCCAGCAACACTGGCAACTTCTCTGCTCCTCCTTTGGAGAGTCATTACTACCCTCCCCAGACCTGCCACACTCCCAGGAGCACACTTCTGTGAGCAGGTGGGTGGGTATATGCACACATGAAGGCATGTTTTGCAGCCCACCGTGTCCCCTCCACTCCTGCAATGTTTCCAGGGCCAGCAGGAGGAGCCACAGGGGAGGTCACTGACATGGTCACTCAGCAGTGGGGACTGCCCTTGCCATGTGATGTGCAGGCGAGGGGTCGGGAGGGAGCACACAATGGAAATAACAGGCCACACCAGGGTGAGGTGCTGCCCATGCTGTCCCAGTGGCATCAACTACATCAGTGATTCTCAACTTTTTTAGTCTCAAGGCCCCCTCCATATATTTTCTGAATTTAAATATAGTTCCATGATTTTCAAATGGGATGCCATACAACTCAGAAAAATATGCTGCCAATTTTAATCCAAAAAAGAAAGTGTACCCCAGGTATCAAAAGTTTGGGAAACACTAGTGTATACTATAGACATTTGCAATTGGAAAGAGTTTTTAAAACATTTGGAAACATTTTCAATTAGATTTTGACCCATTTGTTTGAAGCATCACAGAATATGTTAAAGTTGCAGTACAAAGAATTTATCTGTAATGCTCGTGCTTTGACATACGGCATAACTTTAGAAAAAGCAGTTATAGTTAATAATATCACTTTACAACATGCAGTGCTTATTACATGACTTACATAACTGTTTGGCTAATATGTATCATGCTGAGCCTCTTAAATATTTTGTTCCTTCTTTGCATATTGATCCAGAAGTTTGCATGCCAAATCAATTAATAACGCCCAAAATTTAAAAAAGAATCATAGAAACAGAACATCACATTGCATACAAGTCCAGCCACTAATGTCAACCTACTTTCCATCTACATCTAGAGAATACCATGTCCTTTTCTCCCACTGAGTTTAGGTCTCTGGCTATGAGGCAAACGTCAGTGGAAGAAAAAAGAAAGTCAAGTTATGGTGAAGGCCTAACAATGAACAAAACCATCATCTCCTGAATATTCATTTTAATTATTATATTTACTTTCCCAACAAATTTCTCATTCATTTAACTGGTCCCTGATATGCCTCTAGCCAAAGTAGATTATGTTCTGATAGCTATTCTCTTGACTCAAGTGAGATCATTTGTGAATGGTAGCAGGGGACTTGGAAATGCCTCTGTTGTTCTTCAGAGAATACTTGAACATATGCCAGTTTTTTGTATGGGGCCTCACTCAGCATCCATGGAAGTCAATAGAAAGACTCCAGTAAATAAAATGATGATGTGCATTAGAATCTTATTTCAGATTTTGTCTTAATGGGATCTACCTGCAGTGACACAGCCAGTAGTACTTGGTAATTTCTGGACGCAGGTACTTTCTTTCCCTTGGAAAAAAAACAAAACAAAACAGTATTTTCTTACTCTCCGCTAGAGAAATGAATGTGTTGGAGTTCTTGGCAGATGTTTACCACAGATCAGGAGCAGATGATGAGAAAGCAACATTGTGTCCCTGAGCAACTGAAAAGCAGCAGGTGCAGAAGCAGCATATGCCAGATTTCCAGCAGCAGAAGCAGCAGTAGGAAGGGCTCTTTGGGATTGCATGCTGGGTAAATGTTCCAGTTTTTCTCTGGCATCAGGGAATATTTATAAGTCTATACAAGTACAGGCGAATACTGTGCTCGTGAATCTAAAAATTTAATTTCATGAAGCAAATGCACAGAGACTACAATGCGAGAACATTTTCTATGAGGGGGAATAAATGAAAAAACCTAAAATGAGATATACACCTCAATTTTTTAATTACTGAGTTCAGTATAAGTATGGAAAGAACAAAACCTTAACTCTGACCTTGGTCCAGCATTCAAATCAGACCTCCATTAGCCCAAGAAAGATTCTTAATGAAAAATATTAATATTAATGAATAACATGTAAAACTCATTTGAAACATTTAGATTAAGCACTTAGGAAGCATCCTTTTAAAAAGTTTTTACACACACACACACACACACACACTATTTTTGTCACTGGAGACTGACATAAAATGATTTTCCAGTCCCACAACTTGTTTATAATTTTAAAAAATGTTCTGGTTAATATCAGCAAGAAATGAAGAGCCCACACATTCAAAGTAAAGTTGAACTGAAACCAGCTATAGAGTTGTTACATATTTTCTAGCTAACTTTATAGGTGGTTGGCTGTTTTTATCATGTACTAATTACTTTGTATGTAGTTGGTCTAAATCTATTGTGCAATTAACCAGTTAATTGCATAATATATGTAAGGTATAGCAAGGCCCCAAGACTCTTGCACATTTTTCATGGAGAGAGAGTAAGCGAGAAAGTGTATGCACATCACTTTTCTGGAACTCATCTGGAAAGTAGGAGCCAGGTCCTGTTTTGGTTAAAACAGACAAACAAAGGACTCAGAGATTTGTCTTCTCAAATGAGTACCCTACTTATGGTGTAGCTGGCTATTATTGAAGCTGGGATAAGTGGTCTCTCTGTTTAACCAAAAATTCAATGCGAGACCTACAAAACCCATTCCTATTAAAAGTGCTAGGTACATTCCCACAAAAAGTTTCAGTTTCAACATCTTTTAATGGGAAAAAATGGTTCTACACACCTGTATCTTATCAATTCTGAAAAGTTCATTTATTGGGCTAAGGTATTTCACCTAGTTTAAACCTACACACATTTCTCATAGACGCCTACTAGCAGAGATAATTGAAAGGTTTTGTATTTAGACACTTTTGATGCATCATTTTTTTAATGTCAAAAGATAATTATTCTGGTGTTTAGAAATTATACTGAGCTCAATATAATTTTTAGAAAACAGGTTATTTTACTCTTCTATATCTGGGGGTAGGGGGTGGGGAGGGAAGTCATTCTGTGATCAAATAAACAATAGTAAGGAAACATTTAGAGACAAAAGAAAATTGACTTGAAAAGGAATACCAAAAAAGAAAAAAGAAAAAAAATTAGAAAATTAGAAAATTAGTATTCCATTTAATGGCAAACCTCCTTTGACACCAAGATCTCCGGCATTATAGTTTCAAATGAAATAGGTGTTAGCATTTTAATTTTTTTTGCCTCTATGATTGCCTCATTTCATTTTTTGTGTTGTGTTGTGCTAAAGCAAACTCAATAATGCTCTAAAAAGATGTGAAGTGGCAACTTTCACTACAAACAGTTCTGTTGGTATCAATGAAGCACTACAGTTCCTAATGGTTTTAGCAAGTATATCTATATCTTGCCTTTTCCTTGTTTTCAGGATCATTACAAATGGCTCCCTTTCTTCTTCTAATATGAAATTGCACCCCATCTGTTGTACTGTTGTTTATTATTATTCATCCATAACTCCCTTTCCTTTCCATAATGTCAATACTAGAACTAACCTTGATTTTTTGGATTAGGTACAATGGCTGAAATATCAATTAAAGCTTGGTGCCAAAAGAGATTGAGAGTGCTCTATTCCCTAAAGAGAGTGGGTTATTATGTAGAGCTAGTATGTAACTCTGATTGAAGTTGATTAATTCTTGTTTTATTTATATTGCTCCAGGGTTTCTTTCTTTTTTCAGGAGGGTTAGGTTTGAAGAAACTAAAATGTCTGTTTGTTACACCAATTTTTTCTTAAAGTCTTCAGGACTATCAAATGAACCCAGAGACTTGGGTGGAAGGTTTTTTATGGTGGCTTAATAACAATTCAAATAAATGCATAGAATATGCATAGAAAATAATTATATATATACTATTATATTTATTATTAT
>JAGPOW010003642.1:60682734-60745852 GCA_030014935.1 Caiman crocodilus | reverse complement strand
CAGTCTAAATCTGCTCTCTGCTAGCTTGTGGCTATTATTTCTTGTAACCCCCAGGGGTGCCTTGGTGAATAAAACCTCACCAATTCCCTTCTGTGCCCCTGTGATGAACTTACAGCAGCCACAAGGTCGCCTCTCAACCTTCTCTTGTGGAGGCTGAAAAGGTCCAGGTTCTCTAGTCTTTCCTCATAGGGCTTGGTCTATATTGAATGTTGAATTCAATATTCAGTATTGTAATATTGAAATGTAAGTGCCGTACTGGGTCAGATCTCAGGTCCATTTAGTGCAGTATCCCACATCTCACAATGGTAGAGAAAGCGTGCCAGTGGAGAGGATGTTTATGTGGGGCCTACCAGGCTTATCTGTCCCCTGATCTCTTTCTTTAGAGCTTCCAGCATTTAGAAGCGTAAGTGATCCTAACTGAGAATTTTGTCTGTAGAGGCCAGAGATTATGAAGCTATGCCGTGGAAAGCTGCATTTTTTTATTTGACACATGTGAGAAACCAATAGGACAACAGTATTTATAATTTGATCATTATTCACTCACATACCATTCCATCATGCCTCATTTATCACTTAGATGAATTTTCTTGTTTCTTAAACAAAAATATTTTAATTCTAAAGATAGACATTTTACCATCCAAACTGAAATTACTTATAACTCAAATTAACTTTGTGACAGCTGGAATATCATTCCCTAGGAGCCATATGACAGCTGGAGAATCAGTGCAGCCTTTGCAGCCAATCCCTCTCCCACCTTTACTTCAGAGTCTGTGAAGGCAAAGGTATAGGAGCCAGCTGTGCAGATTCTAGGCCTACTGGGTATCTCTTCCCATAGGTTGAATCCCACACAGGGGACTTGGAAGAGGGTATTGCTTAAGTAGTAAAAAGAGACCACAATAGAGCAAAGAATATGCCTTTAAGTAGCAACTGTAACCTCATTTAGAAAGAGTGCAAAGGTTGAACTGAGCTAGAAGAAAATATTTGTGTTAGTTTTATGCATCAGATGTGATTAAGTAGCTTAACTGCTGCTCTAGCTGAGCCTCTGCTGAGTTTTCTTAAAAGCATTTTTCTGCTGTCAGAGGTTTGGTCAGTTTGAATCCTTACAGAGTCTTTGTCAGGAAAACATATTTTACAACAACACAGGTTGCTTAGTGTCGTGGCTATCTTTACAGCTAGCTTTCTGGGCACACCAATTTTAACTGTCTTTTAATGTCCAGAATATAAAAAAGGAGACCTTTGAAGACATGACTAGGAGTTGGGTAACTTATTGACATTACTATCTTTGAAATCCTTCCATAGATGTTTAAATAATACTATTACTCCCCACCATGCCTTGATACCCTACCATCACTGTCATGTTGCTGGGTCTTTAGAATAAAATAATAGCACAGTGACAAAGATGTGTAAGGATTTTCTTTTTGCATATGCTTATTCATTTTCTATCTTTGCTGTTTAGTTTTGCTCTCATTTTCCTAACGTGGTATAGTTCTGGGGTGCTGTTGTATTTTGTCAGCAGAAGACATGCATAGTGGCTTAGGAGTCTAAAAATGAATGCTGTAATATTCCTTCACAATTCTAGCCAGGGCTGGTTCTTAATCTTTTAAATATCAGAATTTCATTAATGTCCCCTGCCCCCAGTTCTCAATATGAAGCACGATTGAACTGAACGTTAAGCTGTTTAAACAGCTGAGCAGTTATACAGGAGAGCTTCAGCTGTAGTGTAAATAGTATTTAATAAGATTTTTTTTTTTAAAGAAACAGCCCTGGAAAAGTCATTATGCTTATTTGTTTGCCAGAAACTATAGGAATAAGACAGAAAAATCCTTCATGTGTCATTTATTATTGTCACTTTATAGGTCAGGGAATTATAAACAGCTTTAAGTATTTTGCAATAACAACTTTTCTTTTAATGTTCCTCTCAATATTTCTCTAAAATGCAATAGCTGATTTTTAACTGCATTAATTTTTCAAGTTACACTTTCAATTTAGTTGACCTGAAATGCCTGCAGCTTTAGTAATTGTAAATGCCTAAATGATTTTATAGCCACATTTCAATGTGTCTAGTTTTGCCTACTGTGCACATAAATCCTGAACTAGCATTATGGCTGTCAGTCAGAAAATATATTTTAACTACTATGGCTACTAGATAGTTTATTTAAGTTCATGGCTTCCAAGTCACATAAAATTAGTTAAGAGTTCCTGCCACAATCTTTCATGGCAATCATGTATAAGTCCTATAAATATATAGTACATCCCATTATTTTTTAATTATTTCTCCTCATGTGTAGCCCATACCAAATTTTAGGTTAACTTATTGATTGGTTCCATATGTCTGTAGGCTTTTTGTACATTTTATTCAAAATGAGGTTCTACCCTAGAATTCCTTCAAAATATACAGTACTATGCTTCACTCACCCACCTGTTTTACATTCAATTGCAGCCATTAGTTTTCCCGTTTTTATTAAGATAACAAGGAATTTCCAAAGTAATCTAATTCCCTTGCACCATGTTATGAGTTGCTTTTTATACCTTTAACAGTATTAAATTCACATTTTCCTTCAATACAACACATCTAATATCTGGTCCTGCAATCTCACCTAACATTCACAATGAAGAATCAGATCAACCAAAGTGATTATAATGTGTGTTAACATGTCAGCTTATTACTCACAATGTTAATTTAAGTATGTGCATAACTGCTTTACAAGTTTGGATCTAGCTCCAAGACTCTATGCCAATACATCAGAAGTATAAATAGGCACTTCTGTAGGGCCTCACCTGGCAGTGGCTGTGCTACCAACAAACCTCAACTCAGCACCTGGGACTGGTGTCCTGTTCTCCTTCCCTCCTTAGCAATAAATAGGACTTAGCTTCAATTTAGGTACCCCTAGGCATATCTACATGTGGATTAATGGGCCATAGTTACTGTGCATTAAGTTCAGTACCTGTAATAACAGGTAATAACTGAATGCACAGAAACCAATGCATACCTTTTTAGTGATGTTAATGCACAGTAGACAAATTCTACCGAGCATTAGGGCAATAGCATGGGTTTTGTTGTGACATGTTAATGTGCAGTATTAGTCTACTGTGCATTTAGCATTTTGTGTAGACGCATCCACTAAGTCACAAAGTGATCCAGAATACCCTGCTTCAGCAGCAAGCATACTCAGGCACCTAAATTCACTTATTGCCAACACTTTGAATTGCAAAGATTCTTAGTTGTTTAAATATAATTTTCAGTACTTCCTAGATTCCTAAACTCAGCTGCAATCCAAATACAAAACGGTTACATTTTGCCAAAGTGTTTAGATGGTCTGATTCAGTATATATGGTCCCAAATCTTTGGCTAGGGACAGAAATTCAAAAAGCCTGAGTTTGAATTGATTCAATCTTTGCAGTTTAGTTTAACCTACCTAGATTGAATCAGTTTGCAACTGCACAAACATTCCCTCTAGATTGAAGAAATGCAGGCACCCATCTGCAGTGTTTCAAGCTAGAAGCTGAGGGGTGCTAGAGCCAAGGATGGGGGTGAGGCGTGGCCAGGCCCTGGTAAGATGCTCTGATCAGGGAGTAGTTTAAACCACCACCCTGCCTGCACAGTCCCAGGGCTTTTCCCTGCTTGTTGCTCATGGGATGAGAGTGTTGCCAGCCCCCAGCCCCAGGCTAGCACTCTGAGGCAAAGGGAGGTGTGCAATGCATGCATCTGTTCATAGTATTGAGCTTTTCAGTCTCCCTATCCTTGCTTCTTCATGCTGTCTGACAGGCATGGGAGCCAGCAAGTAGCTGATAACACAGCATTTATCAGCCCATAAACAAAACAAAAACATCTATCATTAGTTCAAGCTCTTAAACAGATTTTTCCAAGGATGAAACAGAGGGACATTAACAGCTGACCGGCTTGATTAGCTCCAAAAAGCCCTAAGTGGACACTATCCCACTGTCCCACTGCCTGCCTCAGTGAAATTGGAGAAACACACATACACACACCTCTCAGCATTAGCTAGCATATTACATGCCTAGGGTCTATTGGGCTGGGGTCCATGCTATGGGAGAAGGGAGGAACGGAGGGAAGGGAGGGATCCCTGCTTGAGCAATAAGCAGCACAGGGGGAGGGGGGAGACAGGGGGAAACCAGGTAGATTCTGCTGTGCCTGTAGTCTCCGCCAGAGACTAGGAGAGAGAATAGGAGCAGGGGCAGGAGCCTGTTCTCTGAAACAGAGAGCACAGCCCAGCACAGCTCAGCTCAGGGGTGCAAAGCATCTGGGATGCTAGGGGACTCTGGTTTAACTTAAACCAGGAAGGGGCATGAGGTAGACATTGCATAAAGTGGTTTAACCCAAATCAGTTAAGTCTGATACTGCATTTAACCAGTTTATCTTAAACCAATTTCAGCCATTTTGACTGGCTTATGTGCACTGAACTTATGTTCTGTTACAGGGTTAAACCAGTTTCTGATAACTTAACCCAGTTTATGGGTAATATCTCTCCCTAGGCTTCAGGTGCACACATCACATTGAGCACAATTTAAAGCTGAAATCATTTTATTCAGTATATCTAGTGGTACTGTCCATTTCATATAATGGCTTAATGGTTATGCAGGAATTGCGAGACCTCACTCTTAGGTCTTCTTCAGCATGAGGGGATTCAAACCCACTCTCACTTAACATTTTCTTAAATGCCAGGCTATAGAATACACTGAGCAGGGTGCATCCTCCATCCCTCTGGTTGAGGCTAAGACTCTCTGTAGCCAGCAATACAAGCCTTTGCCCAAAAGGCAGCTAGATGTTAAGGAACTCAGTTGAGAGGTTTCTGGTCCCTGGCTACTTGCCCATTTTACATTAGATAATCAAAAAACAGAAATATTCCTGGAATCAGGGAATAGAATTCAGGTTTATCCTCCCTCAAATGAGGGACTGCCAGAAGGTGGAAGATGTAGATTTGAACTCTCAGATTAAAGGGCATTCATGAAAATTAGCATTGGAAGAGACCTCAGGAAGTCATCAGTCCAACACCCTACTCAAAGCAGGACTGTCCTGGAATTTTCTGGGGCTGCCACAACACTGGCAGTCCCACCAGTCCTCTCTATCCTAGCAGGGTGCAGTTTTAGGTCATGCCCAGGACCTGAATCCTTCTCCTTCAGCTAGCCCCAGCCCATACTTCCAAGTTCATCCTGGCATGGGAGCTCAGCAGGGAGATGTTCTTTCCCTGCTGGCTGGTAATACACTAAACTACTGACTCCAGCTCTGAGAGTAGAGCATTAAATGGTTTGGAAAGCAACTAAAGAAAGGAAATATGTGCAGAGTGAGAAGGGTGGCACTCACTCCATCTGCATGTGGAGCTTGGGCAACCCCAGCAGTGGGAGATTCACCTTCAGGAACACCAGCTGCTTCATCAAACCAGGATCCAAGGATGTGCAGTGGGGTGTCACAACATCACCAGCAATGCTGAACACCCTCTTGGTTGGAACACTGGTCAGTAGACTGGACAGGTGTTCCTGGGCAACTATTGCCAGATTCTGCCACACCTGGCCGCAGATTGCCCAATAGGCCAAGGGGGCGCAGTACATCCTTGGCAAGATACGTAGCCACCAAGGCCTCTCTGCACTACCTGCTAGATGATGGGGTCTGGTGTCTCTAGACCCCAATGTTGAAGCCAGAATCTTGGACCACATTGGCAGTGGCTGTGGTGGAGAAGATTGACTGGTGCTTGGAGTGCTTGCACAGAGAGTGGATTCCCCTCTTCTATGCCCCCTGCCTCTGCCCTTCTGTCTCCCTAACTTTGTTCATCAGCATCTCTGTCCAGTGAGTGAGGATTTTGCTGCTGCAGATGCTCTCCTTCACCCTCAGGTCACACATGCCCAACAGCACATGGACCATACTGAACCACAATGGATCCTGCTGCTTCTTGATGCTCTCCTACAGCCACTTCATCAATGCCTGCATCTCTGAGAAAAGTGGCTTGGCCCAGACAGGAATGTTGACCCCTTGGGACTTCTCCATTTGATTCTCAAGCTCCTTCAATATGGGGATCACATGGCTAAGGAGGCCATTGCCAGTACTGAGGCTCTTGGTGGCCAACAGTAATGGCTTGAGGACCAACAAGATCTGCAAGATGGTATCCCACTCTGTTTTTTTAAGGGGGCCGCTGATCCTGATCTCCCTGAGCAAGGCTATCTCATGGATGGCCTTCTGTTGCTCAACCAGCCTTTCAAGCATCAGGTACATGGGTTTCCGCTGAGTCTCCATATCCTGCATGATTTTGTGCTATGGGATGTTAAGCTCTGCCTGTTTGTCCCACAGCATTTTGACCCACTTGACACTCCAGAGGAAGTAGCCTTCCATCTTCCTGTATTTTGAAATGAGCTGGTTGGTAATAATAGTAGCAGCACCATCACTGGGACCCCTGCCTCCTCTAAGGGATCCCTGGCAATATGGTGGAACTTGCATGCCACACAGTGAATGCCAACAAAGTCATCATCATGCACCACCTGGATTATATTGGCCCCACTGTCGTTGACTATGAACCTGTGGGTGAGCTCACCTTACCCAATGAGCCACCCTGCATCATGTGGTTCATGGCCACCATGATTTTCCTTGCCATGTGGGATTCATCTATCACCTCCACTTGAAGGAGAGCCCAATGACACTCTGGGGCCATGAGTGCCAGAGCCACCTGAACCCTGAAAGCTGCCCCCACAACCTCCTCCGGAGTGCCTTCCAGAAGAGGGGAATTCTCTAGAGGAATTTTTAGGAGTGTGGAGCACAAACTCAGATTCCCGCTCCTTCCCCAGAATTCCCTTTGCCATACCACTCAGCTCCACTGCTTTCAGATCCAGCTTCTCTTTTGGCATTGGAAGGCTCAAGCTGGGGACTGAAATTGGGGTAGAGATTGTAATGCTGGCGCTGGTGGTTACTGCTGGTGTTAGTGAAGGTGGTGCAGGTGCAGACACTGCTCCCACCTCCTTGCTTCTACTAGCAGCAGATGACTTATCGCTGCTAGGAAAAAGGGTGCATCTATGTTGGGGAGGGGGAAAAGGCTTACAGCTCTCCTTCTGCCACCTCTCTCTCCCCTGCCAGAAGACCTGGCCCCTGCCTTGCCAGCATGCTTCATAATGCTTGGTGTGCAGCAAAATGTATATCTGTCTGTAATATATGTTGTGTTTTCCTGCTGTGCACAGTGATGACTCACTGTCAGAGAAAACACAGAACAAGAGAGAAGCTAGCTACCAAAAAACTAGATAGCAAGCCAGACCATTTCAGATGCTGCTGGTTCAAGAGAGACAGCACACAAAAGACACAGATGACTTCAGACACTGCCTTATATGTTGTTTCTATGTCCCTTCCCCAAAGTACTGTGATTGGAAAGGAACGATCACAGTCACTACAGCTGTCAATATCAGAACAACCTCCCCCCTCTCAGTTTCTGTTTCCTGCATAACTACTTTCCAAATCTCCAAATCTTTCCCAATCTTTTCTGAATTGATTTGGAGGCGTCTGAATTTATTCAGAACTTTTAATAACTCTCCCAATTCAATTCAGACTTGGAGATTCAGTCGCCGATTTGGGCTGAATCTTCTCTGAATCAAATCAGCTACTGAAGCTTCACACAGTCCTACTAAAAACCTCCAAGGATGGAGATTCCACAACCTCTCTGGGTAATCTGCTCCAGTGCTTTACTACCCTCCTAGTGAGAAAGTTCTTCCTAATATTTAACCTAAACTTCCCATGCAGTAATTTGAGACCATTGCTCCTTGTTCTATCATCTTCCTCCACTGAGAATAGTTACTCCATCATCTTTGTAACTCAGGGAGTTAAAGGCTGCTTTTAAATCCCCCCTCAGTCTTCTCTTCTATAGCATAAATAAGACCAATTTCCTGAACCTTCCCTCAAAAGTCATGTTCCCCACCCCTCTAACAATTTCCATTGTCCTCAATTGGACTTTCTCCAATCCACATTCTTTCAGGGGGGAGGCGTGGCACTTCTGCATTTCAAAACTGCTGTCAGCTTCACAAGCAGTGAACCAAAAATGGGCTTACATATCATCTGTACCTATTTCATTTGAAAGCTACAACATTGTCTCACTGGTAGTTGAAGCCTAAAGTACTCATTATTCTATTTGGCACTGTAGAAAAAATATAGCCCTCCTTTATTTTCTTCTCATATAGTCTCCACGGCACTTTGAGATACTGTCACCATTAATGTCATTCTACACTGTCAAGCAGCAACTTCCAGAGTTCCAGAAAAATCAACATAAAATTGCAGGACAGACTCCAAAGTAAGCAGCAGTCATTCTTATCCTTGGAATATTGTGGGATTCTGACTTTGCGGCAATCTCTGTTGAGGGGAGTTTTCCACATGGGATCACTTCCACAAAATAAGCAAACAGAGTAGTTATTGTGAATATAAAACTATGATTTTGACAGTAGTAAAAGGTTTGAGAGGGTAATACCAAACCATATACTTAATTAAGGTGATTCTCCCCCCCAAAAAATATACAGTCATTGTTCCTCAATTGTATATTAATGTGCTAACTGTAAGAAAGTAGAAAACCTTTATTAATGGCAGGTAATACTTCATAACATTTGAACCAGAAGTTTAAAACCAGATCATTAAATCAGATCACCTGCATATCACAGGCCCTCAAAGTCTCACTTGAACACTGTGAATGAGAATTAGGGTCCTGCTGCATGTTCAGATTAAAGCTTGATAGAAACTAAAGTTGTTATACATTTTCAAGCACTTGCTTTGTAGCTAGCTGATTGGCTCTTTATATAGCCAGCATGATAATTACTTTGCATATGTGGTCAGTCTAAATTTATTGCATGATTCACCAATTAATTGTGTAATATGTGTAACATGTAGCAGGGCCTTAGTAAGACAAAAGAATTTCAGTTTTCAGGAGACTATATTATGGATAATAAACAATAAGAAACACCAAGAGCCCCTGTAATGGTGTGGAACTGCTTATGTAAAATATGCCCAGGCTACCGAAGAAGGTAAAACGTGTTGCTTACTGTGATGGAACTTAGAAAACTCCAAAATTCCTCAGAGACAATTCTCTCCCACTCCCAAATCTGATGACAAACATAGTCTTGATATTTAACCAAAATATACCAGTCAGACATCTAACAAAGATGATTTTATGTTCCACCCTGCCCTATTCCAACAATGTGAAAACAAAACAAAATGGATAGCTTGCCAATATTTTTCCCCCTGGGGGTGGATGGATGATGGGGACAAACAACCAAACCAAAAAAAAAAAATGTGTCACAGAAAGCAAAATAGCAGTCACTCCATTTAGGAAGATCGTATTTTCTTTATGTAGTCACTTTTTAGAATAAACTTCATATAGAAGCACCAGCAACTTGCAGAAACTGTAAGTTATGCAGAAGTCATCACATATATTCTAAAATGGTTAATTTGGTTTCTTCTTTGTGTCTCTGACCTATGTACAGCTTAAAAGAATTTATTTTCAGAATGTGGAGCTCCATGAACAATTCATTATTAATCCTATTACATATGTGGATTTAATAAGTGGAACAAAAACAATCTGGTTAATAAATTCTTACTTTGTTGGCCTGGTGACACAGCGGCAGGTTCCTTTTGCCTAGTAGCAGAACAGCAAATTTAATACCAACCTGAGTTGTACCCTGCATTGGTAGCATACCTAGAAGGCTTGATCAAATATGCTTTTGTACGATTCTAAAGGGACTAGGATATGTCCTCTGAAGCCAAAAATGATCATAGCTGTTCAGGCTTGTCTGTGTGGAACATGAGGGCAAGCGATGGCTGTGTGAGGCAGGGAAAATCCTCAGAGACCTAAAATAACCTAGAGAGGTATTGAACCCTAGAATTAATGTAGAGCACACTAACAATACTGTTGAGGTTACATGTTGGTGACCTAATGCTGCTATAAGTATGGGAGTTCTAAACAAACTCAAGAGCGCAGACACAGGTACATTTGAAACCCTTTCAAAAGGATAGCAGCTGGTAACGTCTAATAGGTGTGTGTGAATGAGCTGACAACGATAGAGTTGTAGTAGTTTTGCTTCATTTGTAACCAAGCTTCATCCAGGGTTGAAGCTGGATCACAAATTTGCTACATTTGTATGGTTTTTGGCTCCTTCATGAACATCAGAACATAACTGCTGCTGCCCTTTTGAAAGGGATCCAAAAGTAATTATGTCCGCACCCTTATATTACTAAACCAGGTGTCCTGTTCACTGGATTATTTTAATTAAAATCAATGGAGCTATGGTGTGGGAAAAAAGGTAAGAGAACTGTAACTGGACTCTATTCCAATGCTTTATGCCTTGGGAAGTTCTTTATTAATAGTTTTCATTCATACATCTGTCAAAAACTAACACACAATTTATCAATTTACAGCTTCCACCTATAGCTAAGAGGAAAAACGAGAGGCAAAATGAAATTCATATACCAAATAGTTTTGATTATAACAATTGAACCCTTTGATTATGTTTTCAGTTGACTGAAATCATAGCAGTCTCAACATGAAGGAATGCATACTTCTAAAAGCTATATTGCAAGATTAAGATTTGCTACTGCCACTTAATTATAAGAATTAAAACCCAGGAAATGCTGTACTTATCAAAAAAGGCTATTTTGAGGTTCAAGGTGGTTTAGTGAATATATCCTGTGAATTGCTAAATGTATTTTCTGAAGTGCTAAATGTCCTCACTTGCCATTGATTCCACTGTGTGCTGAGAACTCTCCTCACATCATAAAAGGGCTCATCATGCTGTGGGATTGATTCCTTAATAATGGAATATGGGACCTTTCATTTCCACGTCAACAGTCCGAACGCGAATCAGGTCACTAGACAGCAAAATTCCTCGCCAGTGGCCTATTTTAAATGACTTGGTGGTCATATTCTAACATGATAATTATGTCAGTCATGCAGGAACAGAGCAAAAAAGTGATGCATAATGTTTAGGGTTGTTTTACCATGACAGTCTTTAAGGAGATACACAACTGAACATGAAAAGGTGGACAAGGTTAATAGAAACATAACTAAATACATAAAATGAATAAATAAAACCAAGAGTCACTAAAATGTTTTTGAACCAGGAATAAATCTTGTTTTCCCATTTTAGCACAAGTGTCTAGTAATAGTTATGCTGTGATAAATTTGAATTATTTTAAAATGTGATAGTTGTCCTATCCAAGAAGATTTTGAGAAATTCAGTTTAACTCTCCACTTTTCTAAATAATCTTTTTTCCCTCTTTGAAGTAAAATTCATTGGTATGTTCCCTCTGGGTCCCCAGAACAAGTATGGTATCTACCTTAGAAATGTATGTAAAGCAAATATTAATAATTTTACCTGAAAGCTTTTGCTGAGTTCCTTTTCTCTATCAACCTTCTGTGTAACCCAAAGTTTGATTTGGCAGTACTCAGGGTACAGAGAAGTTAGCTTAGTTGATTACCTGCACATCCAACCATGCACAAACAGCTGAAAATGTTGAAAGCCATGCAAATTTGCTAAACACAGAAAAACCATGGAATTCTAGCTCCCAAGACAGCCATAGCATAATGCGGGTATGAGTGACTGACTCTTCAGATCCTCAGTTCACTGGGCTTATTCACAAAAGCTGGTATTTGCAGCATCAGGCCTTTGACTAGGCATTCAATGTTCTAGGTGGCTGGTGTGCTATGACTGCTTGCTTACTCATTAAACCCAGCTAATTCCATTCATTGCAATTCTCTCTCATGTTAGTGACCCCATCTCTCGGGTCCCTTCTCATGTTTGCTTGTTTCTCTCCGCCTGCTGTTTTGCATCATTCTTAAACTCTTTGGGGTAACAACTACCTTTTTATTTTCTGTGTATAAAGTGCCCAAGTACAAAAGAGCATGATTCTAAGTTAGGGTCTCTAAATTATATCTTTGTTGCCATAGTATTTAATAGTGAAAATGAAAAATTGTGCAGTTTCAGTATAGGATTCTGTCTTAGGCCCAAACAAAATCATATTGAAAAAGTTAAATATTTAAGTAGATCATTAAAGTTCCAGTAATACAGAACTAATACCCTCTATGAGATCTTCATCCTAAGTAGAGCCCCTGGGCTCTACTGTAAATAACTATATGATTACAATTAAGTAACTAAATGAGATGCAATAATCAACACAGGGCATCATATACTCATTTAATACCATTACTAAGCAGGATTTAAAGGAACAGGGCAAAATCCTCTGGCCAACTGTAAATCTGAAGTGCAGAAAATAAAAGAGCCAGCCCTGGAACAGACGTTTTTGAAACCCCATTTGAGACTTCCTGTTTTAGTATCTATTCCAAAGGAAGACTGATCCCAATTACACTGGGGATCAAATGTTTTTGAACTGGGCAAATGAATTCAACCATCTCACTAGAGGAAGGAAGGGTAGAGAGAGGAAGTCTGGAGCAAGAAAACTGCTGGAACAGAGAAGAGCCTTTGTCAGTTGAGAGAGAAATAGAAGGAAAGGGTTGCCCGAAGTCTGCAACAGCCAAACTAATGGAAGAGCGTCACTCCCAGAACTACAGGCCAACAAAGAACAGTGTCCTAATGTAAAGGTCTCATTTAACATGTCTGCAAAATAACACAGGCAATTCTCTGACACCTTTACAGTGTGAAGTTCTCAGTCCAAGATTAGTCACTCCACAAATCAACAATTCCCCTTAGGACCTGACTACTAAAGTATGTCTGCCATCCATGACTTCCTGCCCTGAGCTACTCCCTGTTTATTTTTCCTCTTTCATAAATACTCTGAACTTTCTGACCCTTCCGAGCAGATGGCAGCCTTTAAAACTGCAGGTGATAATTACAGTCAGCTAATAAAACAGGTCTGTTCTAGCCCTTTTTGAGTTCACATTACCTTATACAAAACACTCCCAATATTCAACATTTACATTTTATTAATCAGTTTCCCTCCCAGCATGCCTTGCAGGTTCTCTAGGTGCCAAAAATTCTGGAGTGGAGCTGAAAGGCTAAGCCACCTCTGATTTGCTGGCAGGAACATCATGATCACCCACCTGGACCTAACGCAGCAGTGATTTGCCATGGAATGCACCTTCATGGCTACGAGTGACCAGCCAGCCATCCTGCACATGACCACTAGGGTGGTCACTGACACATTTTCCAGAATACAAAACATCCCCTTGGTAAGAGGTGGGATCACTGGTCCCCTTGGCCTCAGTGGGTCAGTGGGGAAGGGTGGGGCTAAGACTGCTATTTTGTCCATGAAGCCCACATACATGGAATGCATGGTGCAGATTAAGTGCTAGGATCCACACAGAGCAAGTGCTAGGATCATTAGTAAATTCAGCTAACAGGGAGCCTTGCATCACTCCCCTCACATCATGGTTTCACATATCCTGCAGCTCTGCAATTTTCTCCAGATCATCCAGCCTGGAGAGAATGTAGCATAGCAGGTGTAAGGCTTGAGCATGACCTCACCCCACTGAGATCCAGTCTCACTCCAGCCCAGTTTGGGAGCCAGGGGCACACATTGCATAGGGGCCTCACCTTCCCTCTCATCAGCATTCAGAACAGACACTGGACACCCAGGAATCTGTCCTGGCCACATTCTGGTCAGAGATGGGCCTAGTGAGGTCAGTGGGTGTTCGATGCCTGTGCCAGTGCATCCAGATACCTAGTGGGACCTTCCCTTCTTTCCCCAGGAGACACACAGTTTTGCCTGTCACAGAGGAGAAACAATGGCTTAATGTGCTGGCCCAGCTGCTCAGTAATCTGGAGGCTCCTCTGTCTAAAGTTCTCCCTCCCCATGCAGCAGGACACCCCAGGGACTCACAGGGCTGCTCTGTGGGTGAAAATATGGTGACAAGAACCTCCTCCCAATCCCACCAGTGTACCAGCAGATACAAATGCAGAGCTCTACCTGACTGCTCTCAAAGCTATTACCTGTGCCAAGGCAGCACACGGGTGTGTGTGTGTACAGACCAACTGCCCAGCTCTAGCTTAGGGAGATCAAGAATGCAACAGTGCCTTGGCTTCCACTGTCTGCATGTACTGCAGATACAGCTTCTCATGCAGGCACAAAAGGGACCAGCCTCTGGATCCTCCACATGTGATGGACACTTGAATTCCTTTTTCCCACCAATGTTGGTGGCCTCCCTAGACACCTGGGTATATGTGTGTCCGGGACACCTGTGTGTGTGTGTCTTCCAGGTGCCTGGAGTATGTGTGTGTTTGTGTCTGTGTGGTTGTGTTCCAGACACCTGGGGGTATGTACGTTCAGTCCAGATACCAGGGCAGGGGGGTAAGGCATCCTGGCAAGAAGAGGCCAGTGGTGTCCCTCAAGGGTCCGTGTTTGCTTCAATTCTTTTCAACATCTTTATCAATGATTTGGATGTGGGGGTGAAAAGCTAACTGGCTAAGTTTGCGGATGACACCAAGTATTGGGGAAATGTGGTCACACCTGCAGATAGGCTGCAGATCCAGGCAGACCTGGCCAGACTGGAGATGTGGGTGAATCAGAACCAGATGAGATTCAATACTGAGAAGTGTAAAATGCTCCAACAAAGAAGTGGAAAAACTTAAGAGGGTCCAGGGAAGAACCACCCATATGAACAGAGACTTGCAAGGCAGACCAGAGGCTAAGGGACTTGGGCCTCTTCAGCCTAAAGAAGAGAAGGCTGAGAGTGGACTTGGTAGCAGCTTACCAAGCTACTACATTAGGGGAGTACATCAAGAGCTCAGTGAACAACTGTTCACCAGGGTACCTTTGGGGAAGACCAGGAGTAATGGATACAAACTCCTGGAAGACAGCTTCAAGCTCAATTCTAGGAAAAAACTCCTTCAAAGTCATGGAATCTAGATTGTGAAACAAACTTCCTCCAGAGGTGGTGCAATCACCTACCTTGGAAATCTTCAAGAGGAGAGTGGACAGTCATCTTTCTGGGGTCACCTGACCCCAGTTGTCTTTCCTGCCCAGTGCAGGGATGCTGGACCCAATGATCTGGTGAGGTCCCTTCCAGCCCCTAACAATCTTCCAGCAGTCTTTGACCCTAATGCAAAGCTTTAGTCACTGATTCAATTCAGAGGAGAGTCAACCCAATTTGGCAGCCAAATCTCTAAATCTGATTTGAATCAGAAGACCCGTTAATCTCTCTGAATTTAATTAAAAGCCTCTGGTTCAATTCATAGAGGTCTGATGATTCAGCCATAGACACAGCTTTATATGCACCTGGTACCTCCAGGCTCAGCTCATGAACGCTGAGATGGTGGAGTGGATGGAGCATCCCACAGGCCCTTGGGGGGTCCCCAGCATGCTCAGCAGCAGACCCAGAAGAGGACCAGAAGCACTTCTGGTCCAGTTCTGGGTCTGCTTGGGAGTGCTTGGGGGACCACTCTCCTGGCTTAGTGACTGGTACCTCCTGGGTCTGGTGGGGCACCTGGAGTCCCTCCATGGCTGATTGCCAACCTAGGGGTGTAGGAGGGAGGTCCCCTGGGCACTCAATGGCCAACCCAGAAGTGTACCAGAAGTACTTCCAGTCTACTTCTTGGTCCACCACTGAGCATGTGGGGGGGGGGAGGTCCCCCATACTCCTGTGGGATGCTCCATCTGCCTTACCATCTTAGCATTTACAAGCTGTACCTTGAGGTATGTAGAAAAAACTTATAAAGTTGTATCTATGGCCAAATCACTGATTCTCCAAGTCACAACCAAATCCTCAGATTCAGATTTGGCTGACAGTGATCTGAATCAGTGAATCAAATCATTGTCCCCTGAATTGGGCCGAATCCAAAACTGAATCAAAAAGTGCCCACTTCGCACACCCCTAGTGAGCACATATAGACATCATTATTGGTCCAGACTTGTTCCCCTGCCCAGAGCCAGAAGCCATGCAACTGCTTGCAACCAAGCAGTGACCATGCCATTAAATGCCTGTTTTCCACCTCCCAGCTGGGAAAACCTGGATGCCTGGGTTCCATCATCCTGCTGTGGGAGTCAGGAGGGCTGGGAACCCAAACATCTAAGCCCAGAGGTATGAGTCTTCTTCGGTTCTAAGCAGAGGAGAGGGAGTGAGAAAGTAGATTGAGGGGACTTGCTACAGGGAATTTTTCTCATTCCTACCATGCATTACCTGAAGCAGAGCTCATATGTAGTTACTCTGCTAAATGGTGCCCAAAGACAAGCCAGTGAAAACCCATATTTGCAACTGTTGGTTACACTTTGGCTGTGGGGCTCAAAAAAACTCAAACCTCTCAGTGTCTTTCAGGTTGTGTTTGGGTGCCAGTTTGTATTAGGTGGATCCACATCAACATGCTGGCTTCTCTCAGGAAAGTAATGCACCCTAGAGGGATGGGACAGTCTGTTGTCAATTAATCAGATTTATGGTCCCAAGTGGTCAGTTTCCATACAGAACCCAGGAGCAGTGTGGCCATGAGAGTGCAGGGTCAGGGTTTCCATAGAGACCAGCACAAGCAGTGCTGGCAGGGCATGCAGCTGGACGAGGAGCTGCTCCGGGGCCAGGGCTGAGATCTTGCAGTAGTGACAACATGGGTTGGAGCTGGGGCATAGCGAGGCAGGTAGCCAGTATATCATGGTACTACCCCAGCTCTGACCCCTGGCCCCAAAGCAGTGCCCTGCCCATCCACACACCCTGCTGGCACTGCTTGGGCTGGTCTGCATGGAAACCCTAGCCCCGTGTTGTCATGACCATGCTGCTCCTGGGGTCTTTCTGGAAACCAGCCACAGCAATGTGAGTTGGGACTGCTGCGAAATGGAATCTGGCTGCCAGATGGATCCACCATTTTTCCCATTTCTGCCCCACAGGATGTCAGCAAAATGCAACTTACTGTGAGGTGTGTTGGGATTTGGTACAGAGGTTTGTTACAGCTTCTGGACCTACAGCGTTGAAGTCTTGATACCATATCCATCCAGGGTTATCTTAGAGCAGGATCCACCATTTTTCATCGCTCTATGTGCCCTCACAATCTGTTCAGTTACACTGTAAAGTGCTTTCTGCACATGTACATGCAGTAAATGTACCTTCTGTACCTGGGTATAAATTGCTATACCATTCTTACATTGTCATGCTTAGAGTTATGACTTTTGACAGGAAGTATCAATTTCAATAATGAAAACACACAAAAACACAGTAAGAAGGAATTAATAATAATAATAATAATATCTTTCAAACCAGGTCTGTTTTATACCTGTATATAAAAAGGGGTACATATGAAAAGCTATTAAAGCATTTTGCTGTATGTCCAGAAGTGTGAACTCAAGTCCTTGATCAAGACATAATAAAGAGAACCATATTTACTTAACCTAGCCTAAATCAGTTATTTGAACAGTGAAATCATAGGTGGTGAGACATGCCTGCTATCCAGCTGCTTCCTTTATAATAGTGGCTTCAGTCATTGGTGTTCTTTAACCATGCTAGCCCAATGGACCTTCTAAGCTCAAACAGGCCATGACTAATTTATGAATGTACTATACAAAATATTTATACATATAATAGGTTTAGAAGATCAAGATCTCTTATCTTCCAGTTTCCACCTTATTTAGCAAGTCACTCCGCTTTTTGAGACTACATTTGCACTTTATTGACCAGAGTTTACCAATGCAATTAAATCAACTATGACAGTACATTATGATCATGCCTGTCACAAAGGCAAGAATAACAATAAAAATCATTGTATAGATTTACAAGAGCTTACAGAGTATTAAGACCAGTATATTAAGAACTCTTGCTCTGCAAAGAACTACTGTATCAGTGTAAAATAGAAAGGTCAGAATGCATGATATTTAGAAATGGTTCCATAGGCTTACCTACATTTACTTGTCTTGCTTTTGTTAAATTCCCCATCTTACTGGTCATTAAGTCTATCCATGTGTTTGAAATTCAGTGTGCTTTAGTTTTGTCAGAAGAAGCTTTACTTATGAAAAAAAATTTCAGACGGCATCTTATACTCCTGCCTATTCATCAGGGGAACAGACATACTGATATAATTTCCATTTTTTTGCCTTTAATCTATTACTAGATGGAATATTGGCTATATTTTTGAGGTTTATTTTCTCAGAGTTCTTGTTGGACAATTTTATCTTTGGCTGGAATCTTTCTTTTCTATATCCTTTTATTTTTGTTTTGCCATCCAGAGTATAGCTTAACCTACTAAATACGGCTTTTCTATTTATTTACCAATTCAGAGCAGGGGATTCATCTGTTAAGTAACAAAACTCCCCTAAGGTCTCAAGAATGAAAGCATCTTTAATAACACTTTCTATAATTTATTTTTTTTAAAAAGATTTAAGTACAGGTAGGAAGAGACACCAAGGCTGCTTACAGCACTTTAAGCTCAGAGTGCCCCATACCAGGTGCAGTGCATGCCCAAAGGAGGCAGCATGTTAACTCGACCTTGCTTACCCAATGTATGTATAGAAGCTTCAGAAGGGCTTTTTGGTGCTTTAATCTAGTAGCTGATCGAATCAGCAATAGACAAAAGTGCCAAAAAGCCCCACTAAAGCATCCAATCCATACAGACACTGGGGAGCTGGTACTGTTTTGTTTTATTTTTCTCATGACTGTCAGCAGCCCATATGGCTAGTGAATGGCTTTGAACACAAGCAAATAAGTAGTAATTTATTTTGGAAAAATAATGCAATGGCATGTAAACACTGAAAATTAAAAGTGCTGCAGGAATTGAATTATAGAAAAATGGCTTGTTTAAAGGTGAGAACCAAGAAGCCATCCCAATATCAAAGTTTGTTAGCAGTTTAAAAAGGTCCAGTTTTTCAAAGCTATAAACAGCTACAAGTAAAATTGAATGAAAAAAAATTAAAAACATAAATGTCAGAGGGAAATGGACTTGTTTAGAATGGTTTACTAGATACCCATCTTTTCCTACCCCCCAGTTTTACAATCACAAATTGAAGCTTCTTTATTTCTTTTGTTATAGGAACCGTCCTGAGTAATAGAGGAGATGAAAAGAGCAGTGAGCAAAGAACTTGAAAATGTCTTTCCTCTCTTACTTTTCACCCCACTGATCAATTTAAAAATTATGGATGAAAACATTATAAACTCTAGCTTCTCAATTGCCTTCTGGTGCTAAAAGGTTCACACTTGCAAGTTTTTCTACAATCCCAAAGGCTTACTTTTTAAAATAGAAGCTGAGAATCTCAGGTTATAAAGTACTTGAGCCACTGGGACTTTGAGAAAAACCCCAAATATCCTAAGAGTTGCAATAAAATTACAAAAACTGGCAATGTTGCTCTTTCCCTGTATAAATGCCTGGGGTGACTGCAGCTCTCTGGCAAGCAAGGACTCTGCTTCCCCCAACTGGCCTTCCTTATCCTCCAAAGTGGCAGTAAACTATGAGAATATGTCTAACATCGGCCGCTTTTCAACTGATTAAAGGAAGAAAGAAGTCACAGTCATATCTCTCATAATAAATTTCACTGAGAGTTAATTGCTTATTTGTAGAGAATTGATTTTAACTTAGCAAACCATGTTTTACTAATGATAATGCAGCATTTATGAGACTAGGCTTAATTTTTCAAAATGAATAAGTGAATTAAGGTGCCTTAATACTAGGGTATACAATATCAGGGAAGGGTGATATTTTAGAAAGTGTTAAGCACTCACTCTGAGAAAAATGAGCCCCTGTTAACTAACCCAATTTGGATAAGGAAAAACCAAGCCACTTGAAATCTCACAAGTCAATTTTTAAAATGTAGGCAATAGGTTATGAAAGATACTTCCTGAAACAAAAATGCAATGCCATCTAATCAGTTTGTCAAGTACTAAATACTCTTTCCAGAAGCACCACTCTCTAAAATTGTCAGGGGTATATTTTATGAGGAGATAATATATCAAGGTAGAAGGTAACATGGTGTGAGTGGTATATATAACCCAATTCAAAATCATAAGATATTTACAGCTGCTCATCAAACTGAATTGTTAGTAATGAAGTCATGTAGGAATTGAGTGTTGCAAATTTCTAGATCAAGCCTGGAAAAGACATTGTAAGAATACAGCCTAGAAAGTAAGGTCCATGGAGACTTTTATTCATGCTGAAAATCACTGGACCACATGAGTTTTACAAGTAAATTATTGGAACTGGAAGAATAAAAAAAGAAACTCCAATTGCAAGGTTTCCCTACTATAACTCTGGGATTATAGGTCCCAGAGTTATTTAACATCATCACCATATGTCAGGTTGTCTTCACTGCTTGCTGGTTTAAAATGTAACCTATTTCTCCCCATATTTGTTAAGTAAACAGCAGCCAAGAAATTCTTTCAGACTTGTTATATTGCTCATAGAGTATTTTCCTTTCCTCAGATGTTTGAGAAAAATGTTGTTAAGCAAGCATGAAATGGATCTTCTGTTTATGTTTTGTCTGTTTTGAGTGGTATAAATTTTACTGGTTTCTGTTACTGAGACCTGGAACAAAAATGTAGAATTTTATATCAATTAAGTAATTAGTGTGCTTTGGCACAAAAACATTCAGGCCAATGAATATGAATATTCACTGTGACACTGGTAAAGTAGAGCTGATTCATTCTTAGTATTTATTTTAAAAATAAAACAGTGCAAACGTTTTAGAGAATTTACAGTACAACACATTTCCTTGGGCTTACAGAACTTGTATGCATAAATAAGGAAATAAAAATCTGAATCCAAAGCCTTCTCTTATCATCAAATGTTGCTTCAGACATGAACCAGGCTCTCACTTTCAAGCCTGCATACATGGCTTTTAATCACTAAATGTTTAAAATGTTTAACTTATGAATTAAATCGTCTAATAGAAAGTACTAACATCTCCCAAGTCCTAATATATTAATTGGAGATGATTTTCACTCTACTCAGCACCAAACTACCATCATGTTTAAAATGTTTTTCTTTAATTTAATTGAACAACAGTTATTTCCCCACATTTTATTATGATACACATGTAAATATTGGTTAAGGTACAATGTGGATGATAGCGGTTGAATGTTTATGAAACATAAAATTTGTGCTAATTTATATTGAATATTCAGAGGATGAACTTTCATAGTAAATGGCTCATTGTGAAATATTTACTCAGTGAGGCAGGAATAAACTGGATAATATTTAAGTATTTGTGTTTTTTTAACTGTGGGTTTTTAGAAAGTTGAAATATATGTTTCTTTGCATTTTGTCAGTGTTAACACAGGGTGTATACAGATATCAAATATTCGCTATTGGCTTTTATCTCTGTGTACCTAAACATTAAAACCGCTTTTTTGCAAACATGTTGGTTCATCTCCTACTGGTTAATTTATCCATGGAGGCAAAATAGTAAATATCCACATTATACACAAGAATGTGTGTAGTCTGAATGCACCCCTATTTTGTTACATGTGCAACACCACATTTTTGGTTACTAATCAACAACTTACGATGTTATTCATACGTCTATCAATATAATGTTGAATGTTAAAAGTCAATTACCATTGCCTGCTCCTAAACTTATAAACATTATTAAATTCCCAGTAGAGTCTATTGATTTATATCTAAAGGAGTTAGAGCAAAGGTTATATCTCCAGCACTTTTGCTCACTAGATCCAGCACAAAAATTATAAGTGGTTAAATTTAGCTCCCAAGTTAACCAGTAATGCACTTAGCTCAATTTCCTCAGTATATTCCCCTAACTAGTGGAAGCATCTAGCTGATTGCTCTTAAAGAACAAAAAACCCATCAATTTTCTTCTGTGGTTTCATATAGACCGCTCCTAATCTGGTCAATCTCCCAAATTATATAAAATCTCTGGCCAAGTACATTTTTCTGTAGATCTCTCTACTTTTTCCTTTAGTCTAGCAACAAAAAATATTTTGTCAATCACTAACAAGTGGAAAGGAGCATATTTATGACTGATGGGAGGAAAAGGACGGGGTGATGGCAAAAGATTAGTGGGTAAATGAAGCAGTTAATGGGTGGCTGCCAATTAGAAGTAGTTGAAACTGTGGGTTTGCCCATGGGATCTGCTAGCATTTCCCATC
The DNA here is from genome assembly GCA_030014935.1 of Caiman crocodilus. Taxonomy (NCBI): domain Eukaryota; kingdom Metazoa; phylum Chordata; order Crocodylia; family Alligatoridae; genus Caiman; species Caiman crocodilus. The sequence goes on along the minus strand of JAGPOW010003642.1, from coordinate 60,723,866 downwards.
AAAGGAGGAATGGGAGGTTTGTGTGTATGTGTGTGTAATTCACAGAAATGGTGATTCAAGGGCAAAGCCTTCCAGTACAGGCTTTAAATTTGGCTCTAAATGTCATAACACTTACAGCCCACCTCTTCAGGAAGCAGCTTCTGGAAATCATGAGAAGTTCTTCAGCTCCATATCAGAATTCAAGGACATTTTCACCAAAGGGAAGAGACTAAGTGGCTGAACAGATACAACACTGTATTTACTAGGGAAGAAAACAGCTCAGCCAAACAACCAAATACTCCTGTTGGAAGTTAAACAAGGACTCAAGGAAAAACAAGTCCCTCCTCAGCTTTAGTGCATCATACCCACAATTGCTGCTTATGGTGCCCCCTCACTTCCAATTTCCAAAGGCCTTAAATGTAGTATGCAGGCACAGTGTATGGGCCCAATTTGGCCTTGAAGCCAGAGGTCAGGGTCAGTTCAGCATGGGTACTGCATACAGCATGCACCAGTTCAGCTCTGTGCTGCATGCAGCACATGGAGCTGGGGTCAACACATGCTGTAGGGCAGGGGCAGGCAATTATTTTAGGTGGAGGGCTGCTTACTGAGTTTTGGCAAGCCATTGAGGGCCACATGACAGGCAGCCAGGGCACATAAATATTAATTTTCTAAAATTTTTAGGGGTTCCACAGGCTGGATAGAATGGCCTGGTGGGCCTAATTTTGCCCATCCCTGCTGTAGGGCCACTCTAATAGAGCTGTGTGAAATTTCAACAAGTGTTTCATTTCAAAGTTGTTTCAATGTGTTTTGAGCTAGAAACAGTGAAATTGAAATGAAACAAAAGGCTTCGAAACAGCTTTGAAATGAAACAAGGCCACTTGAAACGCTTCAAAACATTTCGAGTTTCAAAGCCGGGCTTGCTTATAGCTAAACACAAACTAAGCAAAGAGGAGTGAAGGACTGCTCTGATATTGACATCAAGCTCCACGTTGAATTCCCCAGCTTTTTGATCATTCCCCCAGCTCTTCCTGGGGGACAAGGGGTTTCAGCAAGCTGGTCATGGTTCAATTTCCCAGCTCCCTGATCTTTCCCTCAGTTCTCTGATCACTTTTCCCAGCTCTTCCCAGGGGGAATGGGCCCCCAGATCTGCATGCAGGATGACAGCACACTGCTGCTGCTAGCTGTGGGTGGCAGTGACTCTGGGCTATTTCCCCAGCCAGCAGCAGCAGCCTGCTGAAACTCTGAATGAAAATCTGGGGGCTGTGCCCCCCCAGGAAGAGCTGGGGGAATGATCAGAGAGCTGGGAAATTGAACTGGGATCTCTGGCTGACATGTGGATCTGCGCCAGCTCCAGGGCAGCAGGTGGTGCCCTGTTGAGCCATGCTGCACCTACACCATGGTGCAGCTGCTGCATGGGTGCCAAGTGGGAGAGTGATCCCACCTACCCTATGTCATGTGTTGGGGGCCTCTGCTATGAGGGCTCAGAGGCCCCAATTGCCGCTGTCAGAGCCAATGGGTGCGGAGCTTTATTTATTTTTTTTTAAGCCCTGTATTCACTGGTTGTAGAACATGTCATGTGGATGACACCATGCTGCTGCTCCCAGCTTGGCCAGGACTCGAGTCTACTCAGCACCACCTGCACCAAGTGCTAGGAAGAACCTAGTGCTGGCGCTGGCTGCACCTGGCAGTGGCAGCCTGCTGTCATCTCGCACATAGATCCAGGAGCCCATGCCCCCCGAGAGGGCTTTGGGGCTGTGCCAGACTCCTCCCAGGGGGAGTGGGCCCTCCAATCTGCTTGCAGGATGACAGCAGAACTGTCACTGCCAGCAAGTGATACTAGTTTTGTTTTGAACAGTATGAGGTGCAATTTCACAAAAACCCCTGCAACTACCTCCTTGAAATTTGGCAGCCCTCATGTCCTCAAAAGAGGCTACCAGCTCTGCAATTTCATCCAAATCAAGCAAGAAAATGACAAAGTTATAGTCATTTTCATGATTCCCCAGTATAGTCAATGGGTGAAAAGTCTAAACAGTGTCAAAACAGTGAAACAGTTTCGATGAAATGAAACAGAACAGTGCTTCAAAAAAGCAAAATGAAACACTTCAAAATGGCAAAACAGAAATCAAAACAAAATGGTGCTGTTTCGCACATCCCTACAGTGTAAGACCCACAGAGCAGATGCTGTGTCTCCATGGGTGGGATCCAGCCCATGGGCTGTGTCTTTGAAAACCCCTTCAGTAAAGGAATGAGATGAGGGGAGAGCTGGGTTTAGCCACTTAAACAACTAACCTGTTGTATTTGGTTAACAGACCAATGAGAAACACCTCCCCCTAGTCAGAATCATCAACTGTGAACTGTATTCTAGAGTTAGGTAGCTGATTAGGCTTAGGTACCTGAATAGTTATACCCCAACAGCCAAAATGATCTCTTTTGCTCTATCCTCTCCCCATCACTGCCATGCCAGCTTTCTGTCATATTCAATCTATGTTTCCTTGTGTCCTAGTTGTCTTTCATATAGGTGCTCAGCTGCATCTCTACCGATCAATGGCCAGCCCTTGCTTCTCCTTTTACAGGAGCTAGTTGTTAATACACCTACTGATATGTATGCCCAAAGTCCACTTGACAAATTAGACCAGGCTGGCATAGTTCAAGGCCCTTAGGGCTTTGGCTTGAGGTAGGGTTCTGAGCAGCTTGTTAGCTATGGCATGGCATAAGAACTTCAGAGGCTTTGGAAATGCTGACTGGCATAATTTAGGCACCAGTAGGATGTAGGTGCCATCTACAATGCTAAGCAGTGGCATCTTTGAAAAACTCAACTGCACCTAAATGGTGGACTTAGGAATTTAAAGGAACAAATATTTAGATCTCTTTAAGGATCTGGGGTACATTTTCTTAAAGTATTTAGCCACCTAGGCACTTTTAAAAATCTAGTCCTTGTTCTTAGTGTCATGAAAACTTACTTTTATATCTTGAATTTTCAATTACTTCTGTGGGTCTATAATCCCCACCCCGCTCACCTATCAATGGGAATTTATAGATAAGCTTCAAGCAGTAATGGAAATTCTAAAAAAAAAACCCACTGAAAGCTTCACAAACAATTACTTAGGTCAGAGCTCCTGGAAATTGTTTCCTGGTAGAAAAATAAGAGATATTTGAAACAAAACAGTCATCTAAGGCTAGCAATGTATAATAGCTGCCTCTCAATGTTTTTATGATGAGCATAGTTGTGACATTCAGCAATTCTGTTTCCCAAAAGTACACGTTTCTTCTGTTGAATGAAATGCAGCTCACATGATAGTCATTGAATCTCATGATAGCCTTTGGGATGCCTGCTGACCAGCCCCACTCTATAGCACCATTGTGCCCCAGCTAGTTCCCCCTCCCCCTACAGCATGTTGAGCTGAGGCAGAGCAGCTCTAGGCTGGCAGGCTGACTCCCTGAGCCTCCTGCCCGCCTGGGTTGCTCCACCCTAGCTCAACATGCTGCTGTCCCAGGAACACACATTGCACGTGTTGATGTATCCAGTATGTTTATAATTATTTCATAAACCCAAAGACAGAGAAGGCAAGTCACATCACACGTTTGATTGTCTCAGTAAGGTATGTTGTCAAAAGTCTAACCTTCTGAACATCTGTATAGCTCAATAACAAAAGAGCAAGGTATTGTCCAAACCAACAGTGGAAAATGGCTGTCCCATACACACCATCCAGTTGCTACAAAACACCTCCTTCACAGCAAATGGTTTTTCCCAGGAAGAATTTTAAAACAAAGGAAGAATTCACTCTTATAAGACCAAGAAACAAGTTCATCCTCACTACACCTCTGACATGTAAGATGCAGACAGAAGTGAAGCTCCCCACTGTAATGGAGAATGCTTTGCAGGAAATGTTTTGAGTTACAACAGCCCACTGAAGTTCACTGTTGGTTCCAGGTGGAAGGGGAATCTAGCTGCTAGATGCCATTTAATTCCCTGCATCCTTTCTAGAACCATTTTTAAATATGAGCTACATTAGCATCCCTCCAGTCCTTTGGTACTAAGGCTGTTTTTAATGTTGTGGTCTGTACTACAGGTAGGATCTCAATAATTTCTGATCTGGGCTCCTTCAGAACCCTAACATGAATGCCATCAGGTTGTGATGATTTGGTTCTATTTAGTTTATCAATTTCCTTTATTACCTCATCTATTAAAACCTCAACTTGGATCATCTCTACTGACTTGTCCCTAGGGATGAGTGGATCTAGTGAGGGAATTTCCCTGTGTCTTCCACAGTGAAGACATATGCAAAGAATGAATATAGTTGTTCAGCAATAGACCTGTCATCCTTTTTAAATTCTGGTCATCCAAAGGCCCAACTGTCTCCCTGGCAGGACTTTAGCTTCTAATGTACTTGAATAAATTGCTAGTGTTACCTTTTAGCAGTTCCCATGCTTCTTGCACATTCTTCACCTCCTTAGGGGCCCACTTTAACTTCTAACTAGCTTCCTCATTTTGATGTAATCTCTCTTTTTAAAGTTAAAGGTTACTGTGGTAGATTTTCATCTCAGCTCCCTTCCTACATGGATGTCAAACCCAACTGCATTGTGGTCACTACTGTAGAGCGGCTCAGTAACACTTACCCTTTGCACCGAATTCTGCGTACCATTTATCACTTGGTCAAGAATGGCCTTTCCATTTGTAGGTTCCAGGACAAACTTCCCCAGGAAGCAGTCTTTTATAATGTAATGACATTTGGTCTCTGCATCCAGCCCTGATGTTAGACTGACCCAGTCAATTTGCATGTAGCCCAGGTGTACATAGGGTATGTACCCCTCTTCTCTGATTTAAGAAAATCACAACAGGCAGAGGTGCTGTAGGAGGGGACTGCAAGCTAAGCATAGTCTCCTGCCAGTCCCTAAAGAGTCAGGCCAGGACCAGACAGCATTAACTATATACAGCTTTATTAATGGACATATGAAAACTCAAAAGAATGAAATGAAGTTTACATATATAATATATCTATATCTATCTATCTACATACATACACAATCTACCAAATTACATTAAGGCTATACTCTATATTCAGATTGCTCCCTTTACTAAGGTTTCAAACCCCACCAGGTGATTAACTAATTTAGGATAGGTTCATACAGGTAAATACAGCTAGTTAGCAAAATAAACACAAGGGAACAGTAGATAAGAACTATAACTCCAGAGCAAATATCATCAGGGATTCAAACAGATCAACATAAACCCATGTGCAGGTATATAACAACTGAACAATAATAACTGACAATAATTGACAATAACAAAATATGAGCCACTTGGACAAAATATAAGGTGCTTGCACAGAGTATTCCATGTCTCTACAAGATTTTCCATTTAATGATAAGGAGCCTTGTGCAACTCCAGTGGGGTGAAGGTCAGAGTTCCCAGGCTCCTTATCCCCTTGTGAGCTGGGTTGGAACCCCTGCCCTACAGGGACCTCGGCTAGCTCCCCCCTTTCAGGGGCTTCCTCCCCTGTGGGGCCTCTTTTCCCATTAACTCACAGATCCAGTGAAGTGAGGCTATCTCTGGCTCTCAGATGGGAGCCCCTTTCCTGCAGGGGTGATCCTCCACTGCCTGGGGCTCTCCCATCCACAGGCCGGCTTGGAGCCACTTGCATTGTTGGGTTCTCCCTGACGACCAGTGTTGGAGGCCTGGGCTGCTTTGTGCAATACCAGGGCAGGATCCGTGTTGCCTGCCTGGTCACATGCCAGGGGTTGGGGACCCAAGCCACCAGAAGCAGCTCCCAGAGTCCTGATCTCCTCCTGGATCCTCCACACAGCATTATCTGCACTGAGGTCCTGGACACCTGCCAGGGGTTGCAGATCTGAGCTGCCTCCAGCAGCTCCCAGGGTCTGCCTTCCATGATCCACACCTCTGTCCACACACTAGAGGTGCAGACGCAAGCTGCTTTGAGCAGCTCCCAGAGTCTGAGCCTCCAGGCAACACAGTATACACTGACAAGATGGAGCATTACTCTGGTGAGGAAGACTTTGGGGCTTTTCTGGGTGCTGGCTCCACCCACTGGGCAGCTCTTCCCCAGCCCCTCTCTCTCTTCTCCGTCCCCTGCTGTGTGCTGGGCATGCAACTCCTTTAATTCTCTTTGGAGGTTCCAACCTGCAAAGTTCTGCCGGACTGGCAGAGTGCAGTCTCAAACTAGGTCTGAGGCCTCTTTTGTTTTTTTCTCTTTGCCCCAAGCAGGGGCAGGGCAAAGCACACCCCCCCGCCCCAAATATCACCTGGTTGGTAGACTGGCTCCACCAATCATGAAGAGGATTCTCTGAGCCCAGTCTTGCCAGGCTGTATTGGTAAGTTTGCCACATGTGGATAAAGTCACTTATTATTACTCTGTTTTCTCCTGCCAGCCTCTCTCATCTCCCTTACCATTTCTTGCTTGCTGCTGCCAGCCTGGTCTGGGGGTCAGTAATATAGATCCAGATGTACTTTTTCTCTATTGAAACCGAGAATTTCTATCCACAGAGATTCTATGATACCTGTGTTATCAATTGAAAAATCAAACCTATTTGATTCTTTGCAGCCTTTGATGTACAGTGTCACTCTCCCACCAGTACAACCTATTCTATCATTCTTGTATAATTTGTATCCTGGTATTAGAGCATCCCATTGATTTTTGTTTTATACATCCAACCAAATCCAGGAAATTGTGCTACAAAGGGAAGTAATTTCCTACTTAGACTGAGAGAGTGAAATACAAATGGAAAATAAAATAATTCAAACAAACATATTCATTTTCCAATTTTGTCACTCAGTTTGCATGGTCTGTAATTTACTACAGTTTTACTCAACTAACAGATCTATTTTTTTTGTAGTCCTCCTTTTGGATATCTTGCTTTGGCTGTAATAATATTAAACCGTGATATCTGATAATTTACTTTGCTGGTTTTTTGGTGTTATGTTCTCTGTATTTTAAATATACTTTAGAAAGATGTTCACTTAGTTTGAAACTCTTTGGCCAGGGACAAACATTACACTTTTACCAGTATAAGTGATAGAAAACTGGTCTATACCTGCAACAGACCAGAAGTTCAGCATAAAAAACCAGTGTATACCCATAACAGAACAGAAGCTTGGAGCACACAGACTAATTTAAAACTGGCAAAACTTGGTCTAAGATTTGCACACCCTTCCAAAGTTAATGATTGGAATGAACCATAATATTGCTCCAGTACAATAACTCTCAGAAAATACTAAATACATTTTTTATTATCTACAAATGGATTGAAATAGACAATTGTACATATGTGGACACACAAATGTGGGGCTAGTAGATTCTGTCTACTGTGACATGAATCAGGCTGGGAAGCAGGAGAAAATGCACCATATGAGCAAAAATGCGATGCAGAATTATCTCAATAAAGGTATAGTACTTGCTGGATATTAGAGAAACACAGGAAGAAGTGCTGGTCCTTTAAAAGGTGCGGTATGCATTCCCCAAAGGCAGCATTCCTGGAATGTCGGCCACTGCCTTTACTTATCTACTGCTTCAACAGGCCTTCCCTGAGGCTGTTCAATAGAACACATCCATGCCTCATTGGGCAACACAGCCCTGGAAACTCATCTGTTGCTGCTTTCTACATTGATGCACAGGGGCATAGACAGGTTTTCCTATTCTGATTCCCTACTAATTGCATCCATTTGGGTCCAAATAACTTTGCTTGTTTTAAGCAAAACAATTAATGACATCTATAACACTGCGCTGCTACTGCTGAAACTACCTGCAGCAAACAAGGAAATGAGACTAGTGATTAGAGTAGCAGACTTGGTCCTCTGTGTCCATCTCTGGCATTAACTTGGCATTTGACCTTGAGCAAATCTCTTTCCCTTAAGAGTTTCTCAATTTATTTAATGGAGAATAATAATATCCACTGTCCTGGGCTGCTGAGAGGATTACTTCATGCCTTTAAAATGCCTAGTTCCAGGTATGAAAGCCTATGTGAGCACAAAAGATTATATTTCCCTCTTCAGATATGTTTGGAATCTCCATTTCATGTGTGCCCAAAAATGAACTGCCCAAAGTTTCTCCATTGTTTTGTTTTTAAAAAAATGTGGGAAAAGCCCTTTGTTGAACAGACTGTATTTTTTCCAAGATTGTTAAAAAAGTACTATAGTAGTATATGACTGTCTTCATTTTTTCTATTTTTCTTCTGAAATAAATACTCAGTGTTGAAGTGATTTAAATTAAATCTAGACTCTTAAGCTTTGCTGAGCCCCTTTAGTCCCACAAATGATCCCTTGTGACCATTCCTTCCTCAATGAAGTATACCTAGACTGGTTAGGGCTCTTTATCATTACCATTATTCCAGCTTCTAGTGGAGATTTCCTCTTAATCACATTGTTTTTTCAGCACATTAATAACATTTTAGATAAAGGTGACCCAGGAGATATAATTTATTAGGATTTTCATATAGTTTTAGATAAGACCACTCACAAAGCTATTAATGAAAATAAATAAGCCAGGGATGAGGGATGGATTTTTCTTACTATTCACTGATTTACAATAGGCCTCATTCTTATCTTACTTACAGTGACTTAATTCCATTGAATTTAAATCTAATGATTTATGTTACTATAAGTAAAAGGAGAATGAGACCTAGTGAATATGAGAAATTAACTCTGTGAACTTTTTTTGAACTATACAGCCATTCACATTCTAATATAATTACTACAAATAATTAAAGTACATTTAGAAAATGAACAGGATAAGTGTCAAAGATCACCATTTAGAAAAGCTCCTAAGTGAGTAGTCTCACTTTCAAAAGTCTTATTTTCAAAAGCAGTTTTAGGTACTTAAGACCTAAGTATTTCTACACTGTAACTGGGATGTATGATTGTGATATGGATAGTGTCAAAAGTCATGGAAGCAGACAAACTAACCAACCTCAGTTGATCCTGACTACCTGAGTAGGCCTAGCTGCTAGCAACTTAACTATTTTCATTTTGGGCTTAGTTACCTGAAGGGGATAATTAGTAAATAGCTCCCTTCTACATAAGCAGAGATCCTGGTGTTTCACTTTCATCATAGACAAAATGTGGATTTGGGGTTCCTTTTTTAATCCAAAAATTGGGGATTTTTTTTTAATCAGAAAAAAACAGGATCCCTGCTAATAAGGGACAGTCCTTCTAGTACCCTGCTACCTACTCAACAGGAGAGAGGCTTCAAACTTGACCTCTGTCTCTAGTTCGTGAACTGCTGACTCTTTATTTTTAAACCTTCACTATCTATGTCCTGGTTGTACCCTTAACAACTAAGTGTTTCCCCAGAGCTGTGTTGGGCCTCCATGGCTGTGTCTCCAGAATCTAGAAGGTCTAGTTAGGTCATATAACTATTTTATCTTCACCGGGATATACAAATGAGGAAGGAACAAAGATGAAGGATGTGATATTCTAACTGTATGGTCTGTTAAGGGTCTTTCAGTTGTTCCAGTCCTTGATGCCCAGCATAAACAAGGTAGAAGACTCAAGTTGAAAATGATTGTTTCCAATTAACACTATTAAAGGGATTTCTACCCAAACCATTCAAGTTTCCTAGGGAAGCTGCTGCCTAAATCATTTTATCCTGCCCCTTCATACTAGCAGTACCTGTTGAAATGATCTGGAGCTCAAAAATACCACCACGTCCAAAAAAATTAAAACAGTCTGAATACACTATGACAGTGTTAATTACCTGCAGAAAAGGTGTCATATAGTCAGTCTCATTTTTTAGTCAATGTACCTTAACTCCTGTGCTATAAAGTTACCTCTAGGGATTAGAAATGTGAATTTCAACTCTCTTCTTGACTTGTTTGAAGAGACCAGGCCTCTTAATTAAGAACCCACTGATGGTGCAGTCACCTACCCTGGAGGTTTTCAATAGAAGACTAGACAGTCACCTCTCTGGGGTCACTTGACTCCAGTTGCCTTCTTAAGGTGGGGGCTGGCCCTGATGATCTGCAAGGTCCCTTCCAGCCCCAAACAATCTATGAATCTATGAAAAAAAACAGAAGGTTTCATTTGTTTGTCTTTAAGGCTTTCCACTGATCTATTCTCTCTGAATTTATGTGTGTTTTTAAATTAGTAAAGAAAACATACAATAGGACTTACACTGTACAACACACCTAATTTCCCACCAAAAAATTACAGAATGAGAACTGGCTTGTTTGTAGCATGTAAACCGTATGTATTGTTATAAAAAGATTTACCTGAGAGATACTGGCTTTAAAACCTAATATTTATAGTAGTATTTTGTTGCGATAGGTAATTAAATAAAAAGATCATTCATTCTTTAAGAAACAGGCATTAGGATAATTTTAATGAATTTAAAAGAACTCCTGTTTCATACTTTACATATATAGAATATGTAACACAAATAGCATTATATCTTCCTGGAATATGGAAAATAAATCACAAAATATATAAGTTCAAAATATGTAAGTTCAGTAGACACTTCACCTAAACTTGAACTCATAATCATCTTTCGAATCCCCTGCAGTCATATAAATTGTCCTCAGTTGTAGTCTTTCATGTAGTCTATTTGATCCAGATTTCTAAGTTTTCTCAGGGAAATCTTGAGCTCTCATATACAGAAGTATCCATGTAAATTAAAATTTAAAAGTAACTCTAAAACATCCATCTGTAAAACTAATATGAAGATTTTCTCCATTATGACAGAAAACATAAAAGTCTTTCCATTTGTCTAACCTTTAACACCAAAATTTCCCCAGCTGTGTTGCCCACTCAGAACTGAGATTTTAGATTCTTTGAAGTAGAAATAAAATTTGTTTTCAAAGTACTGCATTGAACAGATTCATTAGTTTGCACATTGACTTTAATTTATTGGGTGTAGGTTGATCCTTTAAACTTTACCAGATTCTGAGATGTAGAGATTAAACAAAAAATTGTAGTGCTCATGAAAAGCTCCTGCATCACAGTGCTGCTGACTGATGTCTTAAATTTATCCACAAGCCACATAAAATATGAGTCACAATAGTGCAAACTTCCATCATACCCTTGTGTTAATGTGCCTGAACCCTGAGGAAAGTGATCACTCTGACAGGTGAAAAGGTCAGTATGTTATCCTTGCCCATATTTCACCCAAATTTGTGTATCATTCAGCACTCCCAAGATGTGATCTTTTACCAAGTAGCTTCTCTAATAGGAGAGCCAGAATAAGTGACACTAATAAAAAGTATTTTATTACTGAGGACTAGATTTTATCCATCAGATCCTTGGTAGCTGATTTGAACCTGTTGCCTAAAGATAATTGTAAACATATTAGTAAATTAGAAACACAAGGTTATGCATCTCTTTACCATCCATTAGCTATTCATTTCCTTTCAACCCATACTGCACGATTAGTAGAGCCATTTAATGAATGCCTTGTGACTAACTCTAATAGCTGTTCTATAAAGAACGTTCAATATTTTATGACTGGCTAAACCCTGGCAAGGACTTCCTCTTAGTAGAAGAAAAATAAAAGCAGCAACAGATTTTAGTGTTCAAAGCTATTAGATAAAATAGTGTTGACTGGATAATGGCAAATGCAGGCTTAGATAATGAAGGTTGGACCTGATTATGGAGTTACACAAATGCAAATCTGAAGTAATTTCAATGAAATTACTAGATTAATATGCTTTAATTTTGACCTCATTCACTCTAGCTATTTTATATTGGTTTATGTCCACTGAAAGACTTCACTGGAACTACCCTTGATTCATATCTGTATGATTTACATCAGACACAGAACCAATGGGTCCAACTCACCAAAGCAAAAGGGAATTCTAATGTAAATTTTGATTGGATAACATTTTCATAGATTCATAGATTATAAGGCCGAAAGGGACCTTGGAAGATCTTCGAGTCCAGCCCCCTGCACCAAACAGGAAAGATAACTGGGGGCCAGGTCATCCCAGCAAAGTGATTGTCTAGTCTCCTCTTGAAGATTTCCAGGGTAGGGGATTGCACCACCTCTGGAGGGAGCTTATTCCATAGTTTAGACACCCTGACTGTGAAGAAGTTTTTCCTAATATTAAACCTGAATCAGTCTTCCAGGAGTTTGTGGCCATTAATCCTGGGTTTCCTCTCTGGTGCCCTGGTGCACAGTTGCTCATGGAGCCCTTGATGTATTCCTCTAGTGTAACTGTAAGCTACTACCAGGTTCACTCTCAGCTTTCTTTTCCTCAGGCTGAAGGGTCCCAGATCTCTCAGCCTTTCATCATATGGCTTGCCTTTTAAATCTCTGATCATATGGCTGGCTCTCCTTTGGACTCTCTCAAGCTTTTCCACATCCTTATTAAAGTGTGGTGCCCAGAACTGGATGCAGTATTCCAGCTGTGGTCTCACCAGTGCTGAGTACAGTGGAAGAATTACCTCCTTGGTTTTGCTGGAGACGCAGCGATTGATGAATGACAAATTATTATTTGCCCTATGGGCTACAGCATTGCACTGCCAGTTCATATTCATACTGTGGTCTATTATTAACCCCCGGTCCCTTTCATTCATGGTGCTAGTCAGTTTGGTGTCACCAAGCCTGTAGGTGTGTTGCGGTTTGTTTGTCTCAAAATGGAGCTCTTTACATTTTTCAACTTTGACCTTTATCAGGTTCTGATCTGTCCAACGTGCTAGCCTGTATGGGTTTACCTGTAACTGTAGCCTATCTTCATGTTTGACCATGCTTCCCCATAACCTGGTATCGTCCACAAACTTGGCCAGTGAGCTCTTCAGTGAGTAAATAAAGATGTTGAAAAGTACTGGATGGAATACTGACCCCTGTGGGACACCGCTACCCACTTCTTGCCAGGATGAAACAGATCCATTCATACAACACTCTGGGTCTTATCCTGCAGCCAGTTTCTCACCCACCTGACTGTCTTGGAATTAAGCCCACAATTCTCCAATTTTCTCATGAGGACATCATGGGATACTAGATCAAAGGACTTTTGGAAATCTAGGTATACAATGTCAACCTGATCTCTCGTGCCCAGGTGGTGAGTTACCTGGTCATAGAAGGAGATGAGTTTGGTAAGGCAAGACCTGCCTGTGATGAAGCCATGCTGGCTGTCATTCAGAATCTTAACTGCTGTAATCTTATTGCAGATAGAAAAGTTCATGAAGAAATCTAGGATTTTCCTTATGATGGAAGGTAGGCTGATTGGCCTGTAGTTACTCAGGTCCTCTTTCCTGCCCTTCTTGTGGATGGGCACAATACTGGACTTCTTCCAGTCCTCAGGAGCTCCTCCAGGGTGCCACAAGTTGTGGAAGAGATTCTTCAATGATTCCGCAATGACTTTGGCCAACTCCTTCAGCACTCTGAGATAAAGATCATCCAGTCCTGCTGAATTTTAAATGTCTAATCCTATTAACTGGTCATACACCAATTCCACAGTAATAGTAGGAAGGTGATTATTCCTACCATGCTCATCCTCTGTTCTACCTGGCATGGGTTTTCCCTTGGTCTGGTGAAAAACTGAGGCAAAGTAGTCATTCAGGAGTTCAGCTTTCTCCTGGGTGCCAGTAACCAGCTCTCCTAAGTTGTTGAGCAATGGCACCACACTCCCATTTGTTTTACTCCTATTGCCTGTGTACCTAAAGAAGGACTTGTTGTCCTTGATTCTTGTTGCTAATCTATGTTTCTTATCTGTTCCCTGCAAATGTAGGCCATCGTGGAATAGTCCTCCTTGGCGCTCCATTGTTTATCAGCCTCTTTCTTCTTTCTTAAGAGGACTGCGATTTCCCTGTTTAGCCAAGAGGCCTTCCCAGCCCTTCTGTTACCTTTTCTCTGCATGGGAATGGACTTTGGTCCCTGGTCCTGCAGTACTTGCCCTACTATTGACCTAAGTTTGTTGAAATTTGCAATTTTGAAGTCCAAGACTTCAATCCTGCTATACGATTTGTCTTCCTTACATTGGACAGTGAACATAATGGTTTCATGGTTGCTGTCACCCAGACTTCCCTCTATATTTAAGCTGGTCATTTAAAGTTTGTTATTATTCAGCATTAGAACATATAATATAGTAGAAGATTGTGTTCCTAATATCCTTTTGAGATGTTTAGCTGCTCTGGCCAAGAATATGAGGAAAAGTACTTTTAACAACAATCCCTGAAGCACTTTTAGAAAAGATGGAAGACCAGCTTTTTGGGTCTGTCCTTTGTGTTCTGCCTGCCACCAAGAAGAATCAATTTACTTAAATGACACTTTAAAGGTATTAATGAAAATGATAATGTTCAAAATGTTTTTCAGTGCAAAAGGATCACTGCATTCCTTGAATTCTTGCATTATCACTTTCATCTGTTCTTTTTCTGAGCACCTGGTGCACAATCTGTAATGCAGTCAGTGCCAAAAGAGCAGTCATTTATTTTACAGTTCTTACACTTTAATCTACGGCTCAGCAGACAAAGATTTAACTATTTTTATTATGTTAATTCCCATACTTCATATCTTTTCCCCAGCCTGTAAATCTTCAGCTTTAGAAGAGTTTCAGAGTAACAAATGGACAATTTAGAAATAAATGAAACAGCATAGTTCTCAAACATTTTTTTCATAGCATAGTTTTAAAACTTGCATATATAACAATCTAATATAAAAAATCCTGAACATGTGCTGGCAGGAGACACATTAGATATGAAGAGCATGCATGCTTCAATTACCTTTGATAACTAAGTATAACAGTGGTATTCTAAATGCCTCACCACTGCTCACTCTGTTGCTGTTCACTGCCTTCCTGTGTCCTTTTGGGTACAAGTTATATTGTTTGTGTGATTGGACCCTTGAAAGTGCTCTATAGCCATGATATAACAAATGTGTACAACAGCAGAATGCTTGTAAAAGGGCCAAATCACATGAAAAATGAACCTGTGTCAAATGAGCTATTAGATGAAGTTGCTCTAAATCAGTGCACCTTAGGGAACTTGTATTCTCTCAAGGGCTAATTTTTTTGCATAGAGTCATGGCTGGGCTGGTACTTGCACTTGGTAAGCCAAGGAGAGAAGGGGAAGGGAATCACATGAAACTGTCAGTTGGACTTTGCCTGGCCAGAGCTGGAGGAGGTAGGGTGGGGTAGAAGAGATCATCCTTGCCTCATGGGTCCCTCTCCTCCAACTATCCAGCTGGGGTATCTAGGTTAGGTCTGAAGGGGCTCCATTCCCACCTGCCAACTCTGGCTGGGCAAAGCCCAGCTGGAGCTCTGTGAACTCCCTTCCTCACTGACAGCCCCAAAGCTGGTGGTCGGGGCTGGGAAGAGCGGGTGAAGGTCTGTTGGGTTGGGGAGGCCGGGGCTCTAACTCATGGCACTTTGTATAAAGCACCATGAGTTAGAGCACAGTTTCTAAATGTCTATAGGGACCCTTTGTCTGCCTTGAGTAGTTAGACTCTAAATTTTAGAGTGTATATTCTGCAAAGCAGAAAGTGTCTCTTACTCTGTAGTTGTATGTTGCCTAGCACAATAAAGCCTCCTTCTTGGCTGTCTGGTAGACTCTACCATAGTAAACATTGCTGTTGGAAAAATACTTAGGCAAAACCATTTTATGCTGCATTCTCTAGTATTTTGCCAGAAATTCTTTTCTATCAAATTTCTCTCCATTTCATTGGACTTCAATCTTTGGTCAACTTTCAGCTAAATTGATTCAGTTGTGAAATGAAACAAGATTTTATTTTTCCAGTTGCTACCATATTGGGCTCAATCTACACTGGGCTGAAAAGTAAGCTATGTTCATACACATATTCTGCTGTGTTCATGCTGCTGTATACCAAACTATATGAACTAAGATGATTCTGAAATCGGAATTTAACTTACCATTTTGCTGATGATGCAAGATGCTGAATAGAGTCTGGCTAGCACTTCTATTGCTCTATTGTCTTTGTAGTAGTACTTTATGTACCAGTAGTGCTGACTGGTATTTAAAACAAAGTATCTTGTTAGCAGCTTAAGCAACCCCCCCCCCCCCCGCAAAAAACTGGAAAGTACATAGCCATGTTCTTTTCACATGATACATGGCTAGCTCCACCTGACATCAATGGGAACTAAGTATGCACATGGGATTAATGTCATGCTCAGTAGGCATATCAATGTAACATCAGTGTTATGGTGCCATGTACCTCAGGGATACAGAACGCCACCTGGTAGAGTGAAACCTTTTGTAACTTGTTCACAAATGCTAGGGCTACGTGAAACAGCACTGTTTGCTTCAACTTGCATTTTGCCATTTTGAAGGGACACTGTTTCATTTCATCATTTCATTTCATTTTGAAGCACGGTTCCATTTCATTTTGTTGAAACTGTTTCGCTGTTTCAATATCTTTCGATGTTTTGCCCACAGGTTACTTCCTGTCATATATAAACACTATAAATACTTTACGAAGGAACCATCTTTTAATACAGAGTTTAGCAGAATGAAGCTTGATTCTATGACAGGAGCCCCCAGAGATATTTCAATAAGTTTAATAAAGAAAATTATATGAATTTTTGCCAGGGCACAAAATGAGGATAAGTTGGCAGGACTTTGAAATTCAGACACATAATTTTTAATGGTACTATAAATGAAAGTTTGGGCCTGGTGCTGAGGTCCTTGTTCAGTTAAAACTTCTAGTGACTTCACTGAAACTCTTGCTTGCCTAAGACTGCAAGTTTGGGCCCATGATAACTTAAAAAAAGAGAAATTGCTTCCTCTTAGACCAAAGTAGAATTTATTTCAATAATTCTCAGAAACTTCAGAACTATTTGCAAGTTAGATGATTTGTCAAGTTCTTCATGTTTATGTGAAATCTCCATACTGTGATTTTATGTTAAAACGGATGAAGAGATTTTTCATTGCTTCTCATATAATCACTGGCAATAGCCATATGCCATGACACTTAAGAAATCAGCCATTTTAAGAGTCAGGCAGATGGAATTAGTACCTTCAATGTGATCTATGAAAGCATAACACATGCAGCAATGGGCCTTAAATAGCTTGGGGATTTATTAAGGATCATAATAGCCTTCTATATCTTGAGATTTTTTTGGTTCTACCCCATACCTCTTTAATTGTAACTATATGCATAATGCCCTCACTCCCTCCTCAGTAACCAGTTTTTGTTTTCCTCTAACAATTAGTAGTTTGTTTATTTCATATTATTGTCTGCTATTCTATCCATCTGTTATTGTTAGTACAGTATGACTGTGGAGTGTTATTTATCTTGATTTATCCTATTTTCATGGTCAGATTTTAGCATTAAACTAGTGAAGAACAAAACAAGTTCACAGTCATGAGGTAATGGAAAATATTTACACACACATGCTCTTTCAATGACAGTTGGAAATCATGACTAATTTCCCACAAACACCTGTCTGTACATCTGTAATGAATCTACCTATGGTTTAACATGTACCATCTCACTCAAAAGAGACTATATAATGCCAGTCAAATCTGTCTACAGAATTTTGAGGATACAGTCAGCATGACCTGAAGGCAAATACATCAGTCACTAATCACAGTACTATTTAATTTCCTTATTGGAATTAACAGGTTTGATCTCTCCAGCTTTATAGTCTGAATGTATTATTTTAATAGACTGCACTAGAAAGGAACAACTGAAAGCATATGCTAGGGTATCTCTTTGTCTACCTATACATCTGTCATACATCTGTCAAGGCACCACATATCTAGCCATTAGCAAAAAAGACTAAGATTCTAGCAAATTATGTTCAAAGGCAGGGAGAAGAAGTTAGTTTCTTTTTGACAAAGGATAGATTAACCTTTGGAAATTCAACACCAGTTTTGAATCAGATTTGCACTTTTAATGTCTGATGACCCGTTGGTTTACTGTGGTATGAATTAAAAGTAGTTTCTTCTTGTTCTAGAATTTCTTTTAAAAGTAAAAAATCTGCAAATGGCAAAGAAAATGAAAACTATTATTAACATAAACTCTCCAGAGAGAAACATTGCTTAGTACGGATATACAATAGAATAACCAAACTAAACTGACAATCAATAAAAACCATACAAGTTCTTGTTACAAACATAATAACCAAACTTAACCAAGAATCAAGGAATGGGACATACATTAACGGAAGATAATGTGAACAGCTGACATTCAGAACAGATGAATATAGAATTTTTCCTTGGCATATAGGAACTATACCTAGGAAAGAAAGCCTTAATTCTAGGTCTCTCGTAGCCAATCCAACTTGTAAGCCTGTTTAGAACCCCACTGAATCAATGGGGCTTGTGTAGCACAACAATTTACCTAAGTCATAGAGTTCTAGTCCATTAACTAAAATAAGTTTAAAAAATAGGAGAAAGACTGCCTCACCAAACATAGTCTATCATCTCTAAGACTCCCTCTACATACACAGGTAAATGCATGATTAGATCTAATGCACAATCCACACAATTGCACCTCCTGCTATTGTACATATGCAAGGCAGGGGTTGTGATACTGGTATCATGCATTAGATCCAATTGTGTCTTATAGCTTGTGTAGAGGGATCCTGAGCCTGGACTCCCTCTGTATTGGCAAGAAATAGGCTCCCCGGATGAGAGCCCTCTTTGCTGAAGGGGCTCCCATCCATGGGGTCCATGCACAGCTAGCTCCTGGTCCCAGCTACATATCACATGACTCCCATGCCGATGAGCCTAGGGATTGCAGCAGCCAAAGTCCCCAGGGGTTGGGATTTTAGGCTTGGTATAATGCTCCCCTAGCTGAAAGCCCTGTCAGCTGATGGGGCTCCCAACCACTGGGGAGACTATGATACACATGCAAATTAAAGCTTGATAGCAACCAGATATACAGTTAGTACACATTTTTTAGGTCTTTATAGCTGGTTCAAACTTTTTTTAGCTATCTTGCATGTGTAGCTGGTCTTAAGGTAATTGCATAATTAACCAGATAACTGTCCGATACCGCTAACATGTAGAGCGAGCCTCCTGACACAAATTACTTGACTTTTACTAACTATGGTATTAATTCAACAAGGACACGTGCTAAATCCTGCACCTGTGATGAAATAATTACATGCATAAATACAGACTGGGGAATGACTATCTAGATTGCAATACTTCAGAGAAGGACCCAAGGCTTACAGTAGACCATAAGCTGAATATGAGCCAACAGTGAGCTCTTGTTGCAAGAAAGCCAACAGCATCCTGAGTTATATTAATAGGGGTGTCACTTGCAAATCAAGGAAAGTGATTCTTCTACTGTATTCAGCACTGTTCAGGGCTCACTTGGACATCCATATCCAATTTTGGGCAATACTTCAAGAGCAGACAGCCTGGAAATGATAGAGAGCATCAAAAATAGTTAAAGGCCTGTTAATCATGCCTTCTGAAGAAAGGCTGAAAAAGCTAGGGTTATTTATTCTGGGGAAGAGAAGGCTGAATGGGAATTTGCTAATGGTCTTCAAATGCCTAACGAATGATCATACACATTAGGCTCTTCTCCCACACCACTGCCAAACACCATTGATTAACTGACTTTGTCATGTCTCCTTTCACCTGTCACAGTGTTGGATACTCCTACTAAATCCTAGATCATACAGAGGCTGGAGATAGGCTATAGGAGAGAAAACTAGGAACTATGACCTCAAGCTCCTACAGAAGAAATTTAGATTGGATATTACAAGGAACTTTCTGAGTACTAAGGTGGTCAAGCATTGAAACAGACTTCCTAGGGAAGTTGTAGAATCTCCATCCCTGGAAGTTTTCAATACCAGGTTGGACAGACACGTTCTTGGCTTGGTTTAATCAGGGATGTTCCTGCCTGGAGTAGGACTAGATAACCTTGTGAGGTCCTTTCTAGCCCTCTTTTCCTATGATCTTTTGATACCATAATTATGTTTCTAAGCTGATTGGATTTATTCTATAAATACCTATATAGAACTATATCATGAACAACAAGGAAAGGATAGAGATGACAGGAAGAAAATAAACTCTCAAAAACATTTTAAAAATTATCATAAATAGTACAAAAACAGAGGTACAGATGGCTTTTTTTTCTTCATTAATGAAAGTTATCTTGATTTGGTGCCTTTCATCAGAAGGAAACCTTTGTTAAGGAACCAATTTGTCAGTCCTTTGAGAAGTCAATAAGGACAAGCTATTTTCCACTGTTTGGGCTGTAAGGTACCAAATACCCAATTCACTCTGTTAAACCACAAAATGCTAATTGAGGCAAGTACTTATACAAATCCCATTGACTTTGGTGTACTTTTGTCAGATTTATACCAACATAACAGAGAACAAAATTTAGCTGACTCATTATCTCAGCATTCCATATTATGATGTCATGGAGACAGACGATCCCTATATACAAAGTGCTGCCACTAGGCTTTTGAGATGCCTTTTGCCAAAAATTGCATAGAAAGACCTGTTTTTTATAAGAGAGCCAGCCCTGCTTGTATTAGATTTTTTTTTCATAACTAGTGTTCAGTGGGCATTCAGCATAATGGGTTCTCCACCCCTAGAAATGAAGGCATATTCAGGATTTTCTCTATGAACCTTCTTTGAAAGAGCCAACTACTACAAAAAATGGATGAACATCTGTAATTTAACATTAATAATGTAACTTAAAAATTAAGATGGGCCTTCTCATTTCATTTCCTAGTACTTCTATTGGATTAATTCTCTGCATTTTGCTATCTTTCACTTGCCAGTCGTTCAATTAAAGTTTGGCATGAGGGACTGCATATATTGTGTTCGAATGGGGATTTGTTTTTAATAAGTTAATGTAATGACAGTACTGTTTAAAAAAAACCCAACAATCTGGGTGAATAACTGAAAAAAAGATAAAGGACAGAGGTACTAAAACACAGGTAGGAAACATACTTCGCAGAAAAAAAAAAATCACTTACTGTCAGACCTCAGAGTTCTTGCGCTCACAGGAAATCTACCAAATACTTCTACAAGATGAGCATGGGAACAGAATTTTTTTAGCCTATTGGGCTAGAGACAGAAGTTACAGAAACTGGTTTAAGTGATCAGAAACTAGTTTAAACATGTAACAGAACAGCTCAATGCACATAAACCAGGTTCAAAATGGCTGAACTGGTTTAAGACAATCCTGGTTAAATGTAGTATCAGCTTTAACTAATTTGTGTCAAACCAATTTTTGAAACCTCTGTCCCAGACCTCTTCCTAGTTCAAGTTAAATTAGTTTTCTAGCACCCCAGCATACTTTCCAGCCCTGGGCTGGACTGTGCTATCTGCTCCAGAGAGCAAGGGTGTCCCCACCTCACTGCTGGAGAAATAAGGGCTGGCCGACAAGGCGGGGGGGTGAGGGGACTGCCTTCTGGTAGGCAAATCCCGGCTGCGGTCTGGGGCCATGGGGGGAATTAAACACCTCTTCTCCCACTCAAACTTACTGCTGGCTGCAACTGTGGACTACAAATCCCAGAGGCACTTGGAAGCCAGAAGAGGCAGTTTTGTGAAACCCAGGAAACCCAGGAGAGTCCTGCTGCTGTAATTCTAGACTTCAAGACCCAGAGACTTTGGGGGCAGCAGGAAAAGGAAGTGAACACAGCCAGAGAGCTGTACTCCAGTACCCTCCAGCTTCTGGTCTGACCCACTGCAGGCATGTGGATGCATTCCTGAATCAAAGATAAATGGCTGTTTACTTCTATTTCAATTTAGTCTGTGCAGTTTAGACTAACATGCAAGGATTGAATTGATTCATCTTCGGGCTTTTTGACTGTCTGTACCTAACTTTGGACATTAAGTAGCAGGGACTTAACATAGACAATGGCTTCATGGTCTATTACAGTGTCATCCTCATCAAAGGACTGCTGAGGAGCCTACTACAGTCTATTTGATACTCTCCAACCTCTGCACTTCAAAGATTATTACAACCTTCCTCAACAATCCTGTGCCACATTTATCAGATTTTTACTGCATCTCTCCTTCCTATTGAGTACCTGATAATTTCTCTTATATCCTGGTTTTATTTACATATGGAATTTTATGCTTTAGTTCCATTTGCTGCTTAGCTCTGTTATGTCCTCTTCTCTCCCAGAGGAAGGGTACTGTGATACTGAAAAGTTTTCCTATGCCTATCCCACCTATGAAGTTGGTTCAATTGACTCTCCCACTCTATGACATCAGTCAAATAAATTAATTTCTGCCTTTCTAGAGTTTGGAGAAATATTGATATTACAAAAGAGATGCAAAAATTGGAAGAAAGCTTAAATAAAAGCTGGGGAAATACTAAAAATAACCTTAATATCATTTAAAACTTTTAATCAAATTTCATTTGACTGTATTCCTCTTTTTGAATTTATGCAAATATTGTAGCAAATAGATTTACCATTGATAAAGTCCATTAAGACAATTACATTCAAAAGAACATTATATTTGTTTAAATTGAAAGTCATGTTAAATTGACTGCAAGAGTTACTCATCTAACCAGAAAACAGTCTTGCCATATGACCTGTTTGATCAGTCAGTATAGCTAAGAATTAAGTTCTTAAATCATGTGAACAAGAACAAGACTTATTTGCATTGATGAATAATATTAAATAATGAATAAATGTGAAAAACAAGATTTCTTTGAAAGAAGAAAATATGGTAAAGTTCATTGTATAATAATTTAGTACACATTATTCATATGACTCTATTTGAGAGGTTCCCTGGTGAGACAGACTTATCATTTATAGGGATTAACATATGCTCATCACAATATCACTTACATTCTTTGTTAGTTAAAGGTAGAAAATTGATAAAAGCAAGCTACTTTAAAAAAAAAAAAATCCTTCCTTTTTAAAACTGAAGCTCACATAATTTAGCTCCTAATGAAGCCCAAAGAAGTGTGGATATAATTGTGGAAACAAAATTATAGAAAGTATTTTCCCCATTTCTACTTAAATTGTTGTTTCACATCTATAGAATGTTCAGGCAATATTTTGAAATATGAACATCTAGGGTAACATGCTATTCTTTCCTAGTCAACTGAGTGACCAGATATGGACATCTACCTGGTTGTCTAAGTGCCAAAAATGCCATTTAGGCTAAGATTACAATTCGACTGCCAGGCACATAGCCTTGTGTACGTGGATTCATAGAATCATAGAAAGTTAGGGTTGGAAGGGACCTCAGGAAGTCATTTAGTCCAAAACCCTGCTCAAAGCAGGACCTTTCCCAACTAAATCATTCCAGCTAAATTATTAGCCTCCATTTATTATATACAAGCCCAGACTGGGTATATGCACTGGCAAAAAAAATTGAGATATTTTTTCCCCCAATAGCTGTATAGGGCACTAATAGTGGTCTACTACCAATTACTATATAGTGGTCTTCAATTTTTTTTCTGGAGAATTAGCTAGATAATCATAAAATCGTAGAAAAGTAGTGCTCCAAGGGACCTCAAGAGGTTATCTTGAGGCAGGATAATCCCTATCCAAACCAGGCCAAACAAATCCTCATTTAATCTATTCCTGGCACTACACAGGCAACCCTGTCATACAACTACAAATCATAGCACCCTAACCTGCGACAGGTGGAGTGGGTGGACAACAGTGGCCAGTGTCCTACCGCTGTAAGGGTTGTTAAAATACACGAGAGATGGACGGGTCTTGCCCCCACCACAGAGAACGGTGAAAGCCCCCATAGTCCATACTAATCTGATTATGGGGTAAAATTCCTTCTTGATTCTAAATATGGCAATTGGTTCTATGTTGAGCAGAAGGGAAAGGCCTTCTTTTGAGGAACTTCTGGGTTTAAATACTGGCAGCAGCACTGGCACACCCTAATAAAAATCCCCAGCCTTGGCTGCAGCCAACATCCAATGCTGCCAAGAAAGATGAGAACAAACCCTGAGAAATGTAGCAACAGGAGAAAAAAATTCTTTCCTGGCTCCATGCAGCAACAACCAAAGCCCAGAAGTATGGGGAATACCCATAGTAAAGCACAGGCATAACTGCTTCTAGATCCTCACTAACCAGTGCTTATCCAACCTCTTCCTCAACACCACAGCTTCCCTAGACAGTTTATTCCACTGCCTCTATCAGTGAACTTCTTTCTGATAGCCAGACATTACATATTTTGCTGTCACTTCAAGCCATGAGCCCATATTCTGCTCTTTACAACTAGAGAGAAAAGGTGCCCTCCTTCATCTTCCTGGCAGCCCTTCAGATATTTGAAGACTACTATCATGCCCCCTCTTAAGGGCTTTCCCACAAGGTGAATTATTATTATTATTATTATTATATTCCTATTTCCTTCAACCTCTCCTTGTATGACTTGCCTTCCAAGCCCTTTATCATCTTTGCTTCCTGCTTCTGGCCCTCTCTAACTTCTCCATATCTTTTAAAAATGTGGAGATTAAAACTGTACACCATACTGTAGATGAGACCTAACCAGTGCTGAGTAAAACACACTGCAGACTTGCAATGCATCTGTGATCCACTGAGATTCTTACGTCCTTTTTTGTAGTTCTGCCATCAAGCCAGGTGTTACCTAATTTATATGTGTTTTTATTAGTCTTCCTCAGATACAGAACTGTGACTCTGTCAGCACTGAACTTCATCCTGTTAGCTCCAGCCCAACTTTCCAATCTGTCAAGATCCTTTTGAATTATGTTCCTATACTCCATTGTGTTCACAATTCTTCCTAGTTTGTGTCATCTTCAAATTTGCTCAAAAAGCTCTCTATTCTACCATCCAAATAATTACTACTACATTGAACAGCATGAGGCTTAGGACAGACCCCTGGATCCATTTATAATTACTCTTTACTTGCAGCTATTGGATCGGTTGTCAATCCAGTTTACAACAGTTTTGTCTAGCCCACAATGGCTGACCTGAAATGCTGTGCTAAGAAGTCAGAGACACTCAGGTTCAAACTCTACCAGAGTGGTGGGTTTAGAATCCAGGACTTCCGGAAGACTGCCCTAATCATTGACTTATAAGGGCAAAAAAGATCCTTTCCCACTCCTAAGACCAATTGCCATGGCTTTCAGTCAACTTTATTTCTCAGTGTCTACGGCTTCTACCCATCCATAATAGGTTGCATATATTAGTAGGGTGACTATATTAACTTTGACGGAAATCCAGGACTGGGTGATCACACACTGGACCACACTTCCCCCCATAGCCCTGCAGCTCCCAGGATCTTTGAAGTGAGATGGGGCAGGGTGGGACGGGACAGGATAGCACCGAGGCCCATGCCCAGTCCCCATCCCCCACATACAGAGGCTCAACCTGGCTGGGAGAATCCTCTGTGCAGGGTTCCCCTAGGTTCTGCCAGACCAAGCTACATGGCCACATGGCATCTCCCCACCACTGCCAGTGGCTGCCTGGGGCCACCACACACAACCTGAGCAGTGGCTACAGTAGCAGGGCATTAGGCTGCTGGCAACAGGTGGCCTTCCTGGTTTGCCCCACACAGGTGCCCAGGCCATGGCCCCCTTCTCCAGCCAATTCCTGCCCCATGCAGGACGAGAGATGCTCAGCTCAGCCCACTCTCCCCAGCATTCAGTCGTTGCTCAGGAGGAATTGGGCTAGGCATGTGTGGGTGGGGTGGCATCACCAATCAAGGACTTTTGCTTTGATTTTAGCCAACCAGCTAGGGCACTGGGGTAGTCTATGAAATCCAGGACTGTCCCAGCCAAACTGGGATGTATGGTCACTATATATATTGGCTTTGGCTGCTACTGCATACTCCCAGTGGGCATCCATGTATGCAGGGCTACACACCCAGGAATTCAATGCCAGTCTGTGTGTAAGTGGTATTTTTGGAACATAGGCAACTAAAAATTCCATGTAAACAACCATCTCTGGATATCTAGGCAGTCAGAAATGTCACCCCTAGACCTAAAGGGAAAAGTGGGAGAAAGCAGGAGCTGTCAGTTTGCTTACAGTGAAGCAGATTGCTCAGTTTCTTAAAGAGCATGATCTTGTGATGGGTTGGATGACTACTGACTAGTGGAATTGACTTCCTAAGAAAATGTCCAGGTTCAGAAAAAAAAGTATTCAGCACTTCAAGAAAAGCTTATTTTGATTATGCATAGATAATTGTGGTAGAAATGAACAATGTTCTTCCTTCTGTTTAATTAGATTAGGGCTGTCCAACTGGCAGTCTGTGGGCCACCTGCAACCCACAAGGGGTTAATCTGCAGCCTTTAGCTCTCCCTGGCTGCTACTCTTCTTATTGCTGCAACTAGTGTAATAGCCAGGATTTCCAGGCTCCTTTTCCCTTCTCTAGTTCTCACTTTCTACTCCTGCCCCAGGAGGCATGACAGGGCAAGAAGTAGTTGCTCAGAGCAACCTCAGGGAGCCCACAGCCAAGGAGGCAAGGGCAGAGTCCACCTGCTCATCCTCCATTAAGCACAGTGCAGTGGTGAGACAAGGGTGGGAGTTGCAAGTTTTCCCACTCACACAGTGCTGAGAATACTTGCACTGGGGAGGTGGGGGAACCCACAGCCTCTACTCGTGTGTTCTCCACAGCATGTAGCCCCTAGCTACTAAAATGTTGGATAGTTCTGGATTAGATAATGCATCCTTACTCACATGTATTTTCACATAAAAAGGTTTAAGTTCAGCATAATGAATGGGAAAATGTTCAGATCCTCCCAGCCCTTTTTAAAATCTAAATTTATTATCCCTCTCTAGCTCTGATTGAAGAATAAAACCTCAGTCAAAGTAACAAGATGATCATTCCTACCCAGTCCACTTTTGATATGCCTATGTTAGTCTACTAATAATGAGATATTACTTTGAATGACAGCCTGGAAAAAATGGACCACCAGTTCTGATTGCCTCATACCTTTGATAATGATTTCACTGTTTTGCATTTATTTTCACTTGTCCTTTTAGAAAACACAGAGTCAAGACATCTTTAGCTTCCTACGATTTGCTCATAACCTGAGAATAATACTAATTCAGTGTTCTGGTGGATATAAATGGAATTTTCCAAAAATATCTGTTGATGATAATCACCTGACAATGCTTCTTGATCCTTAGATTGTTCTTGTTATTTACTCTTCATGTTTGTGCTTCTCATCCACAGCTCAAGGCTTTCTCCTTCTGTGAACAGTAGACCAGCATGAACTGACAGCTCAGTGACATGCTTCCCCTTTCTACTAAACTCCAGAGAAGCTCCTCTGTGGGAAGTCTTTAGGGATCTAAGTGTGCAAGCTGGAAGAGAACAGATCAATCAAGAAGTCCATTGCATGTAACCTCCATAAATCTGATGGGCAAACAAGTTATAAGATGCTATTGGTCAAAGTGGTAGTTATAGACTGTTAAGAAATCAACAAAAAAATATTTTTTGCATCAATTATGAAAACTGTCACAGTCAATAGTCAATACTTACTGGAATAATGTCACACTGTTGGTCAGTTGCTTATCGTTAATGCATCGTTCCCTCAGTGTTCCATTTTAGGGGTTCTATGGAACATCTGAAATAATATAATTTGATACTTTATATTAGAAAGTATTTTATATTTTAAAGTTTGTAGAAAAGGACAAAGTTTTAAAATGAAAAGCTTAGGTCATTTTTCTTATCTTTGAGCATATTTAGAAATTACATTTCAGAAAGGAGTATTTATATGCGTAGGAAAACAAAGCCCAGATAGAGTCAGTTGTAAATGTGAAAACAGCATCTGTTATTGGAGATCATCTTACATTTTCAAGATGTTGGCAAACATTTCAATGTCAGGTCACAGATTCTGTACCATATTAAAATCACAAGATAATAGAAATATAGCAATGCAAGCCTCGATAAACTATGTTACATTGGCCTTCGATAAAAAATAACGTTAATTCAAATGTATGAAGATTGCATGATATAGATAGGATAAAAAAACAATGCTATGATGATAATGATAAAATGCAACCTCAAGTTTCTGGATAAGTACTACCAGTGCTGCCTGTGGAAGATCCTTTGAATCCAGTGGGAAGATAGATGTACCAATGCTAGCATCCTCTCACAAGGAATCCTCTCACCATGAGAATCAAGGCGAAGATCATCTGATATCAACTTCACTGCACTAACCACGTTATCTGGATGTCTGACTCTAGACTCCCAAAGAAAATGTTATTGTCCTAGCTCAGACAAGTTGTACATTCAAGAGGAGGGCAGAGAGAGTGCTTCAATGTTGCCCTCAAGGCCAAATTTAAAAAATGCAACATTGACATCAATTCATGGGAGACTATTGCCCAGGACCACCTAAAATGGAAGAAGAGTCTTCTGCAAAGATCTCAGTATTTTGAAATCTCATGACAACAACAGGAGATGGAAAAATGGGAATATCAGGAACAACGCGTCATAGACTAGATCAAGACTCTAGACCCACCTGTCCTGCACAGAAACACATGCCCAAGTTGCAATAGTACCTATCAATGCCAGGCTGGCCTTGAGAGGTATCTTTGGACCCACCAGTAAGGCAATCATGGAAGACAATCAGGATTGACTTTGAGGGGTTGCCAAGATGATGATGTTGATTATTATGTTTTCTTTATTATTTTACTTTGTTTGATCTATTTGCTACTGCACGTGTTATTGTAATAAAAAGATATTGTTGAATATTTTTATTCATTATTACTCACTGAACTCAATGCCAATAATTCCATACTGTTGCTATAAAATCATATATACCAGCTGTTCGTGTGTGTGTGTGTGTGTGTGTGTGTGTATTAGTGAATGCAGAGAGATTGTGCACTTATTTTTGCATAATCCTTTCTCTAGAACTTGCCTCCGTCACTCTCACCCAGTTCTGTAAGACTTATTATTGAAGCAAGATGTCTGCACATGTCTTCTTTTAGTGTGGAGTCATTGTTACACATCAGTAACCGTGTAATACTTCACAGGAAAGAACCCTTAATCCAATGGCAAGTAATATTTAGACAACTGGAGGTTTCTGTTCTGCTGTAGCCTTCATCTGCTTTTGTAGCTATAGGAAAGGATTCTTTTTTCTTCCTCTTGCTCCATCATTAAGGACTTTTATTTTTATTTTTGCATAGTTATTAGTCTGGAAATCTTGTAACTATGAGTGACCCCAACTGGGAGTACAAAACTCCAATGGCATCACTCTCAAGTACAGGTGCACTGATAGAGTTTTGGGGGCTGATACCAATAGACGATATTTAAGGAGGCATATTGGCCGATACCAATCTGATATCTGATACAGCTGCCTCCAGCTAGTAAGTCTGGTATGGTGGAAGGGTTATGGGGAGGGAAGAGGCATGGTGGGGCAGATCAGTGGCCCCGTGGCTAGGGAAGGGGCAGAGTCAGGCACTGCCCAGCCAGGGTGGGGAGTGAGACACTGGACAGAGGCGTGGCTTGTGGAGTGGGGGCAGAGCCCACCACTTCTTGCACCCCAGGAGAGTGGGGGGGCAGCATGTGCCTCCATAGCTGCATGGCATAGGACGAGCTGCAGCTCTGAGGTGGAGCATGAGCTGGGGGAGCTTTTCTTGTTGGGGACTGGGCTTGGAGTGGACTCTGGCAGCATTGGGAGGAAGCTGTAGCCACCCCAAATTTCACCACAACTCTGCTCCCAGCCCTGTGCCACCATCCAGTGCCTGGCACAGCCCTGCCTGAACACGTGTCTTCCACCCAAACACTGGGAAAAGCCATGGCTGCACCGGGTTGCAGTGTGGGGCTGGAAGCAGAGCTGTGGCAAAATTTGGGGTGAGTGGCTGCAGCCTCCTCCCAGTGCCATGGGAGCCTGCTCCAAGCCCAGCCCCTGGCAAGAAAAGCCCTGCACAGTGCCAGCTCTGGCTCCATTCTGCAGCTGCAGCCCACCACACACCATGCAGATTTGGGGGCACAAGCCCCTCCCACGTCCTTCCAGGGTGCAAGCAATGGCAGGAGCTGCCTTGACCCCACAAGCTACACCTTCATCCTACGCCCCACCCCCCCACCATGGCTGGGCAGTACCTTCCCCTGCCTCCTCCTTCATGGTGAGGTGTTGATCTTCCCCCACACACTCCTTCCCTGCCTGCTCCCCTTCTGACTTACCAGATACAGGAAGCTCTCTACGCTGCCAGCTGTACTTTTTGCTGTCTGAGTGCTGCACTGCAGCTGCATGCAGTATGGTCATTTATTGGCCAAATTATCTACCACATGTGGCCGATATCCAATATAGACTATTTTCTTTATATCAGTAGTGATCCGATAGCGAACCATTGTATTGGTGCACCTTTACTCTCAAGGTAATTCGTAGTGCACAAGTATCTCCATCACATCAAGGTTGTTATCTACACATACATATGTACAACATGAGAAACGTAGTGCTAAGATGATTCTTGGTCACTGACATTTTGCATTTTTTGGAGGAAAAGTTGAATGGTGTTCTTATGCAATTTTACCATCAGTTGAATGCAAAATATAAAGATGTCTTAATGCCGATGAAATTAAAAGTTTGTATCTAGCCTCCTCCTTCATAAAGGTGATGGTTGTTTCTCAAGTGGTGACTGGAGCTGATAAGTTGTGATTTATCTCCATTATTTTGACAACTAATTGTGGAACAGCTGATATTAATTTCTAAGCCTTGATTCTGTCACAGATTTGTATTTGAAGAATACCTTGATTTACTTTATACTGAATTTTCTTAGCTTTATATTTATTTAGAGTTTTGAATGTGCAATCTCATTTTCCTTTTGTTGTCTAAATTTCCTTTGATCATTTGAAAACTTTCTTGCAGAACTAATGGATAGTTCTCTAGTCCAAAAAAGTCAATGAATGCATTATTTTTTGTCTCTGCATGCTGAACTTGCACCTGGTTTTGTGTTATTTGGAGATGCATTTTGAGATACAAGCTACTTATTAATACTGTCATCTTCAGAGGCAGAATTTATGATTGGCAAAGTTTGTCCAACTGATTCAGTTTTAATTTCCTCAATTTCTGTCTTGATAAATAACTTGGACTTGTGAAAGAAGCATCTTTGGTTTCCAAGTCTATTTGAACCTACCTCTTTTTTGTAAGTATATGTCTAGCCAAATTCACTAGGCTCATTGCTGTAAACCTTTATCACCTGGTCTATATTTAAAGTACCACAGAAGAAAAGACTGTTTTCATTGGTAGAGCAACACATTTTCCTGATGCTGCTTTCTTGTCTGTGGTATATTGGAACACAATATCTCTCTACTCTCCAGATGCATTTACACTGCTGGCTACCCTCTAGACTACAGGGTCCTAGGCAAAATGTATTTCTCACATGCTGTCCAGTATTCCTTCCAATGTATTCAAAGCTTGTCTTTCTGAGTGACTTCCAACCCATTATATTTTATCTTATTTTATTTTATTTTTTTCACCATTTTCGGGGTTTCTTTCTGACTGAAAGCAAAGTTGTTCCACAATAAAAGCAAAAGCTCCCCTATGTTAATGAAATGTGCATTGTTTTTTTTCTAATTAAGGGGAATTTTTTCCTTTCAGATGTGTTCATAAACCTTGACTTCAACATAGATTTCATTATTTGCAGCTGGGAACTTAAGAGAACTCTACTTACAGAAATGAAGATTAGCAAAACTACCGGTGAATGTATATTATTCACCGGTATTCGGTGAATGTATATTAGAGTTGAATTTAAACATCTAAAAATAAAAATAAGGGAAAAATATTTGCTCTTATTTGCAATTTTATTTCTGCTTCAATTTTGAGTAAAAAAATTATCATTCTGCTTAGGTTTATCTATCACATGTTGTAGTTTCTGTGTTTTCTTTCTTATTTAAAACAAAAGACATAGAGTTTATACTACCAGGCAAATTAAAATTAGTTACTTCCACGTAAATTTTTTTCTGTTCTAAATTATTCCTGAATTTGTTGCACTGCTCAGGGTCAGGAGGAACAACCATTACATTCCAATAGATAATTTTGGTTTGAAAATGACTCCAGGGGAAATTTCTGCAGGAAAAAATATCTATCTATTTGAGAGACAGACTGCCATGTTTAGATATAAATATCTCTCTTAGCAAATTAGTTCTGTTACGGTGCTGAATTAACATAAAAATCCATTATAATAATACTCTAAATAAGACTGAGATGGTGATTATAGTGATTATTACTATGTCAAGTAAGATGGGAGCAATCTACATTAGATACAAGATGATTGCACTCAGAATATTTATGTTTTAATAGAAAAATATGTTTTAGTGCTCTTCAAAACATGCTAGGTTGACTGTTTTCAAAACTGTTGTCCACTCTTTATTCAATGTTCAGGTCTGCAAACTTTCCTTATTCTACCTAAATGAGCATTGAAATCATTTGGAGCATTGAAATCAATTTTCAATGATCCCCAATTGACTTCTGTGGAAACAGGATTTCACCTATGTTTCGTGGAGATTTTTAGTGGTAAGGAAACAACTCTGGTAGTATAGAAGCAAAAATATCTGCAAAAGCACTTAGGCATCTAATTTAGTTGCCACGTTAGGGCCAAAATCCAAGATGTATGTCTTCAAACTTCCTATTTAAGTGCTCCCTAAACCTGAAAGCACCTACATTTTTTTTTCCCAGTGCATCTAAATATCTGCTTCTGAGCATGCTCAGAAACACCTAAATTTTCATAGTGCTGAACAGTTGGGTGCTTTTTTCATATCTAAGCCTTATCCAGATAAACAAATCAGACTGAGAAATTACAGTATCCTCAGACCACACATCTTAAGAGTTTCACAAAATGCAGCCAATCTTCCAAGCTGTAGGAGAGCCAGGTTCAACTCTTTCCCTGCCCGAGAAGGCTTCAAACCACTTCTCCCATTTTTGAAGACAGTACCTAATCCACTAGGCTCGAGGGTATTTTAGTATGGAGTCCTGTCAATAGTGCCAGTTAAAGTGGTTCCACCAGGTGTGATGCATAGGGGGTGCATCCAGGTACATGTGCACCCCCCGAGCATGGCGGTGCACCTCCTACAAAAAGGCACCACCGACACTATTGGTGGTGCCTATGGGTGGTCGCCACTTGCCATCCTGCTGGCAACACCGCCAGTGACATCTGTGAGTGGTCCATGATCCCTGCTGGCCACTGCCAATGCTGCTAGTGGTGGCTGCATGTGGTTAACGACCTTTAGTTGGTGCTCACCACCCACTCTGTGCCTGTCACAGTCAGAGGCAGCAGCATCTGCAGGAGCTGCCCCGCTTACTGCCACCACACTCCCACCACTGCCACCATGCTCCTGCCACCACTGTGCCCACCCCAGCTGCCAGAGGCACGAGTTGTTCATGTGTTCCACTTGATATAGGGCAGGGGTTTTCAACCTTTTTAAATCTAAGTACCCCCAGCAGGTGAATGCTGAGTGGGGTGGAGGAGGGGTTAGCGTGTGGCCAGACATGGAGCAGGAAGGTGGAGATGGCACGTGGGCTGGTGGGCATGGGTCACCGCTGCCACCCAGGAGCAGAGCCAGGGCAGGGTGGGGACCTCACTGGGCTGGTGTATGGCAGTGACAGACACCCAGTGTGAGCTATCCTGCCTTGCAAAGGTGCACTGCTGCCCTTGCCTGGCCCCAGCCCTGTTCATGGGAGGTGGCAGCACTCCATCCCCACACACCCATGCATACCCCCTAGGACTGGTCCAAGTATCCCCAGGGTTATGTGTACCCCTGGTTGACAATCCCTAGGATAGGGTGATTAAATATTAATTCAGCTAGAGACAGAGAATGAATCTCTATTGTGTGGTTTAAGCAGTTATCTGGACAGGGAGACATGAGTTTCCCTTGTTTACAAATACTTAACCTACAACATTCATTGAATCAGGAAATAGAGCCTACAAGCTTCCGTCAGCTAACTGTGTGGCTGTAAATTCATTCTCACTCTCTGGTTAAAAGACTAATTATTAAGTGCCATGTGGAACAGCCATAACAAGAGGGTCTGAGTGTTGCATGCTAGAATACCCAATTCCCTGATGGTTAGGACAGTGTTGTGAGATATGAATGTTCAAGTTTCTCAGGGAGAGGATTGGAACCTAGATAGTCTGCAGCCTACATGAGCACTTGAAACACTTAGGGGCTCTAAGAAAGAGGCATTTCCACCTCAACTCTCTCATATTTTTGAGAAAGTGTTACCTTAGATGCCTAGCTCTAGGAAAGAGTACAAGTCCATGTATCCCAAGTAGAAGCAGATGCCTTTCCACTGCCTAAGCACATGCACTTCTCCTTGAGGGGTTGGATTGAACCCTCTCTTAGCCATCCCTAGCTTCCTCATGCCAGATGCCTATTGATTCCCATTCATCACATTGTAAGACTAGCTTAGGACTATGGATTCCACTTAAAAGTAAGACATCAAAAAGTTTTTGTGGTTTTACCCCTAGATCCACAAAAGGGACCTAGGCTCAGTACTGGGCCAGTAAGAAAGTAAGAATAACGCTATAGACTTAGAGTTAGGGCATTTGTTAGGAAGTTAGGGAATTTGTTTCCAATCCCTCCTCTGCTAAATCTTTGAATGTTAGCTGAGAAAAAGACTGTATCCAGAATACCCCAGTGATTAGAGCACTGACAGCCTCACTCAACATCAAGCATAGGAGTGCTTTGAATGTAGGTATCCTACATTCAATTATTGCATATAAGAAGTAGATTGCACACTCCTTCTCCCCATACACGTACTCTGCAAGGCCTGATTTATTTGAATATTAAGAGAATTCACAGCAGCTTTGTGTCTATAACAGAGTGGGCAGGGTAACAGCTAATTTCTGAGTCTTGCTGAGATTTAGACATGGAATTTTTAAAATACATCCAGGACCTGGCTGGTTGGATGAACACTCAGCAATAGCAGAAATCTAGGCATCAAGAGAACATCAGTGATGAAATCTTAGATACCCAAGTAATTTAGCTGCTTCTAGGTGTCAGCAAAAAGGTTTGGAGGTTCTAAACCTTTGGAGGATCTAAACCTAAACCTGTAGTTGCTTATTTTTGGAATAAGCACCTACAGTGGCATGTAGACATCTAACTCTCAGTTTGGATTCAATACTGAGCTTATTCAGAGTGGTGCTTTTTTTTCAAATTTGGCACGAGGGAACTTTTTTTCCAAATTTGGCACGAGGGAACTTTTTTTCCAAATTCGGCACGTGTCCTGCTATGGGTTGAATTGAGAATAAACAACTTAGCTATCAGTTAATACTAGCTGCAATTAGCAAGAAATAAGTGAACCACTCCTAATTCCTCTTACCAGTTCTCTTCACTATCTTTAGATAGATAACTATTTATATTTAGATAAAATCAACAGCTTTTTCACTTTTCCCCAAACATGCACTTCATGGCCACATCCAGATGAGTGCAGCTCTGATATATGTGGTGATTCAGACTTGTCTGTGGTGTCATATATCACATATTCAACTGGTCTCTGCACTGCAGGGCAGCTTTTCAGGGTCAAAAAACCAATGCAAAAAAAAAGCAGAGTGGCACACACAGAGACAATGTGCCTTGTCCCAAACCAGAACCTGGCCAGCCAAAGCCATGCTCCTCCTGCCAGCCAGGCTCCATACAGAAGGATCACTTATGCTGCAGCACCAGGAGGCCCCCAGAACCCCAGGCAAGGCTGCTGAGGTCAGTCCAGTACTGGCTTCAGCATCCCCTACTCCACCCATGATAACCTGCTGTGAACCAGAGGACACGTGGTATAAGCATTCCCTGGGGACAACTAGCAGTGGCACAAAATGTGCTGCTGCTTCTTGCCTCTAGGGAAAGTAATGTCCATGCTCATATAGATGAAGCCCATGTGGTGATTTATTTAACATTCTTAAGTATATAATTTTGTCAGTGAGGACATAGTCATGTAACTTCTAGAGAGATTAGATGCGTTCAAATTGCGAGGTCTTGGTGATCTCCACTCCAGAGTGCTGAGGGAATTGGCAAAGGTCATTGTGGGACCCCTGGCACAGCCTTATGGTGGAGCACTCATGGTGCTCTGGTGAGGTGCGAGAGGACTGGAAAGGGCTCAATGTGGTCCCCATTTTCAAAAAAGTGAGGAAAGAGGACCCAAGATACTATAGACCTGTTAGTGTTACCTCAGTCCTGGAGAAGCTTTTTGAGAAAATTATTCAGGAGCATATCTACAAGGGACCAGCAGGGGAGATTATGCTTAGGGGCATTCAGCATGGGTTCATTAGAGGCAGGTTCTGCCAGACCAACCTGGTGGCCTTCTACAGCCAGGTCACAAAAGCCTTGGACACAGAGGTCATAGTGGATGCAGTCTTTCTAGACTTTAGGAAGGCCTTTGACACTGTCTCTCACCCCATCCTTATTAAAAAAGTAGGTGACTGTGGTGTCGACACCTACGCAGTCAGATGGGTTGCTAACTGGCTGGAAGGCTGCACCCAGAGAGTGGTGGTGGATGGGTCATTTTCGACCTGGAGAGACATGGGCAGTGGGGTTCCCCACAACTTGGTCCTTGGGCCTGCACTGTTCAATATCTTCATTGGTGACTTGGACGAGGGGGTGAAGAGCATCTTGTTCGAGATCACAGATGACACTAAGATGTGGGGAGAAGTGAGCACACTAGAAGAGAGTGACAAACTACAACTAGATCTGGACAGGTTACAGAGATGGGCGGATGAGAATAGGATGGGTTTCAATACTGACAGGTACAGGGTACTGCACCAAGGGAGAAAGAACCAGCAGCATACCTACAGGCTGGGGAACTCCCTTCTCATCAGCACAGAGGCAGAAAAGGATCTCAGAGTCACTATAGACTTCAAGATGAACGTGGGCTGCCAATGTGGGGACCCAGCCAGGAAGGCTAAGAGCACCTTGTTATGAATCCATAGATGCATCATGAGCAGGTCCAAGGAGGTGATCCTCCCCCTCTATGCAATATTGGTTAGGCCACAGTTGGAGTACTGCATCCAGTTCTGAGCACCACACTTCAGGTGGGATGTGGATAGCATCGAGAGGGTCCAGAGGAGGGTCAACTGAATGATCAGGGGGCAGCAGTGTAGGCCCTATGAGGAGAGGCTAAGGGACCTGAACCTGTTCAGCCTTCACAAGAGAATGCTGACAGGGGATCTGGTGGCCACCTACAAACCTGCCAAGGAGGACGAGCAGGCAATGGGAGAGTCCCTGCTCCCGCAAGCACTACTGAGAGTAACAAGGAATAATGGTCATAAGCTGACAGAGTAGATTCAGGCTGGACATCAGGAGGCACTACTTCAGAGTCAGGGTGGCTAGGAGCTGAAACCAACTTCTAAGAGAGGTGTTGTTTGCCCCTACCCTGGGGGTCTTCAAAAGGAGGCTAGACAACCACCCAGCCAGCGTTGTTTAACCCCAGCATCCTTTCCTGCCCGTGGCAGGAGGTCAGACTTGATGATCTGCTTGGGTCCCTTCTGACCCTAACAACTATGAAACTATGTACAAAGCCTTTTTTACATAAATATTTTCATGTGAAAAACTGACAAAAGTATGAGTTAAAGGGCACTGTCACTCTTTTAGCACCATGCAGAGGAAATTCCTCCCAGGCATTTCATCACTTACACCAAAGCTACTATTTAGTTAATTGCAGGCTTAAATTGCCTAACTGAAGTTCAAATGATGTACTATTTAGCCTAGGTAGTGAGTAGATTAAATAATTTAAATGCCAGCAGTTGCATGAAGCAATGAAAGACATAAAATTCTTGCTCCAAAGGGCTTCCAATAATATATATGTGGAAAAGAGAGAGAGAGAAAAAAAACAGAATCAACTAATGAAGACTAAGGAGGCATCAAATTTAAAAACATCTTAACTTTTGATTATCTTCTTTTTAACGTATTTGTTCAAATACAAGACTGTGGGGGCTGAGGAACACTGGTGGAATGGGGCCGCCTATAGAGCAGAATTGGTTGGACGAGAGACAGCAGTGGTTGAAACAAAAAAACTTTACTTACAAGCTGTATACACGAGGTATGCAATGTAGACACAATCCGTAGTCAGACAAAACAAAACTGTAGACAGGTACACCAATGCTCACACTCACACGGGGTATGGGGTACGTCGTGGCGACCGCGACGAGAAGTCATTGGTGGTTGATCAGGCCTCCTCTGTGGCTCCAAAGTACACATGGAGATCTCCCTCTACGCATGTTCGAGCTCTCCTCCAACACGGGCAGATATCACCCAAGCCTTTTATACGGCCAGCGAGTCAATTGCTGACCGCCATGTGTGCATAATTTACACTAAGCCAATCATGAGCATGCGCTCGATGGTGCAGCTGCAAACTTTTCGTGGGCTCTTATTCTGCACCAAGGACTTTTCCTGCCTTACAGGGAAAATCCCTGCACTGGGGACTCGCAATGTGCCTAACACAGCTGTGCCAAGGCATCTCTTAACCATTCAGCTATGACAAAGACAAGGCTTTTTTCCTCAATCAGTATAGGGAAAAAAGGTTCATCTTACATTTGTATACTGGCCTGGGGATGATGGCAGCTCAGCTCCAGCTTTGGTCCTGGGCACAGGTGACTTGTACAATGGGGGAGGGGGCTTGTAGTGGCGGGAAGTCCAGGAAACATAATATAGTGGAGAGTGAAACATAAGCTAGATCCATGGTGTGCAGGGTGGGCAGGCATAGGCAGAAGCACAGGGGGATGAGAGAGGGCACGTAGATTCATAGACTGTAAGGCCGGAAGGGACCTTGGCAGATCATCAGGTCCAGCCCCTGACACCAAGCAGGAAAGATAACTGGGGGACAGGTAACCCAGCAAGGTGACTGTCTAGTTTCCTCTTGAAGA
This sequence comes from Caiman crocodilus, assembly GCA_030014935.1. Taxonomy (NCBI): domain Eukaryota; kingdom Metazoa; phylum Chordata; order Crocodylia; family Alligatoridae; genus Caiman; species Caiman crocodilus. The sequence goes on along the minus strand of JAGPOW010003642.1, from coordinate 60,685,280 downwards.
TTTCCAGGGTAGGTGATTGCACCAACGCTGGAGAGAGCTTATTCCACAGTTAGACACCCTAACTGTGAAGAAGATTTGGCTAATGTTAAGCCTGAATTGATCTTCCAGGAATTTGTGGCCATTACTCCTGGTTTTCTCCTTGGGTGCTCTGGTGAACAGTTGCTCAACAAGCCCTTGATGTACTTTCCTAGTGTGGTGGTAAGATACCATCAGGTCCCCTCTCAGGCTTCTTTTCCTCAGGCTGAAGAGTCCCAGATCCTTCAGCCTTTCCTCATATGGCTTGCTTTTTAAGAGTTTGATCATACGGCTGGCTCTTCTTTGGACTCTCTCAAGCTTGTCCACATCCTTGTTAAACTGTGGGGCCCAGAATTGGATGCGGTACTCCAGCTGTGGTCTCACCAGTGCTGAGTACAGTGGAAGAATTACCTCCTTGGTTTTGCTGGAGACGCAACGATTGATGCATGGCAAATTATTATTTGCCCTACTGGCTACAGCATTGCACTGCCGGCTTATATTCATACTGTGGTCTATTATTACCCCAGGTCCCTTTCATTCATGGTGCTAGTCAGTTTGGTGCCACCAAGTCTGTAGGTGTTTTGGGGTTTGTTCATCTCGGGTAGAGCACTTTACATTTCTCAATGTTGAACTTGATCAGATTCTGATACACCCAACTTAATAGGTCCACCTGTAACTGTAGCCTATCTTCAATCGTGACCATGCTTCCCAATAACTTGGTGTCACCCACAAGCTTGGACAGTGAGCTCTTCACCCCCATATACAAATCATTAATAAAAAGATGTTGAAAAGTACTGGACCCTTGTGGGACACCACTGCCCACTTCTCACCAGAATGACACAGATCTATTCACTATGACTCTTTGGGTCCTATGCTGCAGCTAGTTTCTCACCCACCTATCTCAGAGTTAAACCCACAATCCTCCAATTTTCTTGCATGGATATTGTGGGATACTAGATCAAAGGCCTTTTGGAAGTCTAAGTATACAATGTCAACCTGTTCTTTTGTGTTCAGGTGGCAAGTTACCTGGTCATAGAAGGAGATGAGACTGGTAAGTCAAGACCTGCATGTGATGAAGCCATGCTGACTGACATTAAGAATCTTACCTTCTCCACACTTATTGCAGATAGACTCCTTGATGAACTTTTCTAGGATTTTCCCTATGATGGAAGTTAGGCTGATTGGCCTATAGTTACCTGGGTCCTCTCTCCTGTCCTTCTTGTGGATAGGCACAACACTGACCCTCTTCCAGTCCTCAGGGACTTCTCTGGAGTGCCATGAGCTGTGGAAGTGTTTTGCCAATGGTTCTAAAATGACTTTGGCCAACTCCTTCAGCACTCTGAGATGAAAATCATCTGGTCCCACTGACTTGCATATGTCTAATTTTATTAATTGGTCATACTCCAATTCTACAGCAATTGTAGGAAGGTGATTATTTCTACCATGCTCATCCTCTCCTCTATCTGGCATGGTTCTGCCTTTCTGGTGAAAGACTGAGCCGAAGTAGACATTCAGGAGTTCATCTTTCTACTGGGTGCCAGTAATCAGCTCTCCTGAATTGCTGAGCAATGGCCCCAGACTCCCATTGATTTTCCTCCTGTTTCTTACTTACCTAAAGATGGACTTCTTGTTGTCCTTGATTCCCATTGCTAATCTAAGTTCAGTTACCACTTAACCTGTCTTCCCTGCAAATGTGGACCATTGTGAAATAGTCCTCCTTGGGGCCCACCAAGTTTCCATTGTTCATAAACCTGCTTATTCTTTTTTAAGAGGACCATGATTTCCTTGTTTAGCCAAGAGGGCTTCCCATATCTTCTGTTACTTTTTCTCCACATGGGAATGGACTTCTTTTGTGCTTCAAGGACCATGTCATTAAGGAACAACCACTTTCCATGCACACCTTTCACCTTTGGTCCCTGGTCCCATAGCACTTGCCCTACTAATGACCTCAGTTTATTGAAATTTGCATTTTTGAACTCCAAGACTTCAATCCTGTTATCCAATTTGTCTGCCTTACATCAGGTAGTAAAAATGATGGTTTCACGGTCACTGTCGCCCAGGCTTCCCTCTACATTTAATTCGGTCACCAGGTCATCTTCTTTTGGCCAGGACCAAGTATAGCAGAGCGTCACCTCTGGTTGGCCCAAGTACCTCCTGGGTCAGGAAGAGCTCCTCAACACAGGTCAGGAAGGACTGCGACCAATCCAAGTTGGCCACATGTTTGTCCAAGAAGATACCTGGATAATTAAAATCACCCATGATGACCATATCATGTGCACATGCAGCCTCAGTAAATTCTTGGGTGAATTCCTGGTTTAGTGGTCTGAAGTATATACCTATAGTTGGTCTCTCTCAATGTGTCCCCCCACAACTTGACCAAGAGCATTTCAAGCTGTCCATATGTGGAGCCAATGTCAGCCTCCAAGGAAGTATCATAGTAACTAGGGTCAGAAGGGGCCTAGAGCAGGCCATCTAGTCTGACCCCCCGCCAATGGCAGGAAACGAGTGCCAGGGTCACAGGACCCCAGCCA
>JAGPOW010003642.1:60642783-60670814 GCA_030014935.1 Caiman crocodilus | reverse complement strand
TGGTTCAAGCCCCCCTGATCACGCTGTGATCATGCTCCCTCTGCATGGTGTTCACATACAGAGCTCGTCCTCTGGTACCGAATACCCAAAGCTGGTTGTGTCTCTTAACCAGGACACTGACTTGTTAGTGAGCCTTAGCGTTGTCACTTAGCCTCGAACAATAATCTGGTAGGTGGTCATGCCTTTTTACCAGACACCGGGTCAATTCCCCAACTCCTGGTTCCATCCCCTCAGCCCTGGGAGAAGCCATTGGGGCTGCCAGCACTGCCTACCTTGCCCCAGAAGGGGGGCATCCAGGTGAGTAGCTGGATGAACCACAGCTTCTCTCATGATGCCGGGTCAAGACAGGGCGCATCCAGCTTCTCCCACTGGTACTGCCTAGTTCCTGCCTGTAGAGTTTGTGGCCAAATCTCCAAATCTCTCTGAATCAATTCGGAGGCTTCCAATTAAATTTGGAAAGATTAATGGGTGTCCTGATTTGATTCAGATTTAGAGGTTCAGCCACTTAATTGGGCCAAATCTCCTCTGAACTGAATTGGCTACTGAAGCTTTGCTCAGCCCTAATGGGCAGTGATTGCAACATGCCAGCTGCAGAGATATTATTAAGGTACATCTTAGGAGGCATCACGGTCAGGGATCCTAAAAGCTATCCTAAATAGGTTTTCTATACCTAAAAATGTAAGTTTACAGATAGTGTCAGATTCCATTAGGAATCACATTTTTTCCCCTGCTGTAAAGTATGCCTAATTCTACATTCCCAAGATCTCCAAAGAGGTGTAAAATTATGATGTGGTCAGTATTAGAATATTATTGTACTAGGACAGACCCCAAGGGCAACCATGATGCCTCCTAGTTGCCATCTTAATCCTGCCCTGCTTGCCTACTCTAGCCTCTCAGGGTCTCACCCTCCTGCCTCATCTACCACACCTTGTTGGTATAAATAACAAGAGACTGAGCACTCTGGGTGCTCTTTCTATCTCTATTCCTCCTCAAACTCAACCTGGCTGACTTCATTCATGGCTCCAATCCCCATTACACAGTCTTGTGGTCTGGGGTACCAACCCTGCTGATCTCAATCACTCTCTGAGGCTCTGACCTATCCTTCCATATGAGGCCCAGACCTCTCTGGCCCTAATTCTTTAAGGGTTGAAATTGTGTCCTCTCTCCTCCCTTATAGCCATGTTAATGCCCTGCAGGTGTTACTTTAGGTTCATCCATTGCCTTCCTGCATAGGCCTCAGGCATCTTAGCTTCAGCCCACTGTTGTTCTTGTTGCAGACCTCTAGCCTAGCCCTGGCTTACTTTTTCTGGCACAGCTTTCTCAGCCCCAACCTGCTGGTGTCTCATTCTCCAGGCCCCTAGTCATCTCACACGTTGTCTCAGCCCCCTGGCACCCCTCACCCAGGGAGGCTGCTTTCTGTCTCACCCAAATACCTGGCATCTCTGAAACAGAGTTGCTTTATGCTGGGTGCCTCTCAGACATCCCTGCAGTCCCCATACAATCTCTACCAACCAAACACAGTTGTCCAGTTCTATGCCAGCCACAATTCAAATCTAACCCCATTCCATGGTCTCTCTGGATACCAACAATTCCTACCACATAGCTGTTGGCTCTTGCAGTTTCCCTGGGTATTTGTGTTGCCTGGTTCCCCTCCGTTGCCACCCAGGCCAACAGGAGTCAGGGTCAGACTGACTTATCTGGTTAAGAGGCCATATTTTTAGTACACTGGGCTCCACCCCTTTTAGGTCATATGTCCTTCTCTTTGGCCAGGGGATTTCAAACAGCCCATTACTCAGCCTGCCTTCAGGGGTTGTTGCTTAATCTGCTGAGCTACAGCTACTGCACTCTCCTCAGCTGCTTTTTCCCAGCTGATTGTTTCACAGTTTCATAGTTATTAGGAGGTGGAAGGGACCTTACAGGACATTGGGTCCATTCTACAGCTGGTGCCTGTTAGCTGCCTTCTTAATTGCAGCCCTCCAATGCTGGCTTCCTGTCTCTCAAGTAGCAGGGCTTATGGATCCCTGCTACAACTACCCATGTTGAGTTTTTGGAAGGTGCATGGGGAGGAAGCAAAGGGAAATGGGAAATACCACATTTTGGAAGAAAAATTGCCAGGAGGCATGGGGAGTCAGTAAGGCCAAGGAAAGATGAATACGTAGATAGAGAGGTAAAATATTTGGTTAATCATGAGTCTAATTAGCACAAAAATACAAGTTCCTCACATGCAGGACAGGCAAAACTCCTATGATATTGAGGAATGCTGACACGTTCAAAGTTAGAGCCAAGTAAAACTTCCACTTGAACACTGTTTTTATTTTTATATCAAATGGGTCACTCACTCGTACAGGAAAAACATTTCACATTTCTGCTATAAATTTAAATAAGTAGTCCTTTCATCTTAGACTGAATTGGGATGAATAGCTCATGTGCTGCAGATTGGTTACTCACGTACGAGACAACAAAACATCATCAGTTATTTTCCTGATTAAATCTTAAAAGGGACTTTAGCATTCACAAAATTGTACATTAATATACTGGAATACTTTGAAAAGAACTTGGGGACAATAAGAAATTAATTAAAAGTTCAAATGATGGTGGGGCTGCATGGAAGCAGTTAAATTCACAAATCATAGTCTTTTCTGAGAAGACTGTCCACAAGATTTTTTTGCATATGCGTGTGCTTTATCTTATCTCAACCTCCTCTTGTAGCAAATCGATCTCTTGTATTTTCATCTCTCTCCAAAATTAAATACCTCAGTGTTCTGCTTTCTTTTTCAATAATCCAAAAAAGATGAAAATTAGGGGCCAGAGAATGGTTTTGTGCCTTTTTATTTGAGTTTTGGTGATTTGCAAGTCATTAAAATCTATCACACTTCAGGTGCACTGTATAACATTACAGAATACAGTTTCCAAGGAGGAAGAAATAGGTTTTTGTGGCATAGCTATAGATGGAATCCGTACAACTCTAAAATGCCATTTGTGGCTATTAGACATATCTTGATGCATTGTATAGAAGAAACAGTTAACATTCATAGGGTATTCTTATTGATCACCATCTCAGTTTCACTTACATAAAAGCATCATCTTTAGAAAGGAAAAGACCCAGTAAAAGTAGCTTTTTATTTCCCTGGCTTCTGTATAGTAAAAAGCTCTAACAGTTTTCCATAGAAATGGGTGTATGGCTTTTTGGATTTTATAAACTTTCAGAGAATAATGAACATATGCTAAAACTTAAAAAAAAATGTAAACCACTAATAAAAATCACAAATAAACCAAAAAATATTAAGTCAGTGAAGTTTACCATGTTGAAGAAAAAGATTTTTGGCATGGTGCTCCAATTAAATTTCTATAATATTTAATTAGGAAGCTCTGGTTTATACTTTCTACAACAAAACAAAGGTTACAGCACAGTGTCTGTAACAATGTAGTCACAGGAAAAAAGGCAACTGTAAAGAAACTGAAGGAAAATATTAATTATTGTTCTATATAACAATTTCTGATTGCAATCCAGAACCTTGTATATAAAGACAGTCTTCAGACTTAGGATGCAATGTGTTCCTGAAAACTGAATCCTACGTCAAAATGTCATAATTTGCAACCAATTTTCCCATAGGAAATATCATAAATAGGTGTTGGTTCCTTTATGATACTCAATACAGCTGCGTCCAGCTGGTAAGTCTGCTGTTGTGGAAGGAAAGGGGGGAGAAAAGGGGGAGGGAGATCAACACCCCCACAGCAAAGGAGGGATTGGGGCTGGGACTGGGGCTGGAACAGGGGCTGGGGCAAGCATTGCCCAGCTGGGGTGGAGGGGGGGCGTGGGATGAAGGTGCAGCTCATCCAGGGGGTACAAGGAAAGGGGGGGTGGCTCCTGCCACTGCATGACACTGTTCTGGGAGCTGCTCATCCAGTGGCTCCCACCTCTGCTCCTCCTGCTTGTCTTCGAGGGCACAAGGAGATGTGTGCCCCCAGATCTCCACATGGTGGGTAAGGCCTGTGCTGTACCATGCTGTGCTCCGGGCAGGCAGCAGGGGCTATGGCTGGCCTATGGTAAATTTTTGGGTGGCTGCAGGCCCCCGTAGCCCCTGCTCCACTGCCCACCCTGCCAGGATCAGGGGGCACATCCTCCTACTGCTCTCCCAGCCAGGGCAGGGCAGGGAAAGGTGGGGCAGGGCAGCTCATCTACGAGGCACACGGAGGGAGGGGTGGTTCCCACCGCTGTGTGCCACTTGTCTGGAGGCAGTGCAGCAGCTCTGTCCCATGCCTGCCCCAGCTGGGAAATGGTAACAGGGAATAGCCCCCATTCCCTGCACTACTTCAGTTGCCTGGAGCACAGTGCAGTGCAGCTCTGGCCCAACCCACCCCATGTAGAGCTCAGGGCACATTCTCCCCACTCCCCATGTGCTCCTGGGTGAGCAGCGGGAGGATTGGTGGGAGCTGCCAGACAAGCAGCACAGGGACAGTGAAGCCCAAGCAGTGTTTGGCACGATTCAGACATTAACCTGAATATTTCCTTTAAAATCGTGGATATACTGACCTTAAGCAATACCTATATTTTCTAACATCAAGCTCTTTTTCTTCCTGATTACTGTAATGCATAAATCAGTACAAAAAATTCAGGACTTTACATAATTATTTAGGAAGTGTATCACATGTTAGAGAAAAGGCATATACATTCTGATTTAGAAACAAGTAATGAATATACACGTTCAAGTTCATTCTCGTTCTGAGGGAATTCAAACTCATACTGTATCTCTCAGGGCAATCCCTAACCACATGATTATAGGCTAATCAGGATGGGGGCCAGAACCTGAGTTCTTTTTCTCAACACTGTTTCTATATTTTACTCAACACCTGTTTAATGTAAAATATTAATTCAAACCAGGGAACAGGAACCAATGCACAACTCTCCCTATTGACAGCTGAGTAACCTACCCGCTAGTTAATTATTCTTGAATTCTTTTCTGCACAATGCCACAATGCCAACAAAGGTGTTGGCAAATGTTTTTCCTATCATATCCCATTTATTGGCAGTTAGGGCATTTGGTGGAAGATGTAGTTTTAAACCCAACCATCCCAGGTCCCAGGAGCCTGTCATATAAAAGAGCAGTTGCACCATCATTAGTCCTACTATGTGTGTCTCTCTTCAGGAGACATTCTGGGTTGAGGAGAAGCCAAAATACCAGTAAGGAATTTAAGAAATTCCCTATGCTCACTGATTCCTAATGACTAACTCTACATGACTGGCTGGAAACAGCTGTTTTCTAGCTGTTTTGATTTCCATTCTGAGGTACCTAAAACTGCCTGGGCACAGCATAGGGAGACCAGGTACCTAAGACAAGGCTCCCGGGCTCCCTATTCTTTAGATCTGTGTCATTACTTCCTTGCAAATAAGGGTTTGATCTCACATCACTTATGCAACCAGATCATTCTTTTCACTGCAAAAAAAGTGATATAAGAAACCAACATTGTACTTCTTGAAAGAAAAATAAGTCATACTTATTAATATACATACATTAATATACTGGAGTTCTTTTTGCATTCCATCACACCAGTGAATAAAACAACACTGATTAATATAATTTATCTGATCTTTCTGAAAGCCACTTACTGAAAGCTATGGTAGAAACTAAGAAATGAGTAGCCAAGGGACAAGAATTACATTTACTTCGTAAAATACAGTTAGAAAAAACAAAAATGTCAAGGGTCAGTTTGAAATTTCTTCATCCCAAAAGATTAATAATAAAGTATACATTAACGTTAACTGCACAGGATTATTCCAAAGGTAAGACTGTGAGGTATTCACATATGGTTACAGGTCCATATAACTATCTGAAATAGCTAAATGCCTCAAGGTTCTATTTCAAGATCTATCTGACCAGAATGTTATGCCTTATGTTCTGGAGAATGTGGATTCAAAGAGGAACTTTCAATGAACTCCTGGAGGCAGCTACCTCTCTATAAGAGCACTTCCCCCTCCCCTCCCCCTCAGAGATTTACCTATGTTGCCCCGGTGACTTGGAATGGCTAGAAGGACATCCCAAACATAGTTTTGAATAATTTCTCTCACTGCCCAGGATCAAGGCATGGGCACCTTTTAAGTCAATACACAAAATATTCTTTAACTATTTTTTTAGGGGATTTTTTTTTTAATGTGGATGGGTAGCTCTAGTCATGGGCAACCACAAATAGGCAATCAACTTGAAAAAATTGGATTTCACATACATGAAAGTTGCTGAATTAGTGTCTCTGTAGAAAGCAGACCTCTATTTAGCCTCAGCATTTTGTGAAGTGAAGTTTGCCAAAGGGCAAACCAGCAAAGTTGTATTATGGAAAAATAAATATGAAATATTCACAAAAATATCTCAATATTAATTTAATTATATTACTTTTAACTCTTTAAATATATTCATGAAACTTTGTTCCAAGAAGCCTTTGCTGTTAAGATTTTGTCACAGGATTCACAATATGAGACATAAAGTAACCATTACAACATTGATATGGCACTAGGGAATAGAGAGACTGTGGGTATGAAGACTGAACAATGTTGGGACTGTTGTGGAAAATAAGGCTTAAGTGCTCTCTATTCTTCTGACCACTGACTCCTTTTTTTACACCAACTAAATGAACTTCACTGTCAGATTTCTGGTTACTCTTATCCTAAATAGATCTTTCAGTAATTTACAAAATAAATAGTTTGCCACTGTTGTAACATTTTCTTTTCAAGTCTTCCTGAAAGGGCCAGGATCCAAACCCAACAAAGGCCCATAAACTAAACTCTTTTTTCCCCCTACCATATTGTCTTGATCTTTTGAAGAGTTTTGAAGAGTTATGCCATGGCAGGAAAATTATTCCTCGATGGTGACAATCACATGGCAAATTATATTGAGTGAACGCTCACAAATTTGTTCCCATAAAAAGCATCTTCCCTCTATTTCTTAATAAGGAGAAGGAAGAGGTTTACCTTGCTAAATTAAGATCAGGGGCTATCCAAAATATTTGTAAAAATTAAATAAGTGCACAATGAAGTGAAAACTGTTTCTCCTGAAGTAGTGAAAAGTTACCTAATCTATAAGTTTGAAAGTCTATATTTACTACAAGGCTGACCATGAAGTTGTGAGAATAAAGAGTAGTTTAATAGAGATGCAAAATATGCATTGTTTTTCTCCATTATTTCCAATGTCCAGTAAAGTTGGGAAAGAGCAAAAGCAAGCAGAGCAAGTCTGCGAGGAAAAAGGATGAATCATTATAGAACAAGAGAAGCAGGGATGAAAAAGACCTCTTAGATTATACAACCCATTTGGCTTTGCCAAGTTAAAATTGTAATCTTCTGTATATTCTCCAAAGTATCGTCCAGTCTAGTTTCAGTTTTCTCATTGAGGTGATAAGCAACTTAGCACTGGTTAAGACTGAAGAACTTAGAGGCACACCCTAAGACAAACCCTTTACATCTAGGAAGTTTTAATATTGAAAACTGTGAAGTGTTCATGGACTTAAAGGTAAGGGGCAGAAATTATACATAAACCAATATAAGTTATTGGGATCCAATTCAAGTCTGTGATACATCAGAGCTAGTGACATACAGTCAAACTGTCTGAGCCTAAATTGATTTAATGTTTGCAGGTTTGACTAACCTGCCTAGGTTAAACCAGTTTGCAACTGCTCAGACATTCCCTCTGGACTGAAGAAATGCAGACACATGCCTACAGTGGCTCAGACTAGAAGCCAGGGGATGCTACAGCAGTCCTCCCTTCCCTTCCAAAGTGCTGAGCTGAGGTGGGAGGGTCTGGCCAGGCCCCAGTAGGACCTCTGATTAAAGAGGTCTGCCCGCACTGTCCCAGGCTTTTTCCCACTCACTGCTCAAGGTGTGGGAGTGATGCCAGCCCCCAGCCCCTGGCTAGTACTCTGAGGCAAAGGGGGCGGGGGGGAAAGAGGGTGGAGTTCATGCATCTGTTGATGATACTGAGCTTTTCAATCTCCCTCTCCCTGCTTCTTCATACTGTCCACAAACTTGACAGGTGAGGGAGCCAGCAGGGAGCTGATAACAGTGTTTATTAGCCTATCAACAAAATAAAAGCCTCTCTCATTAGCTCAAGCTCTTCTTAAACAGTTGCCTCCAAGAAAGTAATGGAGGGACATTACCAGCTGACCTGTTAATCAACTCCAAAAAGCCCTAAGCAGACACTGTTCTGTCTGTCTGTCCCAGTAAAATTGGAGACATGCACACAGAGATACTTCTCAGCATTAGCTAGCATACCACATGCCTGGTGTCCATGGGATGCTGTCTGGCTGTGAGAGATGGGAGGGAGGAGTGGGGCGTGGGGAATCCCTATTTGAGCAGTGAGCAGCAAGAATGAGATAGAGCAGGGGGCAAGCCAGGCAGACCCGACTGTGCCTGCAGTCTCTCTGGATAAGGAGCAGAGTGGAGGGGCCAGTTCTGCTCTCTGAAGAAGGCAGCCCCACACAGGGATGCAAAGCATCTGGAAGGCTGAGGAACTCTGGTTTAACTTAAACCAGGAAGGGGTCTGGGACAGACATTGCATAAGCCAGTTGACCCAAATTACTTTAGTCTGATATTAGATTCAACCAGGTTTATCTTTAACCAGTTTCAGCCATTTTGAAATTGGTTTATGTGCACTGAACTTATGTTCTGTTACAGGTTTAAACTGGTTTCTGATCACTTAAACCAGTTTATGTGTAATGTCACTAGCCCAGAAGTTTAGCGCACAATAAACTGCTTTTAAAATGACTGAATCTAGTTTAAGATAAACCTCAGTAGATTGATGTAGTATCAGACTCAACTGATTTAGGTTAAATTGGTATATTGAACTTCTGTGTCACAGATTCCCTCCATACTGAGGTTAACTCACAACCCCAAGCATCCCAGGATGCGTTGCACCTCCCTCACAAACTCTTCTTGTAGGGTGGGCAAGCTAACTTTGGCTAAAGCTGTCTGCTCTAGTCAAGCACGGCAGCATGGTCTAGGCTGAGCCACTACAAGCATGTGGTTGCATTTCTGGAATCAAAAGTGAATATCTGTTGATTTGCTTATTGATTCAGTCTACACAGTTTAGACTAGACTGAATTGATTTAGCCTCAGGTTTTTGTCTGTTTGTACTTAGCCAAGAACACAAGAAGTGCCATACAGGGCCATATTGCACATCCATTTAGCCTAGTATCCTACATCTCACAGTGGCAAAAGTGGATGCAATCAGAAAAAGTATTTATGGAAGTCCTATCCTAACTTATCTGTTCCCTACTCCTCTTCCCTTACAGCACTCAAAAGCCAGGGAAGTCCTATTTGGAAGTTGAACCCCTAACTAGCATGTTTTTATCTATTGGATCCTACATGTATTTGTCAAACCCACTTTTGAATCTGATTCACTTCTCACCTTCAAATTTTAAACACCACCTGGGTTTGGCAACAGCTGAGAAAATTTTGAGTATCTTTATTTTGAGTTTAGGAGCTTACAGTTGTTGTTAGGCATCTAAACCCCATTATGTACCATGCCCTAAACCTGAAAGTAAGGGGATTTAGGAAGAACCTGTTTCATTAGGTGGGGGCTTATTCCCCTGCTTTGTGCATGGTTTCTCTTTGCATATTCCTTTGAAGCTGAGTGTCCTGGCTACCCTCAGTGAAAGGTCATATCAGTGGTTGTTTCCAATAGGTCAGTCCTATCTTCTAAATTAATGGGGCTTCCCTTACTTCCCTTAGAATCCCATTATATCATTAATTAGACTGTGGAGACAAGAATGTGTGAAGAACTTAGTACTGCCTATGCTGTAGTGATCAGTTCAATTCCTATTGAAGTCATTAAAATTTGCCAGTGCAAGTGAATCTTAATTGTTATTATTTGTTAAATGAGTGAAAGCAATTTCATAAGCTACTTCTGGATGGTAAATTTGATTTGTTTGTTCTAAGGGCCCTCCACTCCTACCATCAACTCTTTCTTATTATATATCCCCTCCAATGCAAGCAAAGGCACTGAATATCCTTGATTTGCTGCAACAAGGCGTAGAAACTTACACAAGAATATGATAAAGTACAAACAAGATCTGCAAGAGCCTTGGGAGAGAGATTCTGAATGTTGATAATTTGGAAGCAATAGAAAAAACAGCATGTATAAATGAAAGACACATAGACAAGAATGATTACATTTAGATTTTCAAAAAAGTAACCTGCTTTTCACTGGTGTGTGGCACCTACATGAACTAGGCAGACAACAGTTAATGTATACAATTTTCCTATTGATCATTGTATTTTCAGGCTGTATAGAATAAGCTTACCCAAGCCACTCTGCCTCTGAAACAGAGTATTTTTTTAATTCCTGGTCTTACTCCCAAATCACACATGGTTGGAGACAGACTATTCTATGTTCCTAAGAAGACATAGATGCTGTACTTAATTTGCCAAAATGGTTTCAGTTGAGAATACCTCATCATAACATGAGCAAAATTTAACTTCCAACATTGCTAATAGGCACTTTGGTTAGGTTGATCTAAATATAACACTTGTACATACTGGTAGCCTAACACCTTCTTCAAAGAGGGGTCATCCCAGTTTAAAAAGAAAAAAATCTTTCCAGAAAAAAAATTAACTGGATTTTTATTTTGCTGGTAAATAACACTTTGATAAGAAAAAGAGACACGTGATTATTTGGCACAGTTCACACAGTAACAGCTATGAATCTCTCTCACTACTAGAGGTAGGACAACACGTAATAAATAAAAATAATCTGTTTGCTTCTAGCAAATGACTACACAACTATGGACATATACATGTGCATAAATTGATGTAACTTACATTGACAGAAATTATCTGTGATTCTTTCTGGGATAATTCTCCATTGGATTGGGCAAAATTTTCTCAATTTAGGTGTTTGTGTTATATATCTACTACTTGTTTACACTGCTACAATGATGATTATCCCAGTATAAATGATTTAATCTCTCGAGGACATTGGACTACACAAAAACTATCTGGAGGAACATTTGTTCACCAGAAGGCCCCAAGGGATGACGAGGTTGAACAGTTATAAACTCCTGCAAGACCATTTCAGGCTGGACATAAGGAAGAATTTCTTTACTGTCTGAGCCCCCCAGGTCTAGAATAGCCTGCCATTGCAGGTGGTTCAAGCACCTACATTGAACACCTTCAAGAGAAAATTGGATGCTTATCTTGCTGGGAGCCTATGATCTCAGCTGGCTTCCTGCCTTTTGGATGGGGGGCTGGATTCGATGATTTTCCAAGGTCCCTTCCAGCCCTAATGTCTATGAAATCCATGAAATCTATGAAAAAGACACATAAAATGTATTTTTATACTGTGTTTCAACTGTTTTGGATAAATATCTTCTTGATAAGACATAAGAAGTTATATCTACATAGCACAACTGAATAAAAGAGACCTTCACTACTACAAGTTACATACCATGAGCCATAGTGATTTCTGGTACAGAGATCAAGGAAGGTGGTATCCTTGACTAATCATAGCTGCATGTAGTGCTTTAGAAGTTGACCTCATGAAGGAACACCTTGACAGACTAGATACCTTCAAGTTACCCAGTCCTGGTGGGTTACACCCGAGGGTACTCAGAGAGCTGTCAAGCAACATAGCTCAGCCCCTGGCATGAATATTTGATAGTTCTTGGTGCTCTGGTGAAGTGCTCAATGATTGGAAGAGGGCCAATGTCATGCCTATCTTCAAAAAAGGAAGGAAAGTAGATCTGGAAAATTACAGGCCCATCAGTCTGACCTCTATCCTGGAGAAGGTCTTGGAAAAGATAATCAAGGAGGCCATCCTTAACAGACTAGCTGAAGGTAATATCCTGAGGGATACCAAGCATGGGAAAAGTGCAGGCTCAAGGGTGATCTGGTGGCTGCCAGCTTATCAGGGATGCTCATCAGGCTCTGAGGAAACGTATGTTCACCAGAACGCCTGAAGAGATGACAAGATCAAATGGTCACAAACTCTGCTGCGACTGATTCAGGCTGAAAATAAGACAGAACTTCTTCACTGTCTGAGCCCCAAGGTTTGGAATAGACTGCCACTGGAGGCGGTTCAAACAACCACTTTGAATGCCTTCAAGACACATGTGGATTCTTATCTTGCTGAGATCCTATGATCCCTGCTGACTTCCTGCCTCTGGGGCAGGGGGCTGGACTTGATGATCCTCTGGGGTCCCTTCCAGCCCAAATGTCTATGAAATCTATGAAAAAGAATACAGATAAAGGTCTATTCTTTTTCTGAAGAGATTACAGTACAAGCTTCTAATTCTGTAATGAGGTATATGCTGGCACATCCCTTCAAAGCCCCTGAATTCACTAGGGCTCAGAAATGACACAGTCCTTGCAAGAGTCAAAGACTTACAGCAAAACTAGAGTTTCTAGGCCAAGCTATTTTGGATGGAATTAAGATAAATTATTTTTAGTTACTTGGAGAATGTGCAACTGCCAAAAATGAGAGTTTAATTTCTGGACCATTGCCTAATTTTTTAAAGTTTATTTCAAACTTTCCACAAAAATACTATCCTGGCAAAAGATCAAATCTGTGAAAATCCAGGAGGAATTAGCGTAAATTTAGGAAAATAAAGGATGGACTAAAATTAGACTTAAAAGGAAAGACTGGCTCCATTGTTAATGCTGGAGTGCCAAGCATTAAACTTGTCCTTCTTTGTCATTAACTGTAAGAGCATTGAATGTAATGTACCATATATATATATAATATATATAATATAATATATATAATATAATATATATAAACTGTGTTGTTCATAAATACCATCTCAGAACAACTAGAATACTGTTATGTATTGCTATTAACTTTCAACTGAAGACTGTCTTCTCTTTAAAATGAAATTTTTGTATAGAATTAACGTCACTTTAGACTTGGAGGATGTAGATAAAAAGAAACCAGAGCCACATTTCCTGAACCGTTCACACTTGTGACCTTTGCCAATTGTCAGATTAAAAAGTTTTTCCTTAACCTTTTCTTCGATGAGAAAGTAGGTCCCCAAAGTGAATAAAAGTCATTATACGAAGACAGCAAGGAATCTTCCCTGACTCAATATTTCTCATTTTAGTATATATGGCAATCCACTCTATGACACTGACATTTTTTGGTAGAGCTTCATACAAAGTATAAAGCAGATGTTTTTGATGGAATCTTAAGATGATGTGGAAATGAATGACAAAACAGTTCTCTCTAAAGGACTGAATTCAGTGTGAATTTTTGTAATTGACTTTGATGAAATTTGAATCAAGTATTAAGTAGTGTTTAAAATGGTAAGATAATGAATATGGATTCACATACATTTTCTCCAAATTCAGTGCTAAATCCAGTTTCTATCCAACGTTGGTTCTACTTTGTACCAAAATCAATTCGTTAGAAGTGTTATCACTGAGGATCTACAGTTTTTGTTCAGGTCTGACTTTAAAATGAAGCTTTAAAAATGGTGTAGCCTCAGCTTAATTTAAAATATTCATTTTAGGGCCTTTAAAAATGAATAACATAGAGTCCTGCATATTTAAAAAAGATAACTGCTGGTAGTTTGTGTAGGGAGACAAAAGATGATAACTGGAGGAATGTGACAGGGTGCCGTCTTTAGCTGCAATTTTTTTTTTAAATAGGCCGGTGAGTGTGGCACCCATCACATCTTGCTGAATTTTCCTCCCCTGGGGATCAGCTTTCCCCCCCTTTACTCTCCTGCCACAACTTCATATTACTGGGTTCTTAAAAAGGAGGGATACTGATCCACAGGTTCCCAGAAAGGCTTCAGGTCACCACCGGTAGGATAATGAGCTGTTTCCTTAAGGGCAAAATGCATGCTCCTACCTCCCCATGCCTCACAGATGTTTTATCATTTTCTCTTTATGTTGGGGTCTCAGCTGCTGTAGGCTTACCCCTCTCTCTCGCTAGGCCTGTCAGTCAAAAACCCACTAAGCAGGGCTTGACCCCAAGACTCTCTCTAACTCACTTAGGCTCAAGGCCCTCCATTCCATACTCTCCACAGCACTAGACCTATTGGCCTTTCTACACTGTGCCCCTATGGCACCAGGCCATTGGTGCCTCAGTCCCCTCTGGCTTTTCCCCTCTTTCAGTAGTAAGAGTCATTCATCTAAGTCCACCCACTAGGACCTGGGTTCAAGGTTCCTAGCTTCCCTTCAAGAGGAAGGGAAACTCCTAGTGGCCCTAGTGCTGCACTCCTAGTGCAGAAGAGCTTCTTGACCCTATATCAGTGTACCCCTTGCCGCTAATGAGACTTCCTCCTCTACAGCCTCAGCCACAAACCACCAGCATTTAACATTACATGTAAACCATAGGCCCCTATGGCCATATAATGAAAATAAAAAAATAAGAGAGGTAAAGTGCCTGCTTACATGTGATTGTACTTCTGTCTCACAGCATGGTAAATTCTTCCCAAGAAGGCAGCCACAGATAATCCATAGTCATCAGGAGTCTCCCTCTCTGCTGCAGTTACTACTAATTTATATAACCATGTTTATATAACCATTATAATTGCATTAAGATCATGTTTGTGTTTTCAACCTCATTTTTCCTCTCAGAAACCATAGTTGTATATTATCTTGAAGATGTTGGATTAAGTATGATTTACAACTCTATACTGCAGGTTTTGTTGTTTAGAATGAAAGGGTTCCTCCTCCCTCCCCCCCTCCTCATCTCCCAGGAATTTACACAGATAAGAATAATTTATTTGAGTTTTAAAAATGCTCACAATAGGAGGGATTATGGGAAAATACTTGTATTATAAAAGGCCTATCTACTAGCTGTTCCTGGTAATCTAAAGAAGGGGTTCCTTAGCAGCACCCCATTGTTCACATTCAAACACTTACCTTAGTATTTTTTTACTAATTTGTTTTGTAGATCTCATAAGTAATGTAACCACGGGTGGACAAGAGGGGCACCAGCCCTTGGTACCAATTTAAAGTTGGCATCAGTGTGGTGGTCTGTCTTGTGGAGGATGCTGCAGATTCAGATGCAGAAGTCCAAGCCATGGCACTTCAGATTATAGTAAGCCTATGGAACAGCAGTTAAGACTCACTTGGCACCACCAGCCCCTAGATCTCAATACGGTACCCCTCCTGTGTTCTGTGCATGGTGTTGAAATAGCTAACTTCACCTCTGGACCTCATTGATACCTTATGTACCATCAGTTCATAGGGAATGTTAGAGGCATCTAAAATTGTCACACATTTAAGGTCCATTTTACAGTGTTTCTGAACTAAAAGCGAGTCACACTCTCATTGGACACCTAGATATATTCCCTCTCCAATTATTCTTATTTAGCATATCTATAAATGTTCTGCTTCGTGCCAAAGAATAGCAGGTTGCTTTCAGCTCTAGAATATTAAAGTATAACCTACTCAGTTTCCTCTGCAGGAAGTTTACTGTCTCCTGAACCCTCTTTCATGGAGGATTTTGATTTTTAAAAGTTAGTGGCAATCTAGTTCACAATTCCTACATTTTCACAATTCTCCACAAAAAAGAATGAAGTTTCAATTCTAGGATAAATCCTTGACTATGTCGTAATGGTATTCAATTCAACTGAATCGCCTAGATCAGTTTTAAACACAAGGCATTCTTTGGAAAATGGCAGGTCTTACTTTATACACTTTTTTATTACAGAAAAATAGTATTTCAATTCTTCTGCTACAAAGAACTCAGAAAAACCACAACAGACCAGAATGTTTTTACCACTGTGGATTCCTATTTGAAAATATTGGGTTTATCTGGTGAATCATATTTGCACACCTGGCAATGCTAACATTGTGTGGCACCCCATTTCACCACTGAAAGGATTTCAAGGCACTCCAGGATGCCAGAGCATCCTGGGTGAGAATTACTGATTTAGATGGATTTTCATTTCCAAAAAAATGGGCATATTATGAGAGAGAGAGATTTCAATGGCATTTTTCTGACCAACTCCAAGTAACCTTTTCAATATGAGCTTAATGTAGACTTCTAAAATAATCCTGAATTTTAAATGGTAATTTTTAAAACGTCTCTTAACTGATTTATTGGTCAGAAACCCTAAGGGTACATGACTGCAGCTGGCTTGTAGAATTATTTTCACCACAGAGACTAACATTTAAGGGGGGAGGAGAAACTTTTCATGCTTCTTATTAAAATTCAACCATGTCAAATCACAAGAATGTGTATATTCATAGAAAGATTTCATAGATGTTTAAACCCCTGCCCTGGACAGGAAAGAATGTGTGTGTGCATGTGCCCTCATCAAGTCTGACCTCCTGCCCTGGACAGGAAAGAGTCAGATGACCCCAGCCAGGTGCTTGTCCAGTTTATATTTTCTTTTCCTAATGAAGAAACAAAATCAATAAAAAAATATTTACAGTAACATTTGCACACGTGAACTGGCCAATGGGAGAATGGTGTTTTGAGCAGATTGTGTAACTTTGCTACAAACTCTGGATTCAGACCAAGATTCAGCAATTCACTTCAGGTCTCACACAGAACCCCCCAATGATACAAGCTGCCAAAATGTTCTCATAGTCAAGAACATCAATCAGTAACTGGAAAGGAATGTGAAATGATCAGTTATGCAATAAGATCTAATCCTTTAAAAAGAAGGGGGGGGGGCTTAATAACTCTGAAGTTGAGTGGTTAAGAAAACCATGATATTGATATCATAAAGGAAGAAAGTAACCTGAACCACAACAAAATGATCTTTCTTCTCTGAGCTTCGCTGTTGTTGTTAAACTACCTTAACATAAAGATACTCCACTTTTAGGTACCTGCGATTAGAACTTTAATTCCCATTGCACACTTGCAGTTGTGGACAGAATGTGCCCACTGAGTATGTCTACATAATGCAAAGGAATTCTATAAGGACACTAAGCAGATGGGAGTTTAGGTGACCGATCAGGAGACCAGTAGGGAGACAAAAAGGCACCAAGGCTAAAACCATGGCCTTCACGTGTGCTTCCCTGCAAGCTGAGTGCGGGGCACCTCCACCAATGGGGCTTCGGGGGAAAGGCTGTGGCCTGGCTGGGAGCACTGTTCCATGCCCCTGGAGAGGGTGGCTGGGCCCAGGCCAGGAGCCATGCACCATTCCTGTGTGGGTGGGTGGGCAGCAGCACTGGGGAGTCTTAGGAACTATGGCCAGCCCAAAATTCATCTTATCCCTTCCATAGCAGTCTCTCCCAGCACCATCAGCTGACCACAGAGGAATGGCATGGCCCTCCCAGCCTGACCCAGTGCATCTTTGTGGCTGCACAGGACATAGCTGGGCAGCAGCTACCAGCAGATAAATCTAATTGGGGCTGGGGGGGAGCTAGATGGAGCCATGGGCAGCTCATGGTGGGGGGGCAGGGTGAGGAGGTTGCCTCAGAGTGATCAAGAGTCAGGGGGGAGGTCCTGTGAGGGGAGAGTGTGCATCTGGGGGGGGGGGTGTCTGTGTCCCTGTGTCTCTGTCTCTGTGCATCTGTGTGTGCATCTGTATATGAGTGCATTTGTGTGTGTGAAAAATCTGATAGTGCTACTTAAGGCTGTATTGTTTTAAATTGGTGGTATGCAATCTGTCAGAGTTTGGCAATCATCTGCTGCACTAGGCAATCATCTCCCTCCTCACCCACCCTACTTCTCTGCACCACTGTTGGCCACTGCACCATGGTTCAGCTTTCCCTCCCCCATTGTATTCATTTAAATTGAACAGCTATTGATTTGAAATGGCTCTGTCACTGCCCCACTCCTTACCCAACCCATGCAGCAAGCTGGGTTTTAGGTCTCCCCTGGGGTGGTGTGCATGTAGTGAACCCACTGGGTCTTAGCTCTGCTCTGGTGAGAATCTACCTGAACTCCCTTTCCTGACCCCGCCCCCAACCCAATTCCAATTCAATGAAACACAGGAGAGAAAAGATTTTGGCCTTTTTTTTTGTTATTCTTTTTTTCAATACCTTCTCTTTACTTTTCCCTGCTGCCTGTTTACTTCAAAGAGTTTCCCTGCTCCCCACTAAGACATTTCCCTTCCCACCCATGGCTCCATCCGGCTTATGCTGGCTGCAAGTAAGGGAAACTACATGCTGGCTTGTCCACCTCTGAGCTACATGTCCCCCTCCCACCTGTTATTCCACTCCAGAGGAGGGTTAGAGTCCTGGGTCCAGTCCAATGTCCCTGCTCACCAGGCTGTCTAGTGGGAAGTCACAATTGTGCAGGTCTGAGATGGCATTAAGCCAGGGGTAGGCAAAATTTAGCCCGCAGGCCAGATGCAGCCTGCCAGACCATTCTATCCAGCCCACGGAGCCCCTAAAAATTTTAGAAAATTTATATTTATCTGCCCCTGGCTGCCTGTCATGCAGCCCTTGATGGCTTGCCAAAACTCAGTAAGCTGCCCTCCACCCAAAATAATTGCCTGCCCCTGTATTAAGCCTTACCCCTGTGACCACTCTGAAACTGTTCTAACTTTATGACAGCATAACATCACACAGATTTATAGGTTATCTTTCAAAAATTTTAAAAGAACCCTTATTGATCTGTGCCAAGCTCTGACCACATTCTGAGTTATCTGTGTCATAGGTCTCAGACAGTAGTTACATTTCTAGGAGGAGAGATGCCACTCACCTGCTAGAAATTCCCAGTGTACAGGTATTCATGCAGTTTCTTGTGTAGGCAACAACATGCACCATTTTTGAGAAAAATATTCCACTCTCATGCAGGGAAGATCTTTGAAGTTTCAGAGCTCCTTGGAACAGAATGACTGCCTGTATGCTTCTCTATGATTCCTTCTGTGACTAAGAGTGAGGTAGCAACTTTCCCTGTGCCTTCCCTGGACCAGGGAGAATCCAGTCACTCAGAGTCCGGGAGGAGGGGAGCAACAACTGCTCTTCGTACTTTCCCCAGACCAGGGTGATCCTGGAGAACACATGGATAGCAGAGGAACAGGGACAACTCAAAGAGACTGTTACCACTACACACTTCCCAGAAATTTACAGCAGTAGAAATGAACACCTGCCTATAGTCATAAGAATTTCAGCTGTCCATATACCAATTCCCTCTATGGGGCAACTCGATGCATGAGATGCCCCCCATGCTTCTGTCACTGACTGAAATATTAGTAGATACTCCTGAAGAAGCTCATGGTAAATGATGTGTTTGTAGTATCCTAATAAGTGGACAGAAGCCAATTTGTTAAAATATAGAAGCAGCAGTGTTCAGCATTAGTCAAGATACCACAAAGGAAATATACATGAAGCTTGATGCTGAACAAAATTGTTTAGAACAGCAGATAGTGTCACTGACCCCAAATTATGAATTGTGCTAAAAGGAATTTGTTTGCATGATTTAACACATTGCCAATTTTAAAAAGCTTTTGTTTTATACAGAAGGGGATACAGTCTATTCACTGGCATATCCTTGTCAATGTCAGATCATTTTTCTTGTTTTCAGTGTCTCCCAGTGAACTGATTTTGGCAGCTAATTATGGTAGGCAGTGCCCACATATTTTTTATTTGCATTGTTGCATTTTTACTATAATTAATTTTATTAATCTTTACTTGTGACTGGATATAAAATTGAGCAGTCATGCACATTATATACAGTATATTTTTCTTCTTTAACAGAGCCTTCATTATTATTTATAGATTCATAGATTGTAGAGTTGGAAGGGACCACAATGGATCATCATGTCCAACCATCTGCCCCTTGCAAGAAAGAGGACTGAGGTCAGATGACCTCAGCCAGGTGACTATCTAGCCTCTTCTTGAAGATATCCAAGCTAGGTGAATGTACCACCTCTCTTGGAAGCCCATTCCAGATTGTGACCACCCTTACTGTGAAAAATTTCTTCCTAATATCTAACCTAAACCCACTCTCAACAAGCTTACGCTAATTATTCCTAGTCACAACCTGGGGTGCCCTAGTAAACAGTGCATCATCTATTCCACATTGACTTCCCCTAATAAATTTATAGGCAGCCACAAGATCTCCCCTCAGCCGTCTCTTGTGAAGGCTGAAGAAATTCAGCTCTCTCAACCTCCCCCCCTAGAGTCTTTCCCGAAGGCCACTAATCATGTGAGTGTCCCTCCTCTGGACCATCTCCAGATTCTCCACATTCCTCCTGGAGTGCGGTGCCCAAAACTGGACACAGTACTCCAACTAAGGCCTGACCAGTGCCGCATAGAGGGGGAGCATCACCTCCTTTGTTCAATTAGTCATGCACCTGTTAATGCTCAACAAGGCTTCGTACACTGCTGGCTCATGTTATCTTGGAGTCAATTATGACTCCCAAGATCCCTCTATGCCTCCAAGCTGCTGAGAAGGACACTCCCCAACCTATAGGTTTGCTAGGGGTTCCTCCTTCCCAGGTGCAGTACTTACATTTATCTTTATTAAATTGCATCCTCTCTTTCTCTGTCCATTGATCCATCCTGTCCAGGTCGGCCTGAATCTGCTCCCTGTCCTCTGGTGTACTAACTTTGCCCCATAACTTGGTATCATCACCGAACTTGGAGAGGGTGCTCTCCATGCCCTTGTCCAAATTGCTGATGAAGATATTAAATAATACTGGTCCAAGGACCGAACCCTGTGGGACTCCACTTCCCACCTCCCTCTAGGCCGAGAAGGAACCATCCATCACCACTCTCTGGGTGCGGTCCTTAAGCCAGTTGGCCACCCACCTGACTGTATAGGCATCCACTCCACAGTCTGCTAGCTTTCCAATGATGATTAGGGTGTGAAACTGTGTTGAAGGCCTTCCTAAAGTACAGGAAGATGACATCAGCCTCAGCTCTCATGTTCAGGCAGTGCGTGGCATGGTCATAGACGGCTACAAGGTTTGTCAGGCAGGACCTACCTGTGACAAACCCATGATGGTTTCCCCTCAGCATCGTTTCCCCTGCTGGGCCTGCACAAATGTGTTCTTTGGTTATTTTCTCTAGCATTTTCCCAGGGATAGAGGTAAGACTGACTGGCCTGAAGTTGCCCAGCTCATCCTTTCTCCCTTTCTTGAAAATGGGCACCACATTGGCCCTTCTCCAGTCCTCAGAGACATGGCCAGAGAACCATGAGTATTCAAACAGCTGTGCCAGTGGCTCAGCTATAATATTGGCCAATTATAATAGGTTTAGTAACTGTTTCCACTATTATAAAAAATTCCATTCTTAAATAATTAACAATTTTTAATATTTTCCCCTATCTGCTTTATTCCCACTCCAAAACAGACCTGAAATAGAACCAATAATCCCATGTAAACCTACTTTGTCTGAAAAATGTCAGACTTTGAAACACTCCTTGCCCAGCTGATGGATCTCTGATGTTTCCTGATAACCTATTATAAAAAGTAACAAGGAAAATACAATATGAATCTATTTTCTTTTAAACATGGGATAAATCCAGCCATAAAACAATAAGATAAAATTAATGTTGGGTAGCTAGGCCTTAATAAAGTATAAATGATATCTTATTAAGCAGTATCTCCAGGGATAGATCTATAAATCAAACCATGTGCTTGTTTTTGTTTCAAATCTGGACACTGCAAAAATGCACCAGCTGTCTTTGTTTTGTGTTTGGGTTCCTCCTTCCCCCAGTCTAGGGCAAGACATGGCTGGCAATTAATGTGAGATAAATGTCATCATTCACTGGTTCCACATTATCAAAGATAATATCCTGAGGCATTTATTTTAGTCTTCCAAGTAGTCTTATGTAGTATTTTGTTCTCTTTGGTTAAGTCCCTATAAAAAGGCATGAGGCTTTATTTTCATATACTATGGGTATTTAAACTTGTGCTCTGGGATTATGTGTGTGTGGGGGGGGGCGTTAATTAAGGCAGCTCTGAGAACCACTCTAATTAAAGCTTCTGGAGCATCTCATGTAACAGCTTCTCCACACTAAAAAATTACCAGGGGGCAGGGGCTTGAACTAAAATGAGCTTTAATTAAAGCACCCTTGCCACCATTTTTCAGCATGGGGACACTGATACATGAGACACTGAAGTCTGTTGGAGCATGGTAATATCATTACTCAGTCAAATCACTGAACATGTATAGGAGTCCAATGACTCCATTCTAGCTTTTCTCTCCCCAAAAAAAGGTTTGTTTGGGGAACCTTTCTCTTTCTTCAGTGTCATCAAGATTATAGATCTTCTCTGCTGTCATGATGACAGGAAAAAGAACATTGCCTCCCCTGATACTCTATTTCATGAAATTGCAAACTTCCCTTGCTGTAGGACACAGAATTTTTCTTAACCAACCTAACTTGGCTAACATGATGAGAAACTGGGGTTTGCCTCATGCCGAGATTAAAAAGTATGGTACCTGAGAAAAGTTTATTAAAGCAGATATTCTAGAGTATTTCACAAAGCTTGTAGACATATCCTATGCTGGACTTCTGTGTTGTGACAGATGTTTACAACAATACATTTATCAGTGTTGGTACACCAAATACTTTAATTCAGATTCAGAGAGTAATTCAGATTACATACAGCAATCAAAAATAGGATAATATGTCAATGTCCATTTCAGTTGGGTGTAACAACATTACTTTGTGAGCAATATCTCTAGAAGGAATGGTAATGAGAGATCAGCATAGATGTTGTAACAATTAAGGCTGGGAGGGAACGGCAAATCTGGGGGTAGGTGGAAGACTCAAAAAGATAGTTAATCTGTTTCAAACTTCCACTGTAACCTCATTCGCAACAAACAGAAAATCTCTGTCCATCCTTGATTTCAACTGGTCAGTCAGATTCTGTAATCCAACTGCATTTCAGTGGTTGAGGGGTAATCATTTTTTTTTACAGTTAATCTTCAAAGTTTACCACATTAAAAGAAATGGAACGAAAGAAAAAAGTTAACTCCAGAGTACTTTGTTCCAGAATTCTTAGTTGTGAACTGGAGTTGGGCAAAGCATTCATTACAAAACCAAAAATCACATGAAACACATCTGTTTTTCAGTTTTACTACAAACTCAAAATTCAGCCCAGGGTCCACAAAAGTTTTGTTCACAAGCATGTTGCATGAACCTGGGCTGATTTGTGGTTTTGAAATGAAACCATGTCACATTTTGCGGATTTACATAAGATTAGGTGAAACTTGGTGGCTTCAGCTAGAGTTTTTCTTTAAAACGTGACTGTTCTTCCAGCCCAAGAGCCTGGAGTAAATTAGTAATTTTATATGAATTATTATGATACCAGAACAGAGCCAAAGATCCTTTAAACCCCTGTAAATGAAAACCACCAAGTTACTTGTACAAAACAATGGTATATTGTCTTACATTAGCTAAGCTCCCTTCATTACCAAATGTTATAGCTTTCTATATTGAAGCATATATATGCATGTGTGTATATAAGTGTGTGTGTATCTAATGATATATAAATAAAGTATATTATATATCTTTCCATTTATAAAATATACTTTATTTATATATAACATAAAATGTGCGCACATATATGTGTGTGTGTGTGGGTGTGGGTGTGTGTGTGTTTATAAGGGGGGAATTCCAGTGGAATAGATTCCAGAAAACACAATGGAAACTGCATGGAACTGCTAATGCACAATATCATATGCATTTTTGTAAATGCAAAGATTCATTTATTCTTTCCTGAACTGGTGATAACAAATTCATTTCAGATTTATCTCTTTGGCCACTTCCATGGTTTCTCTTAGGAGTACGTTCATAAGCATACAAAAAATATTAGCAATACAAACAACAATAAATATGTGCAGACTTCTTTGGGTGGCAGGGATAGAAGAGGCTGGGTTTTTGTTTTGTTTTGTTTAAGTTTGTGCTTATATAATGCAAAAAGTAAGTTTTTTAAAGTATATGCTTTGGTAGATATGTGTAATCTATAGATATGTTTATATACTTTGCTAAACAGGAGTCCTGACCCTCTACACAGATTTTTTGCCTGAGTTTACTCCTACTTGTATCCACACACCAGATCCAAATGATTTTGTCTTAGTCTAACAAGGAATTGATATATATCTTTAAAATTTCTAAATTAATACCCTCAGAATAAACAGGTATTTAGCTCATGCCTATATTTCCTCTGGACTGAGTCCAATAGTTTAGTCCAGATATAAGATCCATTTACTTATGTCTACTCTGACTGCAAGTGGTTTAGGAGTGATGCTGTGGAACTTAGAACAGCCTTAATAAGTACATGGCAGTCATGGACAGCCTGAGCATTAGACTGAGGTACATTCTCAGGGCCACTGAGGCCTATTGCTAAACTGCCTATGCTTCCTAATCTGCACAGGAAGGGGAATGTGAGTGGGTAACGTTCATTTCTCAGCCTTGCTCCCAGGCTCTCTGGAGCCTGTGTTGACATAACCTAAAGGCCCAATCCAAAGCCCACTGGTATGCAAATTTCATCAGGCTTGTTCAAGTATTGATAGTGCCTGAAAGTGCAGTATCAGTTACCATATTTCAAGAATGTATTCACTGTCTGGTTTGCTTTGCACTTTGTCCAATTTATTTTTCCTTTTGAGGTTTCTCTGCCATACTAATTGCAACATTCCTTTGTTGCTGCCACTATAAAGGCCATTTCTGGAGCTATTAACCCCTGAATTGTCCACACATTAATATCTTAAATTAGTTTTAGGCATGGTCTAGGCAGCTTAAAGTGACACCACTCCAGGGAAGGTTTATCTCTACTCCATGTTACCCGGCTTGTTCCATGAAACGATGAAAGCATGGCCACTCTCAATAAATGAACCACCCAAGCTGAGTCCTTCAGCATCCCAAAATGCAGTGTCCCCTCCTAATCCTCTTTTTCTATATAGATAATCTTTCCATCCCTTGAATTCTACTCTCCAGGGGACAGTTTGGGTACCAAGCCAACTCCCCCTCCAACCTCTAGAAGTGTGACCTTCCCACACTAAGGTTGCAACCTATGCAAACAGCCTGCAAAGCACATGCCACCTAGCCAGGTTACAGAGCATTGACAGGTCTGGGAGAAGGGTCTAAAAGGTTGTGGGGGGAGAAGGGAGAGAAAAGTAAGGGCTGGACTGGGTCCCCATGCTTACTTACTGGGTGCTTACTTCCCAGGGCAGGAGGAGTAGCTCCTCCCCTGAAAGTACCTTCACTCCCAGGTCCCAGACACCCTGGGAAGCATGACTAGTACCCCCACATCCCAATCACAGATCCCAGTTTATTAAAACATGAGGCCTTCTTTACTTTACTTCCTCTTTATTTCTTTTTAAATTCTTTTTTTTACTTCTTTTTATTTTGTCAGTCAATGGCTGACTTCCTTCATTGCACCATGCGTCCCCCACCTTCATTTCCTTTTCCTCTCCTCGTTCGTTATGTACCCCCATGCCATTAACTCTCTGCTTTCTGGCCAGGGCTTCATGTTCCCACACACTCAATGAATCTCTGTCACACCCATATCTAGAACAGGGATAGAAGCCTGTCCTGGATCATGAGGCCTGTAGTAGCAACTCACAGCTGTAGCTCCTAGTCAGGCCTTTCCTTACCAGCAAGTCACAGCTATGCAGGCGTGTGACAGTCACAGAATGTTTTTAGCTTTAAGGTGTGACTGCTTCAGACTCAAGCCAGCAGTCAGTAACCCTGATCAACATTTGAGCAGCTCAAAGTGCAATGTATAACAAGGCCCTAACAGGCAGTATTTATATACTGAGCAGTAGTTTCTATTTACCTTTGCTTTCATCCATTTGAAGTAGGCCATCTTAAACAAAATAAAAGCAATAGCATTTTCATCAATCATTTATGTTCTAGAGGTAGGAAATAGAATCAAGATCTTGCCTTGTTCCATAAATGTACTATATGTTTAATTCAAAAGTAGACCCAAATAGAAGATGTATCAAAACATCGTTTTCAATGGAGTTGCTCTTATCCTAGGCCAAAATTTTGTTTTTAGCTTTACAGAGTAGGCTTCTTTTCAAGGGCATGGACTTTAGAGAATATTAATACATTTACTTTAATTGTAATTTCAAAGGGAACTTAGATTAGATGCAATATTCTATGTTTTGGGTCCAATATAACTGAGAGATACATTATTTAATTATCCATTCTGATTTTTCTTTGTTTTCCCTTCTACCTCTGAAACAGTACAGTAAGCACAAGCTACCTGAAAATGCAGTTTTTTTTACCTGCTGTGCTGAACACAATCTCTCTGCAACAGAGCAATAGTACAGTCAGTAGTTATATGGTGCACACCCCATCTGTGAATAACTACAAGACTGAGGTAACTATTTGAAATACTGAATTCTTAGAAGAGCAACAACCACTGATTATTTTCCCAGTATTTCTGACAAAAGTGCAATGTTCAAGACTAGAGATTGGATTAGGGAAAAAATGGACCCTACACCCAGTTTCATCTTAAGTCAGGAAACATTGAAATATAGCTTTATGAGAATCATAAAGTTTGAAAACATAACATCTGTATATACAAACACAATAAAACATTTAATCATTGATGAAACCAAACATTTCACATGTCTATATGGCACAAGGAACAAGCTTGTTTCAGTACCAGAACAACATAGCTATGTGGAATGGCACTATAGGCAATGGATTCGATTATAAATAGGCATCTGGTCATTTATTCCAGGGAGTGAAAGACAGCTAGGCATTATATTGCTAGAAGCTATAAATTAAAGATGTTGCATAAATAAGGAGACTCAGGAAATAGGTACTTGGGAGATAGTGCCTTGGGTAGTAGCTGGTAGCAAGACAGTAAGAGAAACCAAGGTACTGCAGAGGTTACCTACTGCATTTTTAGACTTTATTCATATATGCCTGTGTTTACTGAATTCAGTGATCACTACATGGTGTCAGGAGTGGCAAGTGAAAAAGAACCTGCAAGAACTGGAGAGTAAAACTAAAAAATTAGTTGGAAATACAGCAGGTAAAGCAATGCAGTCTTGTGGAAGGACAAAGGCTATTGTAAGTGATCTCCTAACAATTCCTTGACAGGCCCCTAGGGCGAGAACGAACGAACTCTAGCTAATTTCTTTTTCCCGCACTAGGCTTTGATTTCCCCTTTTATTGGCTGCTAGACAGATCAGATAGCGCGAGATTGCCGAGATAATTTTGATTGTACTCACGTGTTCATTGTTAGTAGCAGTTTATTGGTCTGTTTACAACCGACAGAGACAGATGACCGAAGGAATGTTACAACCATCAGAGAGAGATTGATCACCGAAGGAAGGAGGAGGGATTTGGGGGTTTTCAGGTTCTGCTTTTTGGCTCTTTGCTATGGCTTAGCAAACAGCTTTTGGCAGAGATCCTGTGACCGACTTCTCAACGATCGCAAGCCGCGGATCGCGAGATGGAGAGCTCCGCTTGGTCCGGCTATGGGGGCGGGGGGCGGGGTTATACATGGAGCTAGCCTATGAAATTCTTTGTTTTCATTACTGGCCTCAGGCATTACTACAAGGGGTTTGATTTCACTACGGGGGTTTGGCTTCTTAGGTGGTGTCATGAGTCACCGCCTACAATGCAGTCTGCACATAACTGAGGACAGTTAGTCATGGAAGTGTGCAACCTTCACCTGTAGTCCAGTATAAGTGGCTATTCAACAACAAATATACTTGAAAAGAAGATTCATTGATAGCATCCAATATAAAAATAGTGTATACAAACTCCCATTCATTGTGGTATCTAGGGAGGTGACAGCAATTTTAGGTCTGGCAGTTTGTGAAAAACCAAATCTAGTTAAGTGTGTGCTCATAGTAGAAGAAGACACAACATTTATGCCTCTTAATAATCTCCTTGATTGTCATGACCCAAACCTGAACAATCTTCTCAGGAAGAAACATATTGTTCCAGAACACAACAAGCACCCATATCCTTATGGGAAGAAATATCATACAGACACAATTGCAAATATTATCATATAGAAAGATTAAATCAGTCTCAGCAATCTGTAGCTAATGAATTTTGTTCTATGTGCATAATAAGCAAAGCTGCCAAAAGTGCAAGTCAATCAAATATCAGTTTAAGTGTTGTGAATAACCCCGAGCCATTTCTTTGAAGGCCTAATAAATGGCCTCGAGCCATCCTCCCAAGACAGAATACACAGGGGGACTGGAAGGTTGTTTT
>JAGPOW010003642.1:60557924-60630698 GCA_030014935.1 Caiman crocodilus | reverse complement strand
CATCTGAAACTTGCTCTCTCTCTCTCAAAACTCATGATCAAGGAACTGCCTGCCTCCAGAGGGAATCTCCACCTGCCTCTGGATGATACTTGTGAGTAACCTACCTAAGATCTAACTAGATATATAGCTTGCAGTAACTCAGATGCGTGATCAAAGGCTACCCAGCCATGCCAGGTTGCTCCATGGGATTTCTCTGATATTGCTCTACCTTGTACCCTATTCTAACCTACCCCTTGTGACCAATAAAGTTCTCCTTTGTACCTAGCATGGGAGACTTATTGGGAGTGGGTCTAGATTATGCCTTGGGGTCCCTTGGTTCAGCTGACTAAGGGAGACCACTACCTGTGCTTCCAACTGAGAGAAGCATCCCAAGTTCTTGAAGTGAATCAAGTACTCTCAAGGGCTACTAGACCTGTGTTTCCCATGGTGTGCAGAGCCAGAATGAAGCCCATCCCTGGGTGGTGGCAGTGTTACTCCCAGGCTGGTGGGTGTGCTCCAAGAAGGAGGTTGGCCAGACGTGAGGTGCTCCCAGGGAGGCACTCAGAGCCTGGAAGATGGTCGGGCGCAGTGAGGTGGGTGGCTCAATGCAGGAGTGCCCCCTACTGGCCCACTACACTGGACATGTCTACACAAGACTGACTGCAGTAGTGTCACAGCACAGAGAAGTACTAAATACTTGCAGTACTAAAATACTAAATAAATGCACAGTGACTGGAGTTACTGCACAGCACCACTGGCAAACGCCTGTTAAGTGACAATACTGTGTAGTAGCCTAATATACAGGAGGCCTGTATGAAACAGCATTCTTCCATTTTGACTTCCATTTCACTGTTTTGAAGGAACGGTGTTTCATTTCAGAAGCACAGTTCTGTTTCATTTTGTCTAAGCTGTTTCATTGTTCCAATGCATATTGACATTTTGCCAATAGTCTATAATGGAGAATCACAAAAATGTCTATAACTTTGTCATTTCTTCCCTTATTTGAATGAATACAGCAGGGATGGTGGCTCCTGCTGAGGCCACAAATCCTGTCAAGTTTCAAGGAGATAGGTGCAGGGGTTTCTGGGAAAATGTGCCTCAAAATATTCAGAGAAAAACTCATGTCACTTGTAAGTGTGAAGGCACAGGGGGGTGAAAACAGCAGGCCTAGTAGCCCCTGATGAGGCCACGAAGCTTGCTAGGTTTCAAGGAGGTAGATGCAGGGATTTCTGGGAGACTGTGCCTCAAACTGCTGACAAGCAAAAACTCATGACGTGTGAGTGTGTGTGTGTGTGTGTGTGTGTGTGTGAGAGTGTGTGTTAAGGTGCACTGGGATGAAATATGCAAGGATGGTAGCTTCTTATGAGGCCATGAAGCCTATCAAGTTTCAAAAAGATAGGTACAGAGGTTTCTGGGAAACTGCTCCTCAAACTGTTTAGAAGAAAAATCGTGTCACTTGTAAGTGTGAAGGCATGGAGAAAGCTCAGTTCAAACAATGCTTTTAATGCTGTTTTTCTGTCCCTCCCCCAGAGTGCTGGGATTGGAAGGGACCTCAGGGAAGGATCACAGTCACTGGCCAGCTACACATGTCAATATCAGAGCAGTCCTTCCCCCCTCTTCCCTCTCCATCTCCTAAGTTTCTGCTTAGCCACAAGCAAGCCCAGCTTTGAAACTTGAAACATTTTGAAACTTTTGAAAGGTTTTGAGTGCCTCATTTCATTTCAAAGTTGTTTCAAAGTCTTTCATTTCATTTTCATTTCACTGTTTCAAGTTCAAAATGAGTCAAAACAGCCTCAAAATGAAACACCTATTGAAATTTCACACAGCCCTACTGCACAGTAGCATCTTGGCACAGATTTTGCCACATGACACTACTGCGAAATAGTATCAAGCTATTGCACAATCAGTGTCTCATGTAGACATATCCACTGAGTGTGAATACAGGTATCTGAAATGGTTTATTGTTCAAAATATATTGTAAATTTGATTTATTGAAAAAAATAATTTGAATGCTCAGCAATGCAACAATATTGATTATATATACATG
Organism: Caiman crocodilus; assembly: GCA_030014935.1. Classification (NCBI taxonomy): domain Eukaryota; kingdom Metazoa; phylum Chordata; order Crocodylia; family Alligatoridae; genus Caiman; species Caiman crocodilus. Next base: position 60,628,672 of record JAGPOW010003642.1, on the reverse strand, counting down.
CACATTATATACATATACAGTACATATTAAACTATTACCCTTAATTGCTACATGCTAAAATAGTGTAAAGTGAGATCCTACTTCAAAGAAATTCAAACTGGCTATTTCTTATGCATTTGACTCAAACATTCCTGTGTGTTTTACACAGTTCTCTGAAATCTTATAGGGTAAACTTGTGTAGTCTTCTGGTAGATCACTATTTTTTGATGTCCCTAGGTAAGACATTTTGCTTCTAAGGGTGCCTGTAGACATTCAGGAAACCTACTCCAACATGCTGTTATTACAGCGCATCAGACTAGACTCGATTAAATGAGTCCTCTGGAGTGTGCTAATTAACATACTCCATCAGCCTCAGCATCTTGTGTATTCAGCATCTCTTTGTGCTTCAAAGTGGTGAGGGGATGCTTTAACTAAAGCTAGTCAAACAGCACCCCTGCCGCCATTTTGAAGTACAGGATGCTGAGTACATGTGAGGCTTCAGGCACTTTAATTAAAATAGCTCCTGAGATTCGTTCTAATTAAAGTGCTCCCTCTTCACACCTGGAGTACATGTAAAGTCCCCCTAACAGACAGAGCAACATTTCCAGAAAACTGTTTGTGGCAAAATAAATTTCTCACAAGTCTGAAAACTGCAGAAGAGCCAATATTAAAACCTTTTCACCAAAGCAAATCATTTTTAAAAAGAAATACAAGTTATCTATGGCTTCTATTTTGGCAACATTTATTGAAATGTATTTTAAAATCAAAAAAATCAAAAGATTATTTAGACTCTTGAAGTGTTGTGGTTTAATAGTTTCCCTCATAATAAACATTGTAATTTTTTTCTATATCTAAAACTCATCTAGATCTCAGTTTAATTTGTTAGGTCTTTATTCATCTGAATTCCTTAATTCCAATTTTTGCAGCAGAGTCAGGTTTCAGGTAGAAACTTAAATGAAATGCTCATATGGGATTAGAGAATCATCTGCTGCTGTATAAAATAAATGGAAAAAAAGAGCCTCAAATAGAAAGCACATCAAGATCTTTCCATGTGTTTATACCTCTGAAAATATAAACACTGAACAGAATGAGATGATGGAAGATTTACGCTATCAGAGTCAACAATGGCCTGACTCACCAGCATGCAAGACTTCAGCAGCAGGCCAAACTGAGGGGCACAGTGGTCTGGAAGGCCAGGAACAGACATTGTATTTGTCCTTGAACAGGTTGTGCCTGTGTTTGTCCCAGAATAGAAATATCCCGGGCATTGGCATACACACACACATATTGCTTTCTAAATCAGGGTTTAGCAAACATTGAGTACAATATCACATTTCTGTCATGGATTCAATGGTACAATCCCAGATTAACCATTCAGATGCAGTGTGCAATGTCCCAGGATAAACAGCACTTCTTACCTTATTAGAATTATCTGGGACAATGGACAGAAGCATCTGAATGCTTGCATTGTGTCCTAGAATAAAATTGTTTCAGGGAGGAGTATAACAGTACTGGTTGGTCATGAAAGAATGAAATCAGGAAGGCCAAAGTGCATTTGGAGTTGCAGCTAGCAAGGGGCATGAAAGGTAACAAGAAGGGTTTCTACAAGTGAAATCAGTGGAATTAGCACAGGCCTCACAAGCAATCTCACATTTTACAGTAAAACCCTAACCAAAAGACTTGGCACACTGTTGAAGATTTTCTTGAATCAGCCCGTTTCTGGGGCAGTAGTAACCTTAGAGTTCTTGGGGCCTATGGCCTATAAGTAAGTCAGACATTGTAAAATTCAATTTCACTTTGCCCTATCCATGTAATTCCAATGAAAGTATTTTAATACAACATTGATAATTCCATTATTCAGTGTATTTAATTTTTATTTTTATAAAGTGTGGGGCCCCAGGCAGTCACCTGGTTTGCCCTCCTCTAAGGCTGCTACTGATGGGGGAAACTGTCTTTTATCCAAAGCATATCCATGAAAACATTAGTGACCCAAAGGAAACACTGTCTACATGCCTGATCTAGAATCTAATTCTGCCTTGTGCATCAGCTTTTTTGGAAGCTTTCATAATAGGGTTCGATTCTTGCCTTTTCATTTGCATTTGTGGGCTCATGTCCAAGATCAATGTAATAAAATAAGGTTTGTATAGAATCTCTTACTTTTTTAAGATACAGCTAGAATTCTCCTGTTACCACTGATGTTGACAATAGCTAATGCAAGTGTCATTCCTGTACTATGTTCAGAGGTCTTGATGTTAGTCCTACACATTAAAGTTTAGGAAATTAATTTGATATATAGTTTTCTCATGTATTAACTAATGAAACATCTGGGTTTCATGGCTCCAGGAAGGCCATGATTTCATTTGCTCCAGCTGTCTCAAGGAATATTAACTTAATACTTTTGGCTCTAAGATGGTTTGCTAATGTTGCACTGTCATTTTAATAATTATCTATCTTTTTTTAAGGATATATACATAAATTTCAAATGAATTTGGTAGATAGTGTTTATGATTAATTCTCAGCAGTATGGTATGGGATACAGAAAAACATATAGTCCCTGCCCCAAATGTGCAAGGCTATTTTTTTTTCAATCTTTATGAAGCAGTTTTACATTATTCAGATTGTTTCAATTTTTTTACCAGGTATATTCATGGGTGCCTCTCCTGCCAGCATACAAAAGATGTAGGAAAAGTTTTAGTTTATTCTCATGGCTTTTAATCAAATCTTTGAATTTCAATTAACATTTATTTTTGTCTTCAAGAAATAACTTCTAAATCTTACTGAGATGCTATTTGAATACTTATCCTATTAGGTAGGAGGTCTTTTTCCAAATTGTATTAATGCACTTACATATACATACAGCCTCCAGAGTTGGAAGGGGAGACCGAGAAGGAGTGAATGATTTATCATAATCAAATCTGACAAGACTCCTCATTTTGTATGGGGAAACCAGAATTTGGAGTTCTACACAAGGATATATTTGTGCCAATTTCCCTGTTTCCTCAAACTACTTTTTGAAATATGAAAATTTACCAGTCCTTCTAATTTCTTATACACTTACTGTTATGGAAGGGGCTAAAGCAGATATGAACTGTCAGCTAATGGACAGCTCTACCCACAGTAAGAGGTTTACTTTATTTCTTCCTTTAGCAGGTTTCTTCTGGGCTAGGTACAGGTAGTCAAACAGCCTGAAACTGAATCAATTCAGTCTTTGCAGGATAGTCTAAGATGCACAGATTAAATTGAAACAGAAGTGAATAGACATTAACCTTTGATTCAGAACATGCAACAACAAGCCTGTGGTAGCTCAGGCCAGAAGCTGTGGGGGCACTAGAGCATGGCTCTCTGGCTGCAAGTTCACTCCCCCTCCCCATCAGCCAGCCCTCAGTGCTTCAGCTAGAGAACAGAGGGAAGAAGTGGAAAGCATGCTGGGATGCTGGGGGACTGTGATTTAAATTGAGCCAGGAAGGGGTCTGGAACAGAAGTTTCATAAATTGGTTTGACCTACATCAGTTAAGTCTGATGCTACATTCAACCAGGTATATCTTCAAACTAGTTTCAGCCATTTTGAAACTCATTTATGTACATTGAGCTTTTGTTCTGTTACAGGTTTAAAACAGTTTCTGATTGTGTAAACCAGTTTACGTGTAACGTCTGTCCCTAGCCCTGTGATAACATGGTTCTATATAGATGCAAAGTGACAGACATGTTGCCATTTTACATTCCACAGCACAAAATCAGCTCAGCCTTTTCTATCTAAAAAGTGAGATGCTTCTAGATAAGCTGATGCCCTTTGAATGATTGAGTTTAATATGTTCATACACTAGCAGATGCATCTTTATCCATTTGCTGACATGTTTTATCTTGAGCATATTTTCAGTCTAAATCAGAAAGTTAAAAATTACATCTTGAACAAATGTGGAGGTTTCTGGTATCAGCATGAAGTAAGAAAAAAGGTGTCATCTAAACAATGCCTTTTTATATGTATTCACACAAGAAGCAGTGAGGTGTAAAACAAATTAAAGGATTTACTCAGAACAAAAGTCATGATTGCAAAGTCACTGAATAAAATAAAAAGTTCCCATTCTTTTCAGTGGATTTCAGATCAGATCTGAAACCTCTAACCAAGAGAATATTGAATAATCCTTACTCTTATTTTTTTATCTTTCATATGTTACTTAGGTAAAAAAGTAGAAATGCTATTTTACCTTTAAAAAAATGAGAGAAAGAGATTTAAGTAAATCTTATATATATATATATATATATATGTATATGTGTGTGTGTGCGTGTGTGTGTGTGCATATGGATCAGATAAGTCTCTTTTCATTCCCCCAGTAAACATTGCAATGCTCAAATTAGCATTCTAAGTCTGTTTCTATTGCTAAGGAAATAAATATATTCGTTTTGATAGTACTTTATGCACTTCCCATGCTAAAATGAATGTTCTTCATTCAGATTTCAAAAGGTTTTATTTCAAAGAAAAATTAAACAAAACCAAAAAAATAATAATAACAACAGCATCCTGAACAAATTGTTTTCATATGTAATTAATATAACATTTTAATAAAATACACCCTATTTGGCTGACATAAGGCAACCCGAAGAATTCAATACATCCCATAAAATAATCTTTAAAAAAAGAAAAAAATACAGAACTATCAATAGTGTAACATACAGGCCAGGAAACATCTGGAGTATTGTCTGTGTACAGTACAATAAATAATTATAGCGTTTTATTCAAGACAAAGGCCTAAACATGTTTTCCATCTTTTAAAAGAGTTTTGGGGTTATTTTTGAGAAAAATAGACTAATTTAGTATGGAATGTGTAGAAAGTATAATCTTTTTATCACAGAAATTGCTAAGTAGAATCTAGGCTGTGTTCGGGGGGATAAAAGATATCTCTTTGATAACTGTCTATGATAAAAGTTCATGTTATAGCTGAGGGCCTTGTGCTTTATTCTACTTTGTACTTTCAAAAGTAAAAAACAGCAGTATTCTTCAGAAACAACAACTCGTTTTTTTAAGATTTAAAACATGCTCCAGACTGAAAACAACTAGCCTAAAACCATCTGTAGGAATAATAAAAAGAAAAATCTTGTGCAAGATAACAAGGGGAACTTTGTATGAGTTTTAAATGGTAGGTTTGTTTCAAAAAGAGACACAAGGATGGAATTAAACACCTGAAATATTACTGAAAAAATCTTTATCCTGTACTTTGCATTGAGGGCTCTTTTGTGATTTCCTCTTGGCAGAGAATCACCGGGTTAGAAGGGACATCAAGGACCATTTAGTCCAACTACCCTCCTCAACCAGACAGATGTCTATCCATCCTCTTTGGAAAACCTCCAAAAAGTTTTCATAGCTTCTCTAGGCAGCTTGTTCTATTGTCATTATAATTTTGAGTTAGTAAGTTTTCCCTGAGATTTTGCGATAGGTAAGAAGTTCCTCGTTTTAAGGATGATTATAAAACCCATTGAAACTCAACATTAGCCTGTTGTGGTTTTTCTCATCTTTCCTGCACTGGAAAAGCTTTGATGTTGAGCTTCCATCATTATGTTCTTTCAACTATCATTCCTCCAATTTATTTATTTTTTCTTTTAATTTGTCCATTCATCAGATAATACTTCTTCATTTGTGCCTTTATTATGCTTCCTTGTGCCTCTTTTGCCAGAGCCGAGGAAATCCCATGTTTTGAGAAGTGGCATGTTTGGTAATATAACTTAAAATATGGTGTCAGGAGCTATTTGCTAAGGGTATACTGGTATCAGAGAGCTTTATTGCAAAGATACTGAATGTAAGCTTGAGTTTCAATGGGTTTTATAATCATCCTTAAAATTATTTTTTAAAGTAAAGCTGTAATAGTTACAAGGGAAATATAGCATTTCTCCAATAATGAAACCTAGGCTTCCTCTATTGATGAAGATGAAGGCTCAGTTGGATCTAATGCATAGTCTACACAATTGTGCCTCCTGCCATGCCACACATGCATTACAGGAAGCATGATTATGGGACTGTGCATTAGATCCAATCACACCTTATTGTTGATGCACTAGCAAGAAGCAGGCTCCAGAGGCTGAGTGCCTTCTTTGTTGATGGGGTTCCCAGCCACAGGACACTTGGTCCAGCAGGACCCAGAGTCCCACACCTAACAGAGCTCTCAGTCTTGGCTCCACAGCTATGCAGAGCCAGCACTGTCAGGTGCAGGGCTTAACTCTCAGTCCTTGCTGCATGTGGGGTGCAGTTGGGACTGAAAGCTCCCTGAGGTGCAGGGATTCTCAGTCCCAGATGACTGAGAGCCCCATCATGTGTAGGACTCTTAGCCCCCACTCCCATGGCTGCAGTCTCCCAGCCACAGCAATGCATGGAGCAGCCCACAGCCAAGAGATCACAATGGCTGGGAGACTGCAGAAGCTGCGATCTCCCAACTGCTGCCTGGAGCACCCCCAACCCTGTGTAACTGGGAAACCACATTGTATATGATCCCCCAGCCCCAGGGGTGCATTGTGCTCCCCAGCAGCTGGGAGATCACAGCAGCTGAGGTCTTTGAGCTGCAGGACTGCCTACACATGCCAATTAAAGCTGGATAAAAAAACAATTATAATGTTATTACACATTTTAGGCAATAACTTAATAGCTGGTTGGCCCTTTTAAAGTTTATTTGCAAACATAGCCAGTCTAAATTGATTGCTCCCTTTCTCATGTGGAGATTCAATAGCTGTGAGGTAGCAGTAGTACCTGCTACAGTTATATTTTCCTGGAGCTTTGGGATGACACAGGGGCAGGTGTGGTCTTTGGAAACTATAACTTCAAGTGAATTAGCTTGAGCAACAGGACATCTCAGAAGGAAAGCAAACACCTGTGTTCTGCTATGTTTTGTATGGGAAACTGGTCTCAAATCAAAGGGTACCACTTTGGCCTAAAGGGATTTCTGAATATCAGGAGAGACCAGGAATTAAAATAAACTACCCAACTGGAAGACTGGAACAAATAAGTCTTCCAGGGCATAAACAGTCTGGAAATGTGGAAGTACCCTGAAAAGATTTAGGTGCTTCACTCTCTTTTTGCAATCAGTGGCAGCTAGTGCAAAAGGAGAAAAAAAAAAGATAACCTTTTCTAAGAGCAGCAGGTTCTGAAGCACCTACTCTGCTTAAGTTTTCAATCATGTTTTCAAACTAGACTACTTTTGAAACTATATAGGGGAGGGAAAAGCCCCTGCAGAATGCTGCCCTCTGCATAAAATATGCCCTCTGCATAAAATGAAAGAGATGTTTTCAACTGGAGGGCACAAAAACAAAGTGAAACTAAAAGAAGAGGTTGTGACTGATCACAAAGGTGAATAGCCACAGCTGTCATTTTGAATGGTTAACCAAGTCCCTGATAAAAGACTTGGTTGTGATTGGAATTTAAGCAAAGACTCAGCAAGAGACTTTTTCAAGATCTCAGAAATGGCCACAAACCACTTATTTCCATTACTTGACAAATACTTCATCCTTCCCTACTCCCTCCACAACCAGATTAAAAGACAAGTTTTTCCTCCAGTTACAAATGTAGGGTTTACAAATTCATCACACACCTAGGAATTCGGTGTTTGCAAACACGCTGTCTGAAGCATTAAGCAAGAAGACCAGAACTCAATACTGAGGAAGTGCCCATACCACATCAGACAGCAGAGCTGTGAAACATGCCAGGCCTCTCTGCACAAAGTACTTCCACAAACTGAAGAATGTGGTGCTGTGGGTAGGCTAATCAACACTGCTGTGCAACAGCTCTAATTAGCATGCCCTCAGGTCCAGGTGAACACAACTACACTGCTTTCAGTTCAAAGAAAATTCAAATCTACTATAACTAAGAAACGTGCATATTGAGGAGCATGTCAGATCTATTTTTGTTTAACATTATATACCTAACAATGAAGTTTCATGTGTGTGGCTTTAATTAGTCTTCAGCAAAGCTTTGGTTTAGAAATGTAAGCTCTTATTCTCATTAGCCCCAATCCAATGGACTAGTGAAAAAGAAAAGATGCTAAAATAATGAAGTAGTTACTGAAAAGGATTGCAGAGCTGGATTATGATCAGTATATGATCAAATTTAAGGATGGAACCAGTGAAACATGATTTCCCACTGAAGATATTTTCAAAGTACCTTAAAAATAGGGATGGAAGTGTGCTCTGGAGGTCATGAATTTATATTTACAGAAGGTAGCAGGTGGATAGGAAGGCTAAAACATCCAAGATCACTATATAACATGAACAACAAGTTTGATCATTTTCTACATATTTGAGAGTGTACAGCATTGCCAATTTTAAAAGCCACTTAGACTGGGAGCCTGATGGAATTGTAACAGAGTTGATAGAGATTTCATGTGGATGTGGGAATTCTTCCCAGGGTGACTGAATCATAGAAAATTAGGATTGGAAGGGACTTCAGGACGTCATCTAGTCCAACCCCCTGCTCAAAGCAGCACCATCCCCAAGTGGATCATCACAGCCAGGGCTTTGTCAAGCTAGGCCTAAAAACCCCCCAAAGATGGAGATCCCACAACCTCTCCTGGTAACTTGTTCCAGTGCTTCACCACCGTCCTAGAAAGTTTTTTCCTAATATCCAACCTAAACCTCTCTTGCTGCAACTTGAGATCATTATTCCTTGTTCTATCATCTATCAACACTGAGAACAGTCCATCTCCATCCTCTTTGGAATCACCCTGCAGGTGGTTAAAGGCTACTATCAAATTCCCTCTCAGTCTTCTCTTATGTGGACCAAATAAAACTAGTTCCCTTAGCCTCTCCTCAGAAGTCATGTGCCCCAGCCCCCAAACTCATTTTCGTTGTTCTTCACTGGATTCTCCAATTTGTCCACATCTTTCCTATAGTGGGGGGCCCAAAACTGGACATAGTATTCCAGATGTGACCTCACCAGACAGAATATAGTGGCATAATTACTTCCCTCCATCTGCTGGCAGCACTCCTACTAATGCAGCTCAATATGCTGTTAGCCTTCTTGCGACAAGGACACACTGCTGACTCATATCCAGGTTGTTATCCACTGTAATCCCCAGGTCCTTTTCTGCAGCGCTGCAGCATAGCAACCCCCTCTTAGTCCCCACAAGAAACAAAATGCTACAGTACAGGGTGTTGTGAGGAGCTATCAGGTTAACTACTGGCTCCCAAGGTCAAAAGATGTGAGACTCACAGCAAGGATTGGTAATACGAACCAAAATATTGCCATTAGTATCTAAGTCATTCAGGGACAGTAGGGCACACTGCTTCAACTGGGGAGAGGGTATAATTTTGGCTAATGAATATTCAGGGAATTATTAATTATCTGGAACTACGCCCATGGGTGAGGAGGAGGCTAAACTCCTGGCTGGAGTGCACAGTTCAGGTTCTCATTCCTTAAAATGAATTGAAAGCCAAGTTAGCAGGCAGCATCTGTTAAAGAGGCCAATGAATGAGGTTGGCTCATTTCCTCAGCCCCTTAATTCCTCATGAAAGTGTAACAAATTAAATCCTTCTGAACCAATGAGACAGTCTGGGTGAAGTCAGCAGAAACTTCTGGGTGGCAGAACAGGAATGGGCCAGTCATGAGACTTTTCAAAGAACCCAATCAAACCTGTTACCTTTTACTCTTAAATAGTTCTATATAGAAGTGTCTGCAGATACTAAAGAGTTGGGGCACACCACAAGTCTCATCAACATAGCACAAAAGGAAGGGCAATTTAGTCCCTGAACAGGCTGAAAACCAACTTTGAAAAAGGGGGAAAGGTTGAGAAGAGTCCTCTAGCACGTAGAAACAATAAAAGTAGTAATTATGACTTGGCCTGTGTACAAAGAATCTGGGGGGCAAGCAGGAGAAGGGGAGGAGGTAGGGGGAGCACCTTTCCACTTGCTCTACTGGGCACTCACCTCCAAGATGCATTGACTGGTGCAGCACTGTGCTGCCTGGCTCCTATGGCTGGACAGGGGCAGTGCAGAGCTTCCCTTGCCCAGGCAGACTCCTGACAGGAGGATTCTGGCATTACTTCACAGTTGGCACCTGGAGCACGTGCCTTGCTCGCCCTACCCTAGTTATAGTACTGCCCAGGTCATATAGCTATAGCCAGTTTAAGCCACATCCCTTGCATCTTCTTTGTCTTCCAAGATGTCTGTGATAAGCAGATCATTGACAGAGTCCTCAGATAATACCTGACCTACTGCCAAAGAAGTCAGTGGAAGAGAATGTAAAAACTGACCTACTTTAGAGTCCATAGTTTTAGGCATACTGTCAACACTACAGCTTTGTGTTTTAAAACAAATTATTTGCTGTAACTTCATACCAAAAATACAGAAATACCTGATTTAGAGTGTAACCAGACTAGGCTGCTTTTCGGTAGGATTCCCAGAGGAATTTGTGAAAAACAGCTGGAAATGCCATTTTCATTCTTGTCTTGCACTTACTTATTCTGAGAGAACAAAATAAAACTATTTAAAGAACAATTATTTCTTTAATAACTTGTCTTTTAGCTGAAGAAGATTCACTGAGGCCTCAGAAACACTTTGGAGGACAAGATTAGAATCCATAAACAGAAGAAATGGTCTGAAATTGAAAAGATGAAATGCAGTAAAGACCAGTGCCACATTTAGGAAGGGAAAAACAAATAGATATAAAATGGGAACTAGCTAGCTAGGCAACAGTAGTGCAGAAAAGAGTCTAGGGGATATAGCTAAATGGATATGAGTCACAATATAGTGCCATTACAAAAAAAAAGCAAATCTAAGTTGACTTAATAGACAGGACATTTGTGAGACATTTGTGAGGCTTCTCTCTAGTCACTACTGTTGAGGTGTGTCCCATTCTGGTGACCACTCTCAAGGAACAATGTCAACAAATAGAGAGGCTCCAGAAGATGGAAACAAGAAAGATAATTTGCTTTGTATAATATAACCTATAAGGAAAAATTGAAGGAATCTGGTTTGTTTAGTATTAAAAATGAGTAGCCTAGGGCAGGACATAAGAGATTTCAAATATGAAAAGGTTTTATTAAAAGACAGTAGTCATTCTACATATCCACTGTGATTCAGACAAGTATTAAGTGCTATAAGGTAAGCTGATATTAGGTTAGATCTTAGAGAAAAAATCTCTGAGGGTAGCAAGGCACTCAAACAGGCTATATAAGGTAGATTGTAGAATCCCTGTCATTGGAGGCTTTAAGAAGTTATATAACTATCCATCTATTATTGTCTAGTATCATATTTTTGTAGCCATGATAGTCTATGATTCTCCAGGAAATACGTGCCTCAGAGAAGGGGATTCAAAAGAAGACAGCTTGAGGTTCCTTCTAAATCTATGTTTCTTACACTTATGACTTAAGGTGATAGGTTTAGGATTAAATGCTGCCAGTACACTCAAGACTAATATATTGGGGAAATTCTGAATATATGGAAAAAAGGAAGGAAAACTTTTTACAACATTTAAGAAATCATGAATATTTGCTACATATGCAGCAGCTTCTGCCTCCCCCCCATCCCCTAGGTAGACAAAAATACATCAAAGCAGCCCTCACCCCTGGGCTCTCACTGCTACTTGCCATTCTGCTGTGGGTCAGGGTCCCTTAGGTAGCTGCTCTGCTCCTTGAAGCTCTTTTCCTTTCCATCAGCAGGGCCACACACCTGCCCTAGCTCTAGCAATGATCTTACAAGGCTCTCAAAACTCAAAACAGTCAGCCAACTGCAGGGGGTTCCCTATTAAAACATGACAGCTAGCACTCAGTGCAGCATGCAACCGCTGCTCTGGCTGCTTTAACAGTGTACTCACTGTCTGTAACAGGACTCTGCTGTATTATCCTTTTGTCAAGCAAGTAGCAGAGCCTCTATCTCCTGGATGTCTATTTTCCTGCAGCCAGCTCATCAAAGCCAGTGTTTTCCTCTACCTGGGGAACTCCCTGCTACTGTTTTCCCCTTAAGACAGTCGATCTCAAACTATAAGGCAGACCTCCCTGGGGTCCCTGGGGAGGCATGGTGTCATGTCAAGAGAGGTGTAAGTTGTGAGGTTGTTTTTTGTGTGTTTTTTAAAAGAGGGCTGTGTTCTGGCCAGCAGATAGGGAAGGGCGGGGAGAGGGAGCAGGGGGAAGCTGCAGCTGGGCAGTAGCATGGGAGTGGAGTCAGTGGGAGTGCAGAGCTTGAAGCATGGGGCTCACACCCAGTGGTGTAGTAGTAGTGCAGACTCCAGACTAGGACTCCAACAGAAGTGGCAAGGAGCCCCACACGGTGGGGTTGGCCAGCTCAGCCCTGCTCCCTGCTTCATAGTAGGGCCTCAGTGGCGGCATGTGGTGGCAGGGAGCAGGGCCAGGCCACTAGCTCCATCACGCAGGGCTTCCTCCCAGCAGCATGCAAGTCTGAAGAGCTGCATGTGCAGCCCCATGCAGTGGAACTATATTGGTTTGGCTCCATTCTCTGCCACCATGTGCAACTCCTGGAACTGGCCAGAGCTACATACCACTGGGGGGCTTCACCTGTTCAGGCTAGGAGTGCCCCTAGGGCCCAACCCCTGATGCTGATGCTGCCATAGCAGGGGCTGTGCACAGAGGCTCCCTGTTACACTTTGCCTCATCCAGTCTGGCCCCTTTCCTACACTGGAGTTGTATTTATCTTTCTTAGGCCCGCCTTTTCCAATTTGTCTTAAAAGGCCCATGCCTCTTTTCCTTTTAATGGGGAAGAGGCCCGTATTACAGACAGTTACCTGAAATACTGATGTAGCTTAAATAGGAAATGGAATAATACAGCACTGAAAGACTGGATTTCAAGAAACATTTCTAGACAGTGAATGCAGATGAACAAGATGGAGAAGAGATTGTGATCACACCCTTCATGGCTAGGTCTTCACAATATATGGCTAAAGGCTCAGCTTGGAAGCAAGTAGCCACGCCATCCAATGATTTGAAACCATCTTTGAAAGCATGAACAACATGCCAATTGCAATTTTCATGGATAAACATAATGTGGAAAGTTTAACTCCAGGTGTGACCCCAGCCACATTGTACCATAGGCTGCTTTTGTCAGCAGCAAAAATCATAACCAACTTCCTTATTCAATTTGCCCAAAACCTTACTTAAAAATTTAGCTAAAAATGTACAAGTTCCTAGAAGCCAGGTTTCCCCTAGTCCACAGGCTGTCCTCCTCCACATCTTCCTATGATTATCAAAATAACGTTAAACAATTAGACTGACTGATTCTTTGTTACAGGTATGCTTACTACATCAGAAAACAAAGAACCACATGAATAATCACAGACACACAAAAAGAAACAAATCAATCTAATAAACCAGATCAATATGAATAAGTCATCACAACAGGAGTTGCATGATCTTTATGAACATTAATTCAGGTTAGGCTTACAGTGCTCTTTCAAGGTAATTAAGTATTATTTCCTCCAATTGACAGATGTAGGACTTGAGGAACAAGCAGATTTTAACAAAGGGATACATCCTCATTGACCCTGGGCAAGTTAAGTCTGTGAAAGCCAGAAATAAAATCTTGGTATTCTGGTATCAGTGCCTGTTTTTTAACCACAATAACAAGCAAACAAACAAATCACACTTCTTTAATCCCTCTCAAAGTTTGTACAACCTCTAACAATGATGTATAATTTTAACTTATGGAGTTTCATTAAAATGATATATATGTTACAAGTCATTCACACTGATTCAAGACTGACTTACAGGAAAATAGATTCCCCCCCCCCCCAAAAAAAAAAAACAAAACAAAAAACAAACCAGCTTAAAATAGAACATCAGATTTATTCTTCTGTTTGACCAAGAGGAATAACGTGAAACTTGGCTTTTGCCTGAGAGGATCAGAACAAACATAGGTGGCCCTGCTGTGGTCTTGCTATGGCCTTGAGATGCTCCAGGTGAAAACTACACTGAGAAATACTACTGAACAAGCAAATGTTTCATTTTTCAAAGGGAATGTGCGTCACCAAAAACAAAAGGAAAAGATAATCAGTAAAATGTAAAGAAAAAGTCAAATGCACTTGACCTCTTTGATAAATATATTAAATGGAAGCAAATACAACAATAAACGTACAAGCTAGGGAGGGGGAAAATCCTTTGAACCAGGACAACATTGTAGCTTATCCTGTATTTTAAAACTGACATGGTCAGGTATAAAGAGTACTGTAAGACTTCGAACACTGTGTTGTTTGAGGGCCCCTCTTAATGTTCAGGTACATGCAAGATAAGATCTGATGTGTGATCTATACAGTCATGTCCCCTGCCATGTCACACATGGGGTGCTTCCATGGCTGGAAGTCCCACCAGCTGTCACACATGCTGCACCTCTGCAGCTAGGATCCTTGTCAGCTGATGGCTTCCAGTCACAGGGGAGCACCTTTCCACCTTGCTTGAATTAATGGATTGATAAAAAAGAACTAAAAAGTTATTGCACATTTTTTGTAGAATAACTTTGCCGCTTATTCCTTGTTTTATCAAGCCATTCATTTACTGAATATGTAGCTGGGTCACAACTTAAGACTTGATCAACTGTTTAATCACATCTTAAGTGTGATGTGTAGATTGAGCCTTGTGCATCATTACTTGTCCTTATACTACCTGGTGACTAGTTAATTGCACTTTTTTATTTAGTTAAATCACTTACTATGGGAAGCCAGAGCTCCAAATTTGCCAGATATATCTATTAAAGACTCATTTGTCTTTAGTCTTATCTGCACTCCTGTATGACCGCAGTACAGAAGCAATGAAACAAACCTTGAATTTTCAACAAAGACTAAGCAGTAAGTTTGAAGTGACTCTAGGTTGGGATCTCTGGCTTGATATACCTTAAAGAGAATCGGTCATAATTTTCTGATAATCAAATCCCTTTCCATTGGGCACCTCAAAACTGAGTCAGCTTTTGACAATAAAGGTGCTAATGAATAAACATGAATGCCACCTCCTGCTTCTCTCATTACATTTCTAGTCAAGTGAGACTAGACGAGTCTAGGTTTAGCTGGGACAGAGCTTATCCCTGACCTCAGCTGAAGATCATCAGGAAACCAAGTGAAGTCATCTTTGCCCACAATGACCTTTAAAAGCTCAGCACAGACAAAAGCAAGCTGTCTTGCCCCTGGGCTGCTTGAAACACTTAACCTAACCCTGACTCTGGTGCTTGATCTCAGCTTGTGACCCCACCTCTTCTCTCACCACCCACCCCAGCTCTTGGGCTACTAGCTTGTGCCCTCACAATACGGGCAAGCTGCCTAGGCTGCCCACATCCCAGTCCATTACAGTGCTTCTAAAAAAGGGGTTCAAACTTTATTAGACTCCAGAAGCCAAAACTGCATTCAGCTACCTGAAGTAGGTATATTCACCTCAGCACCAGTGTCCTGGCATATCCAGACTCAGCCTTCCCATTCATAGCAGAGGCAAGTGCAGCCAGGTTCATGATTAGGGCTGTATTGTCCCAGCCTGTGCTTTCTACTATCAGAAGTTACCTCCTCCTGAAAGTAACTGTACTATCTGGGGTAAGGAACTGATGGCCTTTAAGGACTTGCAAAATGGCATCACCATGTAGACGGGGCCCAATGCATGTCCTGACTGATCACAAGAATTTGGAGCATCTCTGTTCAGTCAGAAGTCCCAAGTCAAGATCAAATGACAAATTCAGAGCTGAGAGAGGAGTTTTCAGAAGGCCACAGGCACAGCAATACAGTTTGCTGCCAAAACAGCTTGCTGCTATCCGCTCTGAGCTTATAAAGGTCAATGTGGGTGGGATCCTCTTCCTGAGGGACAACTAAGGCAAGGCTTACATGAAGAAATCCTACTCTACCTGTGTCTACCTAAGATTCCACCCTGGAATCATAGGTGTCTACTAGGGTTGTGAGAAGCTTCAGTCCCTGATTTGATTGGCAGAGATTCGGATTGATTCAGAGGCCAAATCTCCCAACCTGAATAGAATTAGGAGATTCTTTAATCTCTCTCAATCAAATCAGAACCCTCTGAATCAAATTGGAGAGATTCAGAAAGATTCAGAGATTTGGATATAGACACAGCTTTAAATGTTTTTTCTACATATCTCAAGGTAGCAGGTGGCTCTTGAATGCCGCAATGCTGGGGCACATGGAACATCCCACAGGAGTGTGGGAGGCTCCCCAGCATGCTCAGCAGCGGACCCAGAAATAGACTAGAAGCACTTCTGGTCCACTTCTGGGTCAGCTGGGCATGAACGACACATGCCCCAATGGCTGAGGGGGGCAGAGCAGTGGCAGAAGTGCAGAGGCCGTGGGAGCACAGTGGTGGTAGCGGAAGCATGGCAGCGATAAGCAGTGAGCTCCTGCAGATGCTGCCAGCAGTGTCAGTGGTGGGGGTAGGGGGGATGGCGAGCACCAGCCAGGGGTCAGTGACCCCAAGCTCCTGTTGGATACTCCATCTGCCCCAGCACTGCAGTGTTCATGAGCTGCACTGGTACCTCGAGGTATGTGGAAAAACATTTAAAACTGCGAATCATCAATTCTCTGAATCAGCATCAAATCTTCAGATTTGGACTGACCAAATTGAATCAAGGACAATGATCCAAATCAATGAAACAAATCACAGTCCCCAATCTGGACCAAATCTGAATCTAGTGAATATGGCCCACTTTGCACACCCCTAGTGTTGACCTATGATCTCACTTTGATGCAATCCCTGAAAACTTGATGGAGAAAGGTGAAGTGATCCTTTTCCTCTTCACTGCTTTTTTTGCAACTTAGTCTTAATTTATTTTATTATTTAGTTATAAGTATATATGCCTCCCTATCCAAATAAGGCTCATGATGGCATATAACACCCATAAAGCAGCAGTATAGGGATGCAGCTAGAAGACTGGGGCACTGACAACTTCCAGTTGTTGCCACAATTGTGACCATGATCATGCAGTGGCCACTTTTTTTCCACTCCTCCCTCAAGTTAGCACCAGAGGTGGTTACCCCACTCTCAGTGCCCAAGTTAAAAGTTTGAAACAAAAACAGATTTCCCAACTGACGCTCCAAAAACTTTAAAACTCCTCGCAACCCCATCCAATTCCACTTCCTTGCCTCTCACCAAGAAGCACATTCTTTTTCACTCCTTTCAACCATCCCAAGGGAGCTGTAGAACCTTCCCAAACCTCCATTTACATCTGGGTTCTCTGTGACAGGAACCCTCTTCCTATTCCACCCCCTCACCCCACCCCAGACCGATTCCCATTCCTCTACCTCTTATTCAGGGGATATGGCTCCTCAGAAGTCCTTCCCATCCTTTCCCTCCCCATAGAGGCTAAAGTAAAGGCTAAAATGACAGTGCATTACAAATTGATGCATTAAGGGGTGGAGTAGGATTTAATTTGGGTATCTAAATCCACTTAGGTGGCTACCAGGTGAAATTATATCTCATCCATAGTATACATTTACATACTTATATCAAGTAAAGGCAAAGCCAGATTCCAGCTAGAATTCTACCAGTTTTGTTATAATGTGGTTAATTTATATGCTGTTTTGGTTTGCTTTATTTGACATCAGTGGAGTGTCCTGGATTTGTTACCACACATGAAATCAGCTTTTGCCTAAAATCTTAATGACAGGTTAAAACTCCCTTAAGTACAATCATGGTAGTATCAGCCCTGAGAGAGGGGGAAAAAAACCCAAACTGAAAAAGACAATGATGTTTCATTATACATAATAAACAAGGTGGATCCAAAGTACTCTGGTGTTAAACAACACTAATTCATAGATTAATAGATTGTTAGGAGCTGAAAAGGACCTCACAAGATCATCAGGTCCAGTCTCCCTGCATGAGGCAGGACAGACACCTGGGGTCAGGTGACCCCAGCAAGGTGACTGTCCAGTCTCCTCTGGAAGATTTCCAGAGTAGGTGGTTGTACTACCTCTGGAGGGAGTTTGTTCAACCTAGACACCCTACAGTCTAGACACCCTAACTGTGAAGGAGTTTTTTTTCCTAGAATTGAGCCTGAAGCAGTCTTCCAGGAGTTTGTATCCATTAATCCTGGTCTTCCCTAGGGTGGCCTAGTGAACAGTTGTTCAATGAGCTCTTGATGTACTCCCTTGATGCATTGGTAAACTGATGCCAGGTACCCTCTCAGCCTTCCCTTCTTTAGGCTGAAGAGGCCCAAGTCCCTCAGCCTCTCCTCATGGTCTGCCTTGCAAGTCTCTGATCATTCTAGTCGCTCTTTTCTGGACCCTCTCAAGTTTTTTCACATCGTTGTTAAAGTGGAGCACCCAGAACTGGATGTAGTACTCCAGCTGTGGTCATACTAGTGCTGAGTACAGTGGAAGAATCACTTCCTTGATTTTACATGACATGCATTGTGACTTCAGATTAATGTCATTCAGACCAATATAAAGTATTAACAATATGTTGCTAAGATGAGAATTCAGCCCTGAATGCTTATTTGTAATGCAATAAAGCATCTAAAATATTTGTTCAAAGATTATTGATTAGGATTGCTCTGTGTCCACGTCCATTCCATCTCATTACTTTCTGAAAAAATGTAGTTGTGTTTGCCACTGTTCAGAACCAAGGTCATGCTGAGTTTTTTACAATGAGGTCTGTATTTTATTTAGTCCAGTCTAAAATGCATCATGCTGAATTTCTTTCTACCGTGCTTGGTAAACTGCTCAATAGTTCTTCATGCTCCTCTCTGGTCTTGTATTTGTCTCATCTGAAAATTATGCCACCTAAATACGGGGTGTGGGTGGTAGTTAAGCACCTGAAGTAGGGCTGCAGCCCAGATTGTTTTCCCAGGAGCTGGGGTACAGAGGGCTCTGGTACCAGAACTGGAACTAGGAGCTATAGCCACATCAACACAGACTGGAATCAAAAGCTAGAGTGAGAGACAGGTTAAGCCAAGGATTAACCAAGACCAGAAACCAAAATCCAGGGCTAGAGGTTGAACCAGAATGAAGGGCAGAAAACCAGAATCAGGGGATGCCAAGGGCCCTACTGGAATCAGAAGGGAGAGTTAAACCGAGGAGTCAAAACCAGAGAACTAGCAAGGAAGTACATGGAAGATCAGGAACAAGAACTTTCTCTTTTGTCCAGAGAAGGATATTGCAGGCTGGGGCTGCCTTTTAAAGGCTGGAGCAAGTGGAGCGTGCTGCCTGTGGCTTCAGGAATTGACTACCCTGGTTGCCTTACTCAGCCTTGATGGGACCAGGACACTGCTCTGTTTGTTCAAGGGTGGAATTGCTCTGATCTTCTGATTGAGAACACTTGGGCCCAGGGTTTTGATCTGCCCTCGTTAGACTACCACTCTACTTCCCAGATATTTAAGAAGAATATTAAAAATGACACAACTGTGATGAAAACTATTTATTCTTAATGTGTTTTCTGCCTTCTAGCTAGTTTTTTAACCTTAATTATATTTACCCTAACACTCCTATGACTATATCATTTATTAAACTATTTTAAGAAACCTTGTCAAAGCCTCATTGTAGCTTATTAGCATTTCATTTACACATTAAAATATTTTGTAGCTGATAAATTCCTCCTAGCTGTAAGATGACACGATTGTTTTCCTGTTTTTTGTTTTTGTTTTTTGCAGCTCTGTAATAATTACATTGAGCATGTTCATCTTATTAAAAACCTACACATCTAACTACTAGATTGGAAAGGTGTGGAATGAAGGTTAGTTAGCATCTTGATATTTCACCCATTGTTCCTTTTGAGAGTCAGGAACAAAGCAAGGGGAGCACTAACATCAGAAGGAAAAAAGACTATGTCTCTGTCCCAACACAGGCAGAACTTAATTATTTGTTACAAGGCTAGTTGACAGGATGGGTGTGGAAGAAAGGGTGGTTGTGGCCATAATTACCAATTAAGTCATTATTCAGTTTTAACTGTTTATATCAACTGGCTGTTAAAAAGTTTTCCATGCAGCTAATGAGGTGGTATTTTTCTTCTTTGTGTAGGCTCTCTGCTCTCTTCAATAGGGTGACCCATGGCAACAAATAGAGAGAAAATAAAAATATGTCCTCATTATACTGCCAGAGTTAATGTCTTATCTCTGAGTAGTAAAGTACATGACTGCATTTATTAATGGAATAAATTACCTGTGAATTCCATCAGATTTCTGTTAATGTCACTATGACTCAGTCATAATACAAGTTTTTTTGTTTTCCACAGCAGAATAATTCAGGCCAGAATCTTCCTACACACATTATACAAGATTAGATGTCTGGATTAATTCTACCATGGTTAGAGGAAGAAGGAAAGAGATAGAGAAAGAGAGAGAGGGAAAGGGATAGAGAGATTATAAACACTTGTTTTTTTAAACTGTGAGAAAGTCATCCCGGAGTCTTTTAATACAAAAATAAAAGAGCATCAAAATGAAGGTGCCTTGCAATCCAAGGACAAACAGAGAGAGAGAGTTTTTTTAATTTTTAAAGGTTTATTTAAATGCAAAATTGTGTGGCCACCCAGAGGCCAAGCATGACATAGTTGTCAGTAACACAATACCCACATCAACCGGGGATTGAAACCCTCTCCTGTCAATACTTTTCATAGGGTTACACTTTTAGGACTAGTTATATATTTTACAGCTTACAAAGTGCTGCCTCAGTGGCCCCACTTAACAAAAGCAGGTCCATATTTTGTTGCAAGGTGAACCAAAGTGAGTTCTATACACAAACTTGAACCAAAGTACAGTCTTTACACACACTTGAGCCAGTTTAATAAAACCAGTGTAAAGATTGTACTTTGGTTCAAGTTTGTGTATAGACCTCACTTTGGTTCAAGAACATATTAATTGATTTAACTTAATCCTATAAAAATAATTTAAGTAAGCTAAACTGAAATAGCCCACTTGAACAAGAGTGCATGTTTCTACTTAGACCAAGATTGGGAGGTTTGAGGGTAAGTGGGAGAACAGATGTGAACATACACAGAAGTCCTGGATTGAAAGAAAGTGCTAATCGCCTGAGTAGATTTAGGAGAAAATAGCAATGTTTTGGAGCAGAAAGATAAAAGGAAAACAACATTTCAATGCAGGTAGCATCTCTTGCTGTCTTGTATGCAGTAATTTAGATCAGCAAGAGCAGTTTCTACACTGAGTTTCTGAGAGAATTTCTACACAAATCCAAGGAAACTATTTTCCTTTAGGAAGTAAATGAAAAACAAAATGTATGCAGATACAGCTACAGACACCTCATTATGATGATATTTTCTTCAAAGTAATAACTAGATTCCTGAGCCTGTACATAATTAAAGTATTAACTATGTAACAGGCAAAGGAAAAATCAGTCTTTACCACTGTTTTTTTACAGCTTGCTTTGACCTTTGTTATTCATTGTTAGGTGGGGGTTGGGGTTATCCTGTATATTTCATGGCTTAATTAGGATTAATTTAAAATAGACTGATTGATACATTTAGACCAAGGTGTCATAGGAGGCCTTAGGTACATGAGGCTCAGCTGTGGCTGATTTGAGTGTAACTAAATATCTGTGCATGCATTCCTTTGAGTGATGGCTTCATCCCATGAGTATACATCTGCTCAGGCAATATTGTCAACGAACAATAATTACTAGCACACAGAGTTGAGAAAAATAATTCATAATGACTCATTTATTGAATTTGAGCCTATTTTAGTGTTCACAAATTGTCTGTGAACAGTTTGAGTTTTTAAATATTTGCTCTTAGAAACTATTTGCTGAACACTCTCCAAAAATAATCTTGGATCTGTAGGGTAAATTACTTGCTGTTACTGTTTGGAATTCAAGAAGCGTTGAATAAACACCTTGGCTAAGGACAGACATTTAAAAGCCTGAGCCTGAATTGATTCAATCTTTACAGGTTACTCTAACCTGCAAAGCTTGAACCAGTTTGGAGATGGACAGACGTTCCCATTTCATTCCAGAAATGCAGGGACATGTCTGCAGTAGTTCAGCCTAGAAGTTGGGGGGTGCTAAAGCAGCTTTCCCTTTTATTCCACAGTACTGAGCTAGGGTTGTGGGGGGGCATGGCCAGACCCCATCAGGATGCTCTGATTAGCCCAGTAGGGAATTGATAACAGTGTTTATCACCCCATTAAGCAAACAACAGAAGGATATT
Organism: Caiman crocodilus; assembly: GCA_030014935.1. Lineage (NCBI taxonomy): Eukaryota > Metazoa > Chordata > Crocodylia > Alligatoridae > Caiman > Caiman crocodilus. The sequence goes on along the minus strand of JAGPOW010003642.1, from coordinate 60,606,641 downwards.
ACCAGCTACCTGTTGATTCTGCCTTTGTCACAGCACAGACCATACCCAGCATGTGTTCTGCTAGCTAATACACAGATACCTCAACATTAACAGGAGAAACTTACTTTATTTTATCCAGGATAAATTATTTCCCAGTATCCAAATGATCTTTGTCACAAGACAAAACATATGCTATTCTGTAGAAAAGTCCATCAATAGAAATATCAAGGAATTTATTATCAGTAAGTTGATTTTTCTGTTTCATTCATTTCTTTGCTGAATAGAAGGTAATTTTTTTTCCTTTTTGTACTTATCAGATTTGCTTTAAAGGCTTTTCAACAATGACAATCCATTTCCTGAAATTTAGCATTTTATTAGATAAATAATTTCAGGCTAAGATTCTTCCCATTTTATTGAAGGCTTGGGGAAAGATCAGAAGGGAGGAAAATTATTAAAGGTGCAAAAAAGTCTGGGAATGCATTGAATACAATGCAGCTAAGAAACTACTGGATGTTTCCACTTATAACACCTGAAAACTTAGGTGTAAAATACCTACATGACATGTCCATAATATCCAAATCTCAAAAATAGGGCCTATGGAGCTGTTTCATCTGACCCACAGGGACTCCTGGATGGGCAAGGAATTCAAGGTGAGGCCTGCCACTAAAATCCAGAGTACAGAGCCCAATTAGGGATGCATTTTTGGGTAGAGGGCAGGTGATGGCCATCTTAATTCCCACACCAACTGCCCTTACCACTGCTCAACCTGCCACCATAAGTAGGTCCAAATCCAGCCTGCTAGGCTCCCCATATGTCAAATTGGACCCACAAGGAGCCCTACGATTCATATCTGGCCCTTGAGGTTGGGCAACATCCCTGTCTTAAGAGACTAAGTTCCCTTTACCCAGTTCAGTTGGTTTTATTCCAGGACTTGAACTTCATCTTTATCTGTGGGCAGTTGTTCTTTTGAGGATAAATACTAAGTGATTTTGTTGTCACCCTGATTAAAGAATTCTTTATGGCATCTATTCTCCACCTGCAAAAACACAGTGCTAATTCCCTCATATGTTTCTCATTTGGGCCAGCTCTTGAGGTTTATCAGGTCAAATTTGCATAAGCTCACTCTGTGCCCTGGTCTGGATCCAAAACATGGGGCTTTTTTGGTAGAGCAGATCCACAGGGCTAGCAGCAGCAGCAACCGTTGTGGTGGTAGAAACTGTGGCAGTGGAAGATAGGCAAGTGGCTGCTTGCTATGATGGTACTGCTGCAGGTGGTAGCAGGCCGGGTAAGCACAGGGAAAGCAGAGTTTTGTAAACACATCCCCCACTCATCCTCACTGGCATCAAGGGCCATGTCCATGGGAGGTCCTTGGCTTCTGTGGCAGAAACACTACTGCACAAAAAATCCAAGGACTCCAGGGAACTTAGTGTGAGATAAGGTGCCTAGGTGTGCCATGAAACTGTGTAGGGACACAGGTACAGAGTGCATTGGTTGAGGGCACCAGGAAACATGGTGTATCAGGAGGGATGTATGGTACAGTGTGGGTGGGGTGGAGAATATGCATATGGTACTGCTGGGGGCCATGCAGCATGTGAGTCCAGGGCCCCAGCCCCCACTAGTGGTCCCCCACTACTGAGAAGTTGGACAGGCCTGTATTAAAGTATAAAAATGAAGGTAGAAGAATCGTGGCAGATTCAAAGGATCATCTCTCTGGGAGGAAAGCAATAGCCCTGGTTATTCACTGTTGTACGTCATGAACCTTTCTTTCCTACAGCAAAATGGATTTCTTAAAAAAAAGAGCAATATTAATTTTCAAACACAATAAAAAGTCCATCAGTGGTAACTTTGCCTTAACTTTTATAGCTATTAATATTCCAAACTAATAAAGTAAATGCCATAAATCTTTTCCAATGCATTTTTAATGTGCTTGGACTTTGTTATCAATTATTTAGTACTGTCACTAGCTTAATAAATCCTTCTTTCCTTTTCTCCTCCCTCTCCTCTATATGCATGGATTACCAATATTTCAAGAAAAGTTTGCATCATTTTTATAAATAATAAATATTAAATTGACACAACACTTTCCAATAGCATTATTCTTGTGATTTGGGCCATACTGTACTCAACCTCTAGTACTCTATAATATAGCAGATACCTTGAACAAAAATAGCATGAAATAAGACAAAATTTTCTGGTTGCATAATTACACTAGAGTCTGAAGAGAAATTGGCCTATAGTTACTACCCTAGGATCTTGCCTTCTAAAGATGGATGTTACGCCATACAAGACAGGTAACTTAAATAACCTTTACTCGTTGCTTCTTATCATTTGTTTTCCTTTCTTTACTCATAAAATAGTTGCAGTTAATAAGTGTGATTTGCTTGTGACTAGTTATGGTGTCACTAAAAGTGCTGCAAAGCATAACTAAAACAATAGGAGGACTGTCCCAGAATTGGTTTCAAGACGTAATTAAGATTTGACTTATTGTTTCTTGTCCCTGGACTAAAGGTTCCCACACTCTTTGGTTCAATTGATCATGGTCAATCATTCGGATCCCATGTAGTTCACTACTGCCCTTATAATTAAACTTCTAAATTAAAAAATAAAGACGCTACATGGGGCCTAGTTTATTCCATGGACCAGCTGAGGACCAGTTGCTAATGCTTAATGGACCACAGTTCAGGAAGCACAGCCCTTTTAGCATATTTGAGGTAATATTAATTGTCATTCAGTAATTTGAACCATGCCTTTCTGCCCATTGTTCTGTCACAATGGATTTCATATGAAGTGGTATATTTTATAAACTGGTAGGGAAATCAAGGATTTCTGCTTGTGGGGAATTTAGTAGAGATTTAGAACTAAGTGATAAAATGATCAGAATGCAGTTTATTGTAACTGAAGAATGTCAGGCACCAGTGAGCAACAGTTGTCCCCATTTTTAGACTTCTTCTGAGTTGCATAATTGATATGATTTCCTTTCATTCTTTGTTAAATTAAAAATATGAATAGTCAAGAAGACAAACTGGCAAAAGCAGGCAATTCAGAGATAAACCTTGACAAATCTGTATCCCCTTGGAAACTCAAACTGATATGATACAACCTGCTTCACTTTTTCAAATGGGCTTTAACATTAGAAAGTTTTCTACACCAGTGATTTGCAATTAGGTGCCATGGCAATGTAAACATTGTTAGGCGTGCAAATACTAACACAAGTTTAATAAGATAAAAACAGATTTTTTCAAATAGGAATCAATCATGTCAAAATATTCTGACCTGTTGTGGTCTCTCTGAGTTCTTTGTAACAGAAGAATTGTTTCCTGGTTACAGCAAAATAGAGTGAGAGAAAGCTAAAAGATGGCACTTTTCAAGGGGTGCCTTGAGTATAAAGAGGTTGAGAACCATTGCTCTATACGATACATAGTTATGCCAGATTTATACTGGCATAAAACTATCACCTTCAGTGGATTTATAATTCCATATAATTATAATATAATTATATGTATTAGATCAAAGAACTGATTCCATATGATGCTACTATAGCGACAGTATACACAATAGTCATAGAAACTAGGATTGGAAGGGACTTCAGGAGGTCATCTAGTCCTACTCTCTGCTTGAAGAGGACCATCCCCAACTAGAGCATCCCAGCCATATCTTGTCTAGCTAGGCCTTAAAAACCTCCAAGGATGGAGATTCCACAACCACGCTGAGTAACCTGTTCCAGTGTTTTACTACCCTCCTAGTGATAAAATTCTTCCTAATAGCTAACCGAAACTTCCCTTGCTGTAACTTGAGACTGCTGCTCCTTGTTCTGAAATCTGCTGCAACTGAGAACAGTCTAGCTCCATCCTCTTTAGAACCCCCTTTCAAGTAGTTGAAGGCTGCTATTAAATACCCTTCCAGTCTTCTCTTCTCTAGATTAAACAAGCCCATTTCCCTCAGCCTCTCCTCATAAGACATGTGCCCCAGCCCCCTCACCATTTTTCATTGCCTTCCACTGGACTCTGACCCCAATTTGTCCACATCCTTTCTGTAGTAGGTGGCCCAAAACTGGAGACAATACTCCAGAGGTGGCCTCACCAGTGCTGAATAGAGGGGGATAATCTTTTCCCTTGACCTGCTGGCAACACCCTTACCAATGCACCCCAGTATGCTGTTAGCCTTTTTGGCAGCAAGGGCACACTGCTGGCTCATATTCAGTTTATTGTCCACTGTAAACCTCGGGTCTTTTTCTACAGAGCTGCTGCCCAGGCAGCCAGCGCTCAGCTTGCACCGGTGGGTGGGATTGTTCTGTCTTAAGTGCAGGACTTCATGCTTGTCCTTACTGAACCTCATGAGATTCCTTTTGGCCCAAGCCTCCAATTTGTCTAGGTCACTCTGAATCCTAGGCTTACCATCCAACATCTCTACAACTCCCCCCAGCTTGGTGTCATCTGCAAACTTGCTGAGAGTGCACTCTATGCCATCTTCTAGGTCATTGATTAAGACATTGAGCAAAACTGGCCCTAGGACCAGCCCCTGGGGGATTCCACTTGATACCAACTGCCAACTAGACTTTGAGCCATTGATTATTACCCTCCAAACCTGATGATCCAGCCAGTTTTCTATCCACCATACAGTCCATTCATACAGCCCATTCTTATTTAGCTTGCCTGATAAAATGTTGTGGAAGAATGTATCAAAGCCTTGCTAAAATCAAGGTATCTATATCCCCCCAGCCTCCCCGCATCCACAGAGCCAGTCATGTTATTATAGAGGGCAATAAGGTTGGTTAGGCATGACTTGCCCTTGCCCATGACTTGCTGAATCCATACTAGCTGTTCTTAATTACCTTCTTCTCCAAGTGCTTAGAAACGAATTCACTGAGGATCCACACCACGATATTGCCAGGGACTGATGTGAGTCTGACCAGTCTGTAGTCCCCTGGATCCTACTTTTTCTTAAATATGCACACTAGTTTTGCCCTTTTCCAGTCATCTGGGACCTTTTCCAATTACCATGTGTTTTCAAAGATGGCCAGTAGCTCTGCAATCCCATCAGTCAACTCCCTCAGCACCCCTGGGCACATCCCATCCAGCCTCATGGACTTGTACACATCCAGCTTTTCTAAATAGTCCCTAACCTGTCCCTGCACAACTGCTGACTGCTCACCCTCCATCCCAAACTGTGCTGACTAGTGCAGTAGTCTGGGAGCTAACCTTGCCTGTGAAGACTGAGGTAAAAGAGGCATTGAGCACTTCAGCCTTTTCTGCATCCTGTCACAAGGTTGCCTCCCCCATTCAGTAAGGGACCCACATTCTCCCTGATTCTCCCCTTGCTACCAGAATACTTGCAGAAACCCTTGTTGTTATCCTTCATATCCCTTGTTAGCTGCAATTCCAGTTGTGCTTTTGTCTTCCTGATGTCATCTCTGAATGCCTAAGCAATGCTCTTATACTCCTCCTTAGTTATTTGTCCAAGTTTCCAATTCGTATAAGCTTCCTTTTTGTGATTTATTTTACTGAAGAATTCCCTGCTAAGCCAAGCTGGCCTTCTGTCATACTTGCTAGTCTTCCTGTGCATCAGGATGGTTTGTTCCTGTAATCTTAGCTAGGCTTCTTTAAAGTATAGCCAGCTCTCCTAGACTCTTCTTCACCTCAGACTGGCTTCCCAGGGGATCCTGCCCATGACTTCCCTGAGTAACTCAGAGTCTGCCCTTATGAAGTCCAGGGTACTTACTCTGCTGTTCTCTATTCTTCCGTTCCTTAGGATCCTGAATCTTATGGCCATTGCTTCCCAAGTTGCCATCTAAAAGTATTGTTACCTTTGATTTTTCCTAAGATAACCCTATACCAGATTCCACGCAGGGACCCCAGAATATGGATTTATGCATGTTCGTTCCTTGTTTATATCAGAGTTTATGTTCTAAGGGGAACATACGTTTTCTTTAAAATATAGCCAGCTCTCCTGGACTCCTCTTCCTCTCAGACTGCCTTCCCAGGGGATCTTGCCCCTGAGTTCCATAAGTGAGTCATAGTCTGCTTTTCCAAAGTTCAGGGTCCTTACTATGCTGCTCTCCATCCTTTCTTTCCTCAGCATCCAATCAATCATCGTGTGGTACCTGCTGTCCAAGTTGCCATTCAGTACTACATTCTACACCAAGTAATCCATGTTTGTGAACAGCAGGTCAAGAAAAATAGGGCTCTAGCTGCCTGTTCCATCACTTGTACAAGGAAGTTGTCCCCAACACTCTCCAGAAACTTCCTGGATTGCCTGCGCACTGTTGTACTACCCTCCCAGCAGATGTTAGGGTGATTGAAGTTCCCCATGAGAACCAGGGCTTGTGATTGGGAAACTTCCACTAGGTGTTTGAAGAAAGCCTCATCCACTACTTTCTCCTGGTCTGGTAGTCTATAGCAGAGTCTCACTACAACATCAACCTTGTTGCACTACCCTCTAACCTTAACACTGACACTTTCAACAGGCCTATCTCCAGTTTCATGCTGGAGTTCGGAGCAACCATATGGTTCTTTTACATAAAGTGCAACTCCTTCTGTTCTCCCCTGCCTGTCCCTCCCAAACTGTTTGTACCCATCTACAAAAATGCTCCAGTCATGTGAGCTCCCACCCACGTCTCTGTTATTCCAATCATGTCATAGTTCTGTGACTGTGCAAAGACTTCCAATTCTTCCTGCTTGTTTCCCAGGCTCCATACATTTGTGTACAGGCACCTAAGGTAACTAGTCGATTCCTCTCATTTCTCAGGAAGTATGAGAACACCTCACCTATTCCCCGTCCTGTTTGCTTTTCCTCCAGGTTTTCTGCTTCCCCACTTACCTCAGGGCTTTGGTATCCATCCCCCCATCAAACCTAATTTAAAGCCCTCCTCACTAGGTTAGTGAGCTGGTCTGCAACAATACTCTTCCCTCTCTTTATCAGGTGGATCCCATCTCTTCCCAGCAATTCTTCTTGGAACAACATGGCCAAATCTCTGCTGGGGACATCACCTGTGCAGCAAGGTATTGATCAGCAGGATGGACCTGTTCCTGCCTGGGCCCTTTCCTTTAACCAGAAGGATAAAAAAGAACAAGACCTAAGCCCCAGACTCCTTCACCCTTTCACCCAGAACCCTGTAATCACTTTTGACCTGCTCATGGTCTCCCTTGGCAGTATCATTAGTACCCACATGGATGAGTAGCATGGGGTAGTAGTCAGAGAGCCAAATGAGTCTCAGTATCACCTCTGTGACATTTTGGATCTGGGCTGCAGGCAATCAGCAGATTTCTTGAAATGACAGGTCAGGTCAGCAAGATGGCTCCCTCTGTCCCCCACAGAAGGCAATCTCTAACCACCACCACCTGTTGCTTTTTCTTTGTGGCAGTTGTCAAGATTTTCCCACCCTGGTGAGTCCTGGCCTGTCCTCCTTCACTACTGGAATGTGCTCTTCCCTCTCTGCTGCTAGGGCTACATATCTGTTCTCCAAATGAACTGCTGCAGGTGGAGGTGAGCATTTCTGCTTGCTGCCAGAAGTCACAAGTTTCTAGTTCCAATCCTCCTGGGAGTCCATGTCCTCTCTCTTCTCTAGTGCTGCCTCTGGTAGTTCTTTCTCCATAGTCCCAGAGATCTGCTTCAGCACCAAATCAATGAATTCATAGATATCATAGACAACAGAGCTGGAAGGGACCTCAGAAGATCATTGAGACCAGGCCCTGCCCCAGGGGTAGGAAGTTAGCTGGAGTCAAAAGATCCCAGCAAGGTAAATGTCCAAATGTTTCTTAATGAAGTCCAGAGTAGGTGCTTACACCACCTCTAGAGGCAATCTATTCCAGGCCTTGGGATTTCAAACAGTAAAGACATTTTTCATTATGTCCATCCTGAAATGGTCTCGGTGGAGTTTCTGACCATTTGACCTTGTCATCTGTTGGGGGTGCTCTGGTGGACTGGCATTCCCCCAGATAATGATGTACACCCTTTATATACTTATAGGCAGCCACCAGGTCCCCCTTGAGCCTATGCTTTTCCGGGCTGAAGAGTCCCATGGCTCCCACTCTCTCATCATAGGACCTGTTCTCCTGCCCTCTGATCATATGCATGACTCTCCTCTGGACTTTTTCAAGCTTCTCCACATTCTTATTAAGTTGTGGAGCCCAGAATTGGATGCAGTACTCTAGCTGTGGCCTCACCAAGGCGGAGTACAGTGGGAGGATGACATCCTGGGATTTCCTTGAGAAGCATCCATGGATACAAGCCAGATTTTTGCTCACTTTACCAGCAGTGACAGTGACATTGAATTGGTGGCTCATATTCATCTTGTAGTCAATCATGACCCACAAGTCCCTTTTGACCATGGTGCTAGCAAGTGTAGCACTGCCAAGCCCATAAGCGTGCTATGGGTTTCTTCCCCCCAAGGGGAGTACCTTGCATTTTTCAGTGTTGAATGCCATCAGGTTTTCATTCGCCCACTTTGTGAGCCTGTCAAGGTCAGTCTGGATCACCAGCCTATCCTCAGTTGTGGGTGTTTTACCACAAAGTTTGGGTTCATCAGCAAACTTAACCAGTCCACTTGTGACACCAATGTCTACATTGTAAATAAAGATGTTAAAGAGTATGAGCCTTGGGGGATCCTACTGGTCACGGTGCACCATGATGATTTACTTCCATCTATTACCACTTTCTGGGTCTGACCTCAGAGCCAGCTCCCCAGCCATCAGACTTTGATGTAACCAAGGCCACAGTTGGCCAATTTTCCATGAAGAGATCATGGGACACCAGATCGAAGGCTTTTTTAAAGTCAAGCTATATAACATCAATCTCTTTTCCCTTGTCCAGGTGATATGTCGCCTGGTCATAGAAGGAGATGAGCTTGATCAGGCAAGACCTATCTGCAACAAAACCATGCTGGCTATCCCTCAGGATGTTGCCATCAGCCAGTTTGTCAAGAATGGTCTCTTTGATAATTATTTCCAAGACCTTCCCTGGGATAGAGGTAAGGCTGATAGGCCTGTAGTTCCCCAGATCTATTTTCCTCCCTTTCTTGAAGATAGGCACTATGTTGTCTTCTTCCAATCTTCAGGCACTTCACCTGAGTGCCATGAGTTCTTGAAAATCCATGCCAGTGGCTGAGCTATGATGCCTGACAGCTCCTTAATACCCTGGGGTGTAAACTGTCTGGGACAGCTGACTTGAAGGTGTCCAGCCTCTCAAGGTGTTCCTTCACATGGTCTATGTTGATGTAGGGTAACAATTCTCCCTGATTGCCCCATACCATATTGAGCAGGGCCCTCCTTTGGCAATGATGAAAAATTGACTCACAATACCCATTAAGCAGGCTAGCTTTTTCCTGGGTGTCAGTTGTCCCATTTGAGTTAGCAGGGCTCCAGTGTTACCCTCGCTTATCTTCCTGCTCCCCACATATCTAAAAAAGAACTTTTTATTGTCTTTTATATGTGTAGCCAGTTGGAGTTCAGTCACAGCCTTGGCTTTCCTGGTTCGCTCCCTACAGGGCCAGACCAATGTAGAATACTCCTCTTTGAGGTGATTCCAGTCTTCCATCCTTTATAGGTCTTTCTTTTTAGATGCAGGATGCCCACAACTTCCCTGTAGAGCCAAGAGGTCTTCTGTGTCCTTTTGCTACCATTCCTCTGAGAAGGGATAGACATTGCTTGTGCTTTCAGGATCACCCTCTGAGGAGCAACCATTCATCCTGAAGTCCCCTCCCCTTTGGGTCATGGTCCCTTAGGGCCTTGCCAACAAGCCTCCTGAGCCTCTCAAAGTCAGTTTTCCTGAAGTCCAGGACCTCTGCATTGCTGACTGACTTGCCAGCTTTATGGTGGATAATGATAGTGATCAGCTCATGGTTACTGTCTCCCAGCTTCCCTTTTATCATTAGGTTGCTGACTAGATCATCCCACTTTGCCAATACCAGGTCAAGCAGTGCTTTACCTCTAGTCAGTCAGACTCCTTGAATCAGATAGAGCTTGTCCACAGATGTGAGAAAGCTTTGCAACCATTTGGCTTTGGTCAAGTGCCCTTCCCACAAAATATCTGGGTAGTTGAAGTCTCCCATGACAACTATGCACTGAGAGCATGCAGCCTGGCGAATTACTGGTCGAGCTCTTGATCCTAATTAGGAGGTCTGTAGTAGACTCCTACCATTGTGTCCCCTATTCCATGTTCACTATGAATTTTAACCCAGAGGGTCTCCAATTGTCCACCCTGGGTGCCAATGTCAGCTTGCAGGGACATGTAATTTCCTTGACATAGAGAGCTATACCCTTGCCCCTTTTATCTACATGATCTCTCCTGTGGCCCACTCATAGATGGAGTCCCATCAGATCTCTGTTATCTCTATGATATTGTAGTCATCCTTGTTTAGCAGGAGGACCAGTTCTTCCTGTTGGATCCTCTACCAATTCTTCATGAAAGAGGATACTTCAGAGTCTCACCATCTTCTCCTGTGGCTCTCTTGCCTGTTCCCTGAAAGACATCACCAGGAGGCACCACTCAGACTACAGGCACTCCCCGCACCAACCTGGCCATCACTGGAAGGAACCTGTAAGCTGCAGTACCCACAGTTGCAAACCTGGACCCGAGTGGAAGCCTCAATGGTGAGTGGTCCTACCTATACAGAAACCTCATAGGTGCAAGCAGAGGCACTGGCTCTGGCATTGTGATGCTCCCCAGCAATTTCTGTAGGTCTCTTAATCTGTCTTTTCTCTTACTACCCTTCTAAACACACCTTTCCTAGAAAACTCACCTGGAAGCTGGCCTGTTTACTGCTCTGGCCCCAAAAGATTCCTCACAAGCTGAAAGACTCTCCTTTCAAAAGGTAAGTGTTGGGAAGAAAGGAAACTGGCTTGCAAACTGGCCTGAAAACTGCTTACATTTGTGTACAGGCACCTGATTATGATCTACCAAAAGATTAATATGAGCCAAAAGTGCAATAAGGTTGCCAAAAAGGCAAATAGAACTCTGACATACAGCAGCCAATGTGTGGCCAACAGATCCAGGGAGGTACTCCTCCCTCTCTATTTGGCATTGGTGAGGTCTCAGTTTGAGTACTGTGTCTTGCTCTGGGCACTGCACTTGGAGGAGATAGATAAGTTTGAGAGGGTACAAAGAAGGGCCACCCGCATGGTCAAGGGCATGGAGGATAGGCCCTACGAGGAGAGACTCTGGGAACTAGGCCTAAGAGAAGGCTGAGAGGTGTCTTGATAGCTGCCTACAAGTAAATCAAGGGTAAACACCAAGATCTGGGTGAGCAACTACAGGAACGCACTTCAAGGAAGGACAAGGACCAATGGGCATAAGTTTATAGAGGGTAAATTCAGGCTAGATAAAAGAAATAACTTTTTCTCTGTAAGGGTTAACAGAATCTGGAACAGACTCCCAGGAGAGATGATGTAATCACCATCCTTGGAGGTGTTCAAGAGTGGGCTGGCCAGCACCTTGTTGAGCATGTCTGAGCCCAATAACTTCCTGCCCATGGCAGGGGACTGGACTTGATTATCTTACAGATTCATTTCAGTTCTATCATTCTATGATTCTGTTTGCAGCCCCTGTTCACTGGCTCCCTGATCCCTCAGAGTGTCTCCTTTTACACCCTGCTGGGCCTGGACTGGCTCTGCTCTGGTTAGGGCTTATATCAGGACCAGGCAGCAATCACTCAACAATCAGCAATCATTCAGTAGTCAGAAATCAGAGCACACACCCCAAACACTCACAGTCCACCAAACAAACACCTAGAAAACCAAGAGCACAGGCAGTTGGACCACTTACTTACCCTGGGCAGAATCTGGTGCCTGGCTTCTCTTTTCCTTCTTCCTCTTGCTTCCAATAATAATCACAGATGGATTTGAAGCATATGAGCCCCAAAGTAGCCTTAGGCCTGATTCTGAATTCACACCCTTTATTTAAATATGAGGTAATTTAACTACAGCTGATTGAATTAAAATAGCTTAAAATCAGTGTCTAAAAGCTGAGAATCAGACCACCTGATTTACAGTTTGTGTTCAAGTCACATTTTACATTATATAAAAATTAACATTTGAAATAAGAATCATATAGCTTATCTGGATTAGTGTTTTGCTGTACATCAAATTGGCTTACAAAAATTCCTAGTGCCTATGTTCAGTATGCATAGACAGCACTGTTGGACCATGGAAAGTCCATGTTTTTATATACAGAAGCAGTACATTCATATAACTTTGAAAATGGAACTGCATTTTTCAGTCACTGGCATCTGCCAGACTATGCATGATATTAGATCATGGCAATAAGGTTAGGCTTGTATGTGCTTAAGTATCTCACAGAGGGGAATTTTATCTATTTCACTGATAAAAAAGAAAAAGAAAACGAAAGAGTAAGAAAGTGAAACAGTACAGAGAAAAACTTCAAAAAACAAAATATGACAGTCTCAATGCATTGTGTGTGCTTAGGCCACACTCAAACCCTTAGGGCAGAGGTGCCAGATCCATTAGGCCCTGTGATCCAGATGAGTGACACTGGGATGTTTCTCAGGACAAATAATGCCCACAAGCCAGCTCCAAGTGTAACCAGCAGCATGCATCCTGGACCAAGCCCCATGTGCAGTGTGAGCCCAAGACCAAGCCTGTACCAGCAGTAATTCTGCCATGTGAAGCCTGGCTGCCAGCCACGGTGTGGCTCCAGGAGTCCCTGCTCCACTTTTGAGCTGCACACACTGCCCATGCATGCATTACTCCATTTTATTTTCTTTGCAGGTTTTTTTGACCCCTAGAAATCCAAGGGTCAGAAAAACCCTCCACGCTGCTCCCTTGCAGCATTGAGAATAACTGAATGTATGGTATGTGGTGCCACAGGTGGGTCTGTGGCGCCACATACCACATGGCTGCACTCATCTGCATGCAGCCTATTTGGATAAACAGCTAATCCCTGAACAGGATGGATTACACTCTGGAAAAATCAACAAGGCAGCTGCCCAATCTAACTCAACCTATAGAGGATGGTGAAAAAGGCCAAATCACCGGAGCTCTGTTTATCAACCAACCAGACGCCTACAATACAGTTAACAACCAATTACTTCTCCACAAGACCCTGGAAATGACAAAAGATTTACACCTTACAGAACTGATACAAACTGTGCTCAAAAATATACTTTTTTTGGTCAAACTAGATGGGAAGAAAAGCAGATGGAGGTGACAGATTAATGACCTCCCCCAAGGAATTGTACTTACACCGCTGTTATATAACAAAGACCTTGACCTGATTGAAATAACTGAAACCTGGTGAGACTCTACCCACATCTGGGTAGTCTATAGGCTGGTCTATAGGCTGCATAGATTAAATAGATTGCAAAAAAGGGGTGGGGGTTGGATTGCTCTCTATGTTAAGCAGCAATAACACACATCTTCAGTAATCAAGATGGGATCTGAAGAGGGGCAATGGGGTACTATGGGTCAGAATACAAGGGGCTTGCGGTGAAAGGGACATGGTAGTCAGAGTCTATTATAGACTGCCACACCAAGAGGGTGAGATAGACCTGGAATTCTCAAGGCAGCTCTCAGAAGTACTACACTCAAGGGATATGGTTGTCATGGGTGACCTTAACTACCCTGACATTTTCTGGGAGAAACAGTCAGCTATATCTGACTTATTATATACAGGACTTTCACCTAATTCAGGAAGTATATGGTCCCACCAGGAGAAGTACCTTACTGGATTTGGTGTTTGCTACAGGGGGTGACGTGGTGGAGGATCTTCTGACTCTTTCTGGACTCCCAGTCTCACTTGCCACAACTTTGCTGTTCCCATAAACTGGTGGTATAATGAGGGAGGCTGCCCATTTCCTGCCCCAATGCCAGGAGGTATTGTCTGTGGCTCCAAACCTGCCCTACACTGCAACCCATGCCTTGCAGACGGCAACCAAATTAGGATTACTCCCTGGTCTGAGACCGGAGCAAACCCAATCCAAAGTTGGGCTCCAGTCATCTTCACATTCACTCTGCCTTCCCTCTCACAGGAGGCCTCTCTTACACTCTGTCCCCCTCTCACAGGGGTCTCTAGTATACTGCCCATTACTGGGCCACACTTCACTGCCCTTGCTTCTCTTTAGCAGCCCCTCTTGGACCAATAAGCTTTGCTACTAGCATACTGGCCTCACCACGCAGTCCTTCAGTTACCGCAAGTTCCCCTACTCTATGTGGCCCATCCTTGTGGCAACCCTGGGCTGATTCTGCCCCAAGCCCCTCACTGGGCAACTCTACACCACAGTCCACCCTGGGGTCTCCTCCTCATATTTGCAACTAGCTTCTCATGGGGCTGGCCCTTGCACTGGCCTTCAGGCTTCCTCCAGTTAGACCCTACTCAGCATGCGCCTCGGACTGTCCTTCAGGCCTACTTCCCATTCAGACTTACTCACTCCCCCCACAGGTCTACTACCAAATCAGTCCTACTCTGTGGAGGGCCTCACACTACACTCCCCGCTACCCGCTCTAATGTCTCTGGGATCTCATATCCCTGCTGGGCTCAGATGAGCATACCTTGCCCCACTGCTCTCACAGCTCTCAGGATTACCCATCAGATGGTGATGGCCAGAGTTAAGGTGCCCCTGCCCAACTTTCACCAGGGAGGTAACTGGCCTGGCATTTCCTAGGGGCTCCAGCACCACTAGAAGCCCCACCAGGCCACCCTTCTCCAGCAGTGTGCAGCCTTAGGTCATTCTCAGGACCAAGAACCTCCTGCTCTTACCTTCTGATGTTTCTGCTGCAGCTTAGCCAGGCAATGTTTCTTCCTGGGATGGCAGCAGCAAGCTGCAGCCTTTATATCCCTTGTTCTCAAAATGGTTGCTGCCATCAGGCACCTGCTAGCTCCCTAACTCTGCCCTGAAACTGGCAGGCACCCAAAGGTGCGCTCCCACAAGGGTCACATCCCATTCTCATAAAAAACCAAACAAACTGTGACTTAGATGATTACAGTCAGGTGGGTGGCAAATTGGCTAATGGGATGCACCCAGAGAGTGGTGGTGGACAAGTCAGTATTGACCTGGAAAGATGTGGGCAGTAGTGTCCCCCCAGGCTCAGTCCTCAGGCCAGTGCAATTCAACATCTTCATCAGTGATATGGACAAGGGTGTGGTGAGCACACTGTTCAAATTTGTGGATGACACCAAATTGTGGGCCAAAGTAAACACACTGGAGAGAAGAAACCATATTCAGGCAGATTTGGACAGGCTGGAAAGTGGGCAGAACAAAATAGGATGCAGTTTAACTAGGATAAGTGCAGAGTACTGCACCTGGGACAATGGAATTACCAACACATATATAGATTGGGAGGTGACTTTCTAAGCAGCACAGAAGCAGAAATGGATCTTGGAAAGTTGACTTGACTTAAGAATGAAAGTGAGTCAACAATGTGACAAAGTGATCAATAGAGCTAACCCCACTCTATCATACATAAACAGTTGATATTTCTTCTGTTTGCAGCACTGGTAAGGCCACAGCTGGTATGTTGGGTGCCGCACTTCAAGAGTGACATGGATTGCCTTGATAGGGTCCAGAGGAGAGTCACTCATATAGTTAGGGGCCTGCAGGGTACATCCTATGAAGAGAGGTTGAGGGACCTGGATTTCTTCAGCCTCCATAAGAGAAGGCTGAGAGGGGAACTGGTGGCCATCTACAGATTTGTCAGGGGAGTGGCAGCAAGAAACAGGAGATACTCTGTTTTCCACGGTGCCCCTTGGAGTAACTAGAAACAACAGCCACAAACTGACAGAAAGCAGATTGGGACTAGACATAAGGAAGAACTGTATGGTAAGGGTTACCAGAATCTTGAATGTGCTTCCAAGTGAGGTAGTGCTCTCCCCTACCTTGGAGGTCTGCAAGCGGAGACTGGACATACACCTGGTTGGGGTCATCTGACTCCAGCACTTTTTGCTGCCCAGGGCAGGGGTTGGACTCGATGATCTACTAAGGTCTCTTCTAACTCTGAAAATAAATGAATTCCAAGAAATCTACATGACTGACCAACCAATTTATTTAGAAGCAAAATGTTTCATCTATGCAGACAAGGTGCATAACAGCCAAAAATACTGGCTTTAACCATGTTGAAAAATCCCTAAGTGAGGATTTAATTGGCCTTCTCTCATCCTATATTGAAAACCAATTTTGTGCCAACCCAGCAAAAACACAAGTATGTGCCTTCTATCTGAAAAACCATAAGCCCAACCTCCAGATCAGAATTACATGGTCAAGGACCCCACTATCCCACTGTCCAAATCCAATTTACCTTGGAGTCATCCTTGATCAAACACTCTCATAAGAAGAACATAAGATGAAGACAAAAGCAAAGGTGGGCACTTGGAAGAGCATTCTATATAAGTTCATCAACTTGAAATGGGAGCTAGCCCCTCCCACCTGAACCACTGCTCTGGCTCTCAGTTTCTCCTCTGCCATGTATGTATGCATGCCCTGTATGAGAGAGATCCATACATGCTAAGTGCCTTGACCAAATTCTTAAGTATAGCTGCTGATGTATCACAGGATGTCTGAAGCCTACTGGCCTAAACAGTGTGTACTTACTGACTGGCATTGCTCTGCCTGACATCAGAAGAGCAGTGGTCAGCAGGATAAAATGCTTGAGACAAACTGAACATGTGAGACACCTGCTGTATGACCATCCTGCACCACACAAAAGTCTGGAGTCCATTAGGAGCTTCTTCACCAGTACCCAACTTCTGCATGCCAAACCCAAGGAGACAACTCCATACGTGGAATGAGAAGCTGAAGAAAACATCTGACAGTGACAAAATGGACATGCCAGAGGCTGAGTACTCACCACCAGGGTCTGATGAGCTGTAGTAAAGGCAGCAATGTCCAAACCACCTACATAGTGGAGTTGGATGCTCCATGGAACTAATGAAGAAGTGGGACTACACCATTGGTTCAACCACCTGTCACTAGAGCACAGAGCCTCAGACTGTACAACACCTGCTGCTCAAAGGCATGTGTACAATGAAAGATCACAAAGTACAATAAATGAGCACAGAGCTCATTTAATAAAATAGTCAAATGTGGTGTAGAGACACAAGAAGAACACATACATACACACATATAAAGTAAAAAATGGTCAGGTACTGAGCAAACCAAATTTTATATGCTATCTGAGGATCCACATTCAGAAGTCCGATTCTTCTAATGCTTTACACATATGGATAACTGTACCATATGAACTTGGGAAGAAAGTAGGGGAAAACACTTCATACTTTCCAAAAGGCCATTTGCTAAATGGCATCCTTCCAAATAGTGTTATCATTTATTTCTTCCTTGTCTACCCATAGTTCTGTTCTTTTCTTGTAAGAAAGACATCAAAGCTAGTCATGTTTGAAATTTGCTAGAGGTACTTAGACTGGAACCGTAGAAACAATACCTAGAAACAAGGTAAGATATTTTTTAAAGCTAGGTTGCTGATCGCTCAGTGATCAAACAATGAATACTATTGTGTTCATTCTCTTTTTCTGTTGAGAGGCTTGACCCTGTACTTATACTACAGAATGATTCTACTTTAATTCCTTAATATATATTCTACTCATAAGAAAAGGTGATTTGTCAAACAGTGCATCAGACATTGCATCAATCTCCCACACAGAAATAAAACTATGAAAATTAGTGGTATTAATGTAGGGGAAGAGTAATAGTGGATAATGTGTGTCTATTGTCCTGGAACTGGTTGCGAGTACATAGTTAAAGTGGCACAACAGATTTCAGTAACAGGAGTATAAAAGCTATTGTTTCCCATGGCCTCTGATCTTCACTGTCCCACATTTGTATTTTCACAACCTTCATTTTGCATATTGGCTTCTATTCCATCCAGGAGAACATAAAATAACAGCAGACTCTCCCTATGTCTTAAGAAAGGTGTTTGTGCCTGAAAGCTTGCAAAAAACAATTTTGCCAACTATTTAGTTGGTCTAATAAAACGTATCACATTTACTCAAAGAACCTTGTCTGAAAAATAAAAAAGTATCATTAATCAGACTAAGAACATTCAATAATGTCTTCTTCATTTCATCTTTAGTTTGAAAGTACATGATCACAACAATAAGAACAGAGATGGAAAGAACTGCCTGGAAATTGAAACACTGGAAAAACAAGTTCACAACCTCCTCTTCAAAAGCTGGCTGCCCTGAGCAACATTTAGTTCACATCCAAAAAAGGAAAACACAGATGATATCATTAGCAAATGTTCTGATCTGGTCCACTGCAAAAGCTACGTGTCAAAGTGAGAGACAAGGAATGGTGTTCTGCTTGAAAGAAGTAATAGAAGGGGAGTTGGGCATTACGGAACATTTTCATGAAACTGGAAACAAATACACACACACAGGGATTTGGGAAAAGAGTTCTGCAAAGAAAGACTGTGTTTGTATAAAGTAAATTAGGCTAATCAGTGGCTGGCAATTGCTCTGCCCAAGAGAAACTGAATAAAGAAGAGGACATATTATCTTACAGATACCAATCAACCTATTGTGATTGTATATTGTACTACTGGCAAAGGGAGAGAACAAGAATGAATGTGTTTAGTCCTTCCATGTTTCAGGGGTGTTTTGTAGACAAGCTTATGAACTTCACTTCATAAATCTACTGAATACAAAAAATCATGGACTAACTATTAAGACAGCGCCAAATTTCACTGGGAATTTTGTTTCAGCACTGTTTTGACTTGTTTCAAACTCAAAACAGCAAAATCAAAAAGAAACAAAAGTCTTCAAAACAGCCTGAAACCTAAATGAGAGCACTTGAAATGTTTTGGAAGTTTCAAAATGTTTTGAAACTGGGCTTGCTTTCAGGGAAACAAAAACTAAGAAGAGGGAGGAGGAAGAAAGGGGAAGGACTGCTCTGTTATTGACTGTGTAGCTGGCCAATGACTGCGATCCTTCCCTTAGGTCCCTTTCAATCCCAGTGCTCTGAGGGTGGGATGGAAACACAGCTGTGCCTTAACATACACACACACACACACACACACACACAGTCACACATGTCACAATTTTTGCTTGTCAGCACCTTGAAGTGCAGTTTCCCAGAAACCCCTGCACCTATCTCCTTGAAACTTGGCTGGCTTCATGGCCTCAGCAGAGGCTATCATCCCTGCAGTCTTCTCCCCCCTTCAACTTACTAGTGACATGAGTTTTGCTTTCAAGATTCGAGGTGTAGTTTTCCAGAAGTCCCTGCACCTATCTCCTTGACACTGAGTGAACTTCATGGCCCAGAAGAGGTTACCCTCTCTGCAAGCATCATCTCAATCAGGCAAGAAATGACAAATTTATAGGCATTTTCATGTTTTTCCATTATAACCTATGGGCAAAATATCAAAACAGTGTTAAAATAGAGAAACAGTTTTGACTAAATGAAACAGAACAGTGCTTTCAAAATGAAACGAAACTTGAAATGAAACACTGTCCCATCAAAATGGCAAAATGGAAGTTGAAATGAAATGGTGCTGTTTTGCACAGCCCTGTTAAATATAGACATTGGTTTTATGGTGCATTATAACCTGCCAGCATCCAATAACCTGAGGTAACTTCTACATTTTACCAGCTTTGTTCTATCACCAGATCTACATTCCCTGCTCTCCCCCACCCTCTCCATCACCTGCCTATCTGCCTGTATTATCTCCCATCCACTCTCCTCTTCCCTGCCCTGCATTTGCATTTTGCATATTGGCTTATACTTCTATTCTTCCCAGGAGAGCATAGAAACACCAGTAGATTCTCCCAATGCCTGAAAAGGGGTGCTTGTGCTTGAAAGCTTTAAAAAAAAACAGGTTTTCCAACTCCAGTATATACTTGTTCTAATAAAAAACATCACATTTACCCAAAGAACCTTGTCTGCCTGTATTTAGTTCTGTCATTTGACTATATCCACCGCAGCTCATTGGGAAATTGTAGCATTTATAATGCTTTTCCATTTGTTGAAAACAAAACAGAAAATCTGCCTTGAAAACTTCCCAGAATATCCGTTCCTTATTTAAAAAAGAAAAAAAAAGCAACTGTTTGAAGAGAAGTGTTGTGTGTGAAAAGTTTCTGTCATCAGGAACTAACATAGTCGCTTCCTAATGTATGCTAGATACCTTACACAGTATATGGAAACCAATCTTGTGGCTAAAAAGAGCTGGAATACAGTGTGTATGTAGCCTTTACTGGCTCATAGCTATGTCAACTTCTGTGTGCATTGTAGCATATGCAACCCCAAGGAGAATGCAGAGGGAAGTAATAAAAAAGAAAAGCCAGAAGAGTTAAGAAGATTTATATAAAAGAAATGCATTTCATTTTTGTATTGTTAAGTGAAAAAAGAGCTCATTGGAATGAATAGCTCTGGAACCTGGAAAAACCTAATGTACAAAAGTGGTCAAGAGACCATGATGTAAATATGTGCCCTAGATGAGAAAAATTATGTTTAAAAATGATTTATTTACTCCATGTTTGGTTACAAGAACTTCAGACACTTACTTTTAAAAATCAAGTCTGACCAAATCATTACCATTGACCTCCCAGCTCAGGGCAGTCTGCGATACAGAAACACATTATTTTGAATAAATTAAAACTAACCAATCATTCAAATCTTATATAATCAACCACTGAATTGTGTAATTTATGTTCTTTATTGATTGTATAAACATATATGGCTAGATAGTGACATTTATATCAAAACCAAGTGCTGTGCTGTGTTATGATAGTCCAGGAGGAATGTTGGAGAGATTGTGCCTGCCAGCTGGATTGATGAAGTAGATTGTTTCTCACTTTGTGGAAAGGGATTGACAGGAGTGTGGTTATCTTTCTTCCCCACCACTTTCCGTCCACTTGCTCAACCTAGGGCTGGAAAAAGGAACAGTTCATGTACTCCTTGCACATCTTTCTTGTATTGATTTATAATGAGTAAGTGATGAGCCTACTCCTCCCACTGTACAGAAGTGGAATCCAGAAATATTTTATTGAATCTGGCTGATACCCTTGTTCCAGCCTTTAAAAACTCTGTGGTAACTAACTTTGGTAATGAACGAAGGATCTGAAAGACCTTCCAATCTTCCACAAGAGGGTTTTATATGTTTTACAAGCTTGATAATCTGACAACATTTTGGGGCCTCACTGCTGTCAGTTGAGAAGCAACCTGTCTGCCTCACAGGCTTTTTTGTCATGGTGAAGGAGACAGCCTCCAGGGCACTCTCTGACAAAGCAGGGTAGGGTCAGAATATTCTGAGTCTCTCCTCCAGATTAGCCATGGTAGGAAAAACAAAAGGGTGAGCTGCCAAAAAACACATCAGTCTCACCCCAAAAATGTTAACTTTACGTTTCTAAACCTAAAAATGGTTTGGTTCACTTCAATTCTAGAAACCTGAAGTAACATTAGAAATTGGGTTGTTCTCAATGAGATTATTGAAACATGCAATAAGTTACCGCTGCAAACCATTTAAACAACAACATACCCCCTTCTGCATAAGATAATGGTTTAAAATTCTACCATCAGAACTTTAGTCCAATCATAACATACTGGCTATAAGGAATTGATATTCAGGATTAACTCACACTTACATCAGCACTTCATTGTTGGTTATAATCTGAAATGGGAAGTAGGCAAGCTTTTGGTGGAAACAGTGTGCCTATTGACTATATTTGGAAAGCTGTCCTTATATCCAACTCATTGGAATATGTCAGCTCATTATATTGGTAAAAAGTATCTGAAAGAGGCAGCACTAGTCATAATAGGAAAAAAAGATGGATCCTTGATATTGTGTCTGGATTCTAAGCAAGTGAACAGGTATATCAAAAGGGAGCATTTTCACATTCCCACCAGTGAAGTGGTTTTTGGTAATGTGACAGAAGCTAAATATTTCTCCACCTTGGATGCCTCTTCTGGGCTTTAGCAAGTTCCCCTAGAAAAGAATAGTATTAGATTATGTACCTTCAGTATGCCCCTTGGAAGGTATTGCTTTCATAGGTTTCCTTTTGGATTATGTTCTGCAGCTGAAGTATTTCACACAAAGGTACAACAAATTTTTGAAGCTCTTGATGGAATTACAGTTTATACTGATGATGAGGTATTAGTTTGGAAAAATATGGAAGAACATGACTTGAGGCTAAGGGAGGCACTAGAAAGTGCTCTCTGAGCAAGTTTGAAACTGAACAAACAAAAAAAGCAAATTCAGGGTCAAATAAATAGCATATCTGGGAGAAAAGCTGTCTAAGAAAGGGGTGCAAATTGATCCTTCAAGGTTTAAAGCCATTACAAACATGCCACCCCCTACAGATATGGAAGGAGTGCAAAGATCAATTTTGTAGGGAAATATCTAACTTAGCAGAGAAGACCAAACACCTTAGATCACTCCTACAAAAGAATGCTCAGTGGACATGGGAACATGAACATGAAGATTAAAAACTTGAAGGAAAAAAATAATGAAAGCTCTGGTACTAAAATACCCATTAAATTGTCAACAGTAGCTGGAGACCAGTAACATAGGCATCTAGGGCACTCTCTAAATCAGAGTGTCTATATGCACAAGTTAAGAAATGAAGGTTAGCTCTGGTATATAACTGCAATAAATTTCATATATTCATCTCTGGGAAGCCTGTAATAGCTGAAACTGATCATAAACTTTTGGTAACTATCACAAAGAAAGGGTTATCAGGCATACCACCCAGATTACAGAGAATTTTCTTTCAACTGAAAATGAACAATCTAGATATATACTGCATGCCAGGAAAACATCTATTTATTGCAGATACGTAATCCAAAGCATATGACACAATGTAAAATGACAGAATTCTAGATTCAGACATAGTACATGTTAATCTAAGGGGGAGTCTACACGTGATGCACTACTACACATTAAACCTAATTTACTGTGCAGTATGGGCATGTGTCTACATGCACATGCCCTTACTATACAGTAAAAAATAGCTAATCATGACTAAATTTGATATCTGCAAATGCATAATTAGTTAATGTGCAGTAACGCACATGTAGACATGACCTGGCACTAACTTTAGTGCCAGGTCTGCCCAGCCACTAGGGAGCTAGCCTGAGCCCAGCCTCATGGCTCCTGACTGGCTGCCTCTCCTGCACCAGAGCTGGGCTGCTGTCTGGCAGCCCTAACTGAAGGAATAAAAGCCTTCAGACATTTTGTGCCTTGAGGCACACAGATCAGGGAGTCTGAAGGAGCCTGTTCTGTGTCCAGGAGCCCAACAGCTCTCATGTGTCCCCCCTGGACAGGCTACAGGCTGTCTCTGCCTGGGCTGTCCCCTTTCCACAGCTGCTGCTTGACCACAAGTGAGTGTGCTGCAAAGGGCTGCAGCTTGCTGCACCCCTTGCTCAGCCCTGAGATCCCCTCAGGGCTGTTGCCTGGCTGTCTCTGCACTCCCCTGGCCTGTTTCCACCCCCTAAAGTATGCAGGGAGTCAGGAAACAGTTCAGAAATGTATTTGTCTGCTCACATCCACACAATTGGGCATGTATGCACTTCTCACAAACTGAGAAAGGCATTGATGCTGGTGGTGATGTCCTTCTTGGCAGCAGGACACAGGGACATGTAGAACAGTCACAGATAGCCCTTCAGGGACAGCAGAGGTTGTGGGGCAGTCCAGGCTTGACCCCTGCTATGTCATAGCGCAGGGTCCTGAACCAGGAGCACAGGTGTGCCTGGTGCACCAGAAGGATCAGAAGCAGCAGGATGTACTGGCTCAGGCACCCCTCAGCCTACACAAACAATTCATTGCCTGCTGCCTAAGGTACACACAGCAGAGGTACACTCAGGGCACAGCAGTAGTGTAGTGGGGGCCCAGACCCAGGGTACTTCCGCAAGGGAGGTTGGGATTTCAGCTAGCCCCTCACCCCAGTTGTCCAGAAACCCCACGTGTCCTGAGCCCCACTGCTGTAGCCTGGGTGGAAGCAAGGCAGAGCAGTTGACTTACAAGGAGAGAGGTGGGGGAGCAATGTCTGGAGTCATAGCATCAAGTACTGTCGGCAGCCTAGCCTGTCTTTCCCTAGGAATGGGGCAGGACAGACAGGCTGCCTGTGGCCAGCACCTAGAAGGCCACTGGCCCCAGGGCACCAAAGGAAGACAGGGGGCTTGGGCAGCAGCTTGGCTGTCTTACCATGGTCCCTGGGCACCCATTCATGGTTGACCCCTGATCTGAGGCCGGGCTCTGCACAGCCCCTGGTGTAGAGTATCTTATCTTTGAAATGTTGCAAATGTTCACAAAGGGATTCTGTATCTTGCCTCTTCAGGGCCAAAATCTGAACAGGAGAGAAAGCCCATTAGCCTGAGCAGGGATGGGGGCTCTTGATTGCCACCACTCACTGGTTGGAGCCACCTGGTTGTGTGAGCTGCACCAGTTGCACATCATGGATCAGACCAGCCTGCTCCAGCAGCTGGTGGTAGTGGTAGAGGAGCAGGAGGTGTGGAAGCAAGCCTGACAGATGAAGGATGTTGTCTGGGTGGAAGCACAGGACTGGGCACAGAGGGATCACTAGGCCTGAAAGGAGACCCTGGAGGGGGAGTGCCTAGAGCTGCTCCAGCAGCAAGAGACAACTGACTGCCAGGCCCTGGATACCCTCCTGGGCCTGGCAGCCACACCCATACCCCTCACTGTCCATCTCTGTCCATGTCCATGCCCCCACTGTCCACTGCCCATGGCTCTTCAAGGCGCCTGGGTCCTGCCTGCTGCCCTGCAGCAGGCCCCTGCCTAGCCCTGGAAGGAGGTCCTGTGGTGCCTCCTGCCTGCCAGACCACCTGGCCCAGCCTTTGCCCTGGACTTGCCACAACCCACCTTGGCCTGGTCCCACTGGTCTCCCTTGTACCACGCTCCTGAAGACTCAGCTGTGCATAAGGCCACCACCTGCTGGGGTTACCACAGCCCCCAGGCCCATGAAAGAACATCCCGAGGTTGGGGTGCTGGACACCTGTCCTGGGGATCTGTTCCCTAGACATCCCCATTGTTCCCCACACTGGGCTCTAGGTCCAGAAGTATTGTAAATAGTTTTCCAATGGTAAGTTGTTTTTTTTTTCTTGTTGGTGGGTGAGGAGGGTGATAGAAGAGGTTTGTTGGTTGAGCAGGGAGGGGTTCTGTTTGTTATGGGGGAGGGATGGAGGTGGATGTTGTTAGGGAAACAAAGATTTTGTTTCAACCATGTGTGTCCTGAGAGTGCTGCTGGGGGTAGGCAGGGGGTAGGGGGTGTATGTGTGGCAGGGCAGGTGGGCTTTAGCATGGGGTAAAGGAGGAGGGAGTTTCCCAGGGCCTCCCACACCCAGTACTCTAGCCCCCACTGTTAGATGCACAGCTCTCCTGGAGCCTGCATTGGGAGCGGAGGGGCTGCTGGAGTCAGCAAGACCAGCACCATGGCCATCAGGAGCACAGGGAGTTTCTCGTTGCTGGCAGGAACAAGAGTAGGGACAGGGGCAGCCATGGCATGGGGAGACAGGGGACGCAAAGAGGGAGCTGCTGCATACTGCCCCTGCATTGGGCATTTCGGAAGGGGCTGGCCAGGGATCAGAGTTTCCAAGATGGCTGCCAATTGCTGGCAGCTGACTCTGGCTTCAACATGGCTTCCAAGTGGTGGCAGCCATCTGGCCAGAGGCTGTAGTTCCCCCCGGTGTCCACAAGGGCACATGGTGGGGCTGGAGGGAGTTAGCATTCAATTTAGTGCCAAGTCTTTGCATGTGTAGATGCCTGCCAAAAATCACTTCATGTTCAATAAATTTAGTCACACTTAAATGCATGTGTAGACTTGCCCTAATTAAAAGAGTGATTCTTGTCATAGATAAAATGTAGGCACTAACTGCAGAAGCTCAGGACACCACCATGAAAAAGTGATAACAGCTATTTGTGCTGGTTGGCCTGAAAAACATACCTAGCCTCAACTCTCAATTCAAGAAAGAGCTGGCAGTACTGGATGGCATTTTGTTCAAAGGCTCATGGTTTGTCACTCCAGCAATAGTAAAGAAAGACATGTTACACAGAATACATAAGGGGCATCCAGGCATTTAAAAAAACGCAAAAGGAAAACAAGGGGTTCTCTATATTAGCCCAATAATGACATCATGCCCTATATTGGCTAAATCATGACATAGAAGATCCTGTAAAGGCTTGCACAATGTGCCTAAAGTACAGATCAGCACAAAGGAAAGAGCCAATGCTTGTCATGGAGGACCCCATATCACCATGGTATCAAGTGGGCATCGACTTGTTCATACATGCAGGAAGAAATTATGTATTAGTACTGGATTATTATTCTCACTATCCTGAAATTGCATTGCTCAAAAGCACAACAGCAAACAATGTCATAACTCACATTCAATCATTTTTTTGCTAGACATGGTATTCCAAGAATTGTGACAAGAGACAATAGACCTCAATTCAACTGTCTTGTTTTTAAAGAGGTTGCAAACAAATATGGATTCCATCACAACACTTCAAGTCCTAAATACTCACAATCCAATGATCTGGCACAAAATGGAGTAAAAACAATGAAGAAATTGTTGAAAAAAGCTATAGATTCACACACCAATGTTTACCTGCCACTCTTAAATTACAGGACAACATCCATGAAACATGGATTGTCCCCATAAGAAATGCTGTTTAACAGGAAACTCAAAACCAGGCTGCTACATCTTGTGGATGATGCTCATCAGACTGAAACGCAAGATGTAAAAACATTTTAAAAATTCAACAAGCTCAAACAAAAATGTTATTATGACAAGGATTCCAGGGAGTTACCACAACTGCACAACAAAGATATGGTGCTTATTTCAAATGGATGAAGGTGTAAACAAAAAACACTAGTTTCTCATCAAGTAGTTCCCAGATCCTATCGAATAGTCACACCAGAAGGAAAGGTGTTAAGAAGGAACAGATGACACCTGCAGCTCATAAAGGGGAGAAAAGAAGCAACATCATGAGATTCACCAAAGGAAACAGAGCTAATGTCAAAGCAATGAGAAATGACAATGGAGATTGAAAATGACGCAGACGTAAAGACATCTGAACAAGGAAACCAAACAAGAACTGAACCAATAAGGATGGAGAATACAGAGAAACTGAAAAGATCATTTAGAGTGTGACAGGGTGTTGTCCCAAAACCAAGTCTCAACATCAGCTCACCAACCTGTCCAAGGGGCAGTCCACCCAGTCTCTCGTGCCATGACTTGCTGTTTAATAAACTCAATGTAATAGGTGGGAGGCTGCCCATCTTAATGCCCCAATGCCTAGGGCAATATACACGGCTCCAAACTTCCCTGTATCATGTCCTGTGCCTCACAGATGACATACATATCATTACAGTGCCTCACACTGTGACCTGAGCTGCAGAGTCCCACTTGGGACTCCTACTCCTCACTAAAGTTCACAGTCATAGTGCCCTCACACAGGGCAGTTCTTCACCTTATAATCCAAACTTGGCCTCACAACATCTGAGGGCTTACTGGCATCTCCCTCTGACCCAAACTCAGCCTCACCATGCTTTAGGACTTATTGGGGTCTTGGCTTCTGGCCCAAATGAGGTCTCAGGTATCCAAGGACGGACCTTGGCCTTTCTGTCCCCTCCCTGGGGCTTCAACTTATGCCCTCCCACAACGGTCTTCTACTCATGCCCTCTCACTACGGCCTCCTTCTTAAATAGACACTCTTTTAGGGTTTGGCCTATGATGCACTTCAGGTCACTCCTGCAACCCTAGTCAGCACATCCATAGTGCAGCACTTCAGATTCTCCTGAGCAGACCCTACACTACCTATCTCATGCAGTGGTATTTGCAGATCACCACCACACACCCTACTCTGTGTGGGCCTAAACACATACTTCTACTCCCTCTCACTGGGGCCACTCTGTCAGCCCCCTCACTGGGGTCTCTGGGGTCCTATACCCTATGGGGCTCAGATGACTCTCCCTATGTGTGCCTGACCCCTACAACTTTGTAACCCATCTCTGGGCCACTGGGTCTTATACCCATGGGGCTCCGGTGCCTCTCCCTAGGCATGTCTGGCCCCTGTGCCTGTCCCTACAACTGAGTGGTGTGGGAGCTGGGGTTATAAGGTGCTCCTACTCACCTTTCACTGTTGATGCAAATGGCCTGGCATTTCTGGGGAACTACCCCACCACAGGCAGTCCTGCCAGGCTACCCTTTCCTTCCTCCCCAGCAGGAAGTAGTTTTTGGTCATACCCAAGACCAGGAGCCTTCTGCCATCCCTATAGCTCCTCCTCTTACTTCCAAGGATGTTCTGAGCAGCAGCTCAGCTGGGTGGTGTTCTTCCAGCTGCCAGCAGCAAAATGAGTCTGGGTTAAAATGGAGGCTGCTCTGCCCTCTTCTCCAATCTCAAGGCCTTCCTTCAGTCATGTGACCACTTCATCAGGCTGGGCTGCACCTGCCAGCTGCCCTGCTGCTCATTTAAAGCCTTAAAGTGGCAGGCACCAAAAAGGCTATTGAGAAAATTCAGTTCCAAACACAAAAGCTTAAAAATTATGTATTTAGCAAGTAGCAATAGCAAGTCATTTCAAACACAAATAAGAGATGGTCTGTACAAAAACTGAGCATACAAGGCTGGGCTGAGCAAAGAAGCAGAAGTGATAAGAGGAAGAAATGAAAACTGCGATCAGAGATAAACTTTGACAATGTATTGAAAGTAAACTATAAAACCATCTGTGAAAAACAAGTACCCCAGCATAGGAATGTCAAAGGAGAGTGACACAGAGTGGTGTGAAGGGAGAAACTTCAGTGAAAAAAAAAAAAAAGAATGATCTGAAATAAAAGAGAGCACAAGGCATAGAAGCCAAAAAGATTGTGATTATAGGAGCTGATGACAAACCACAGATGGACTGTCTTTCCTTTTTCAGATTGAATTAGCCAGTATGTCCAGGAATGTAATTTAATCATGCGTTTTTCATTGTTAGAATTACTGGTGACAATTAGGAGCAGATCCTCAGCTGGTGCAAGTTTGTTATAACTGGCGCCATTGAAGTCAATGGCAGTATGGCAATTTAAACCAGTTGCATATGAGCCCTAGGATCTTTCCCTTATACTGTGAGCTCAATCACCATCCAAGCCAGTGAAATAAAAATTGAACCTGTCCATCCTTCCCACATTATTTAAACTAGTGTTCCTTTCAGACAGACATTGATGTTTATAAATCTCCTGTAAAATTCTAAATGAACACACATGACAAAGAAAGACAGAATTAGAGGAATATGATAAAGAGTATTTGAAACCAGTCGAATATTAAAGAATTTCATCTGCATCTCTGTTGTCTCCAGGTTTTTATTAGTTTCTTTGTGAACAAACTAGTGGACAAGTTTACTGGTAGAAAACAGCATTGTAGATAAAAGGATAATTTTATCTTGACTTTATTCCTTATAAAAAGGAATTTGAAATTTGTAATTTGAAATTTGCACTGTAATTCTGATTCTATAGTCACTGCAGTGACTTCAGATTGGCTGTGCATCCCAGATAACCTGATAACACTGTATCTATGGTAGTCTGGAGGTCAATGCAAACCAGCTCCTTGAATATTTAACTAACTTCTACTGTTGATTCTGCAGGCAGCACTAAGCTCTGTGTTGCTATAACTACTTTTAACAGAACATTACTAGTTAGTTTGAAGCTATCTTGGGGATGTACACACAAGCTGCAATAACTGTAGTGTCGATACACAAGGAGTTTTCATTCAGTCAAGGAGAAATGCTATTGGAAGACCTACTACATAACCAAACATTTTGCATTCTGAGTATAAGAGCAAGTTTCAGAACTGCTTTCTGTGAATCAGATTTTTTTTAAAACTAACAAACAAATTCAGTCAAATTTGAAAAATAGTTCAAGGACATTCTGTGAACAGAAGAAGCTAGTAGTTTTTGTAATTATCATATTTGCTGTGAATAGGTTACACAGCTTTAGTAATCACAGAGAAGAATATATTGCATAAGCTAAATAGTGTAGGCTTCCTACCACATATAGCCATCATATAATTGCGCTTAACATTAAAAACTTGACATTGTTGCAGTAAGTAAAGGATTACTGAGGTAAGGTTATTTACCTCAAGCATACTTCACATAGTACAATCATTGACTTTTAGTTATATTTCTGTGAATTGAGCTGTGAAACTAAATGAAACTATGGACCTGATTATTTTATGTTAGCTATTATTTAAGGTAGGAGTATCAAACAGGCAGCTCACTAGCTGAATTAGGCCCACAAGCCAGTGTCAACTGAATAGGACAGGATTTCACGGGCACAGTGAGTCGAGGCAAGACCTGCCAACAAAATCCAGAATACAGAGCCCTGCTGGGGATGTATTTCAGTAGTGGAGGGTGAGCCACGACTGTGTTAAATTCCATGGCTGCCTGATGCTATTTGCCCTTCTGTTGTCATTTGTTCTGCTGCCTGAGATGGGGATAGATCTAGTCCAGCAGGTCAAACCAGTTTGCCTCCCCTGATCTAAAAAACCCATTAAATTTAGAAAATATTCAGCATTTTTCAGATGAAGTTATTTTCTACTTCTCCAATTTAGCTTCAGGATTCAAAAGTACATGACAACAATTGTTGTTCTGTCAATGTATTCTTCTAAAGTATTTTAGAATCCACTGTTGTGCTAAAAATATTTGAACTGCTCTTCCTGACCTCTCTCCACCTCACTAGTAGGCCTTTCATTCAATGTGCATAAAATACAGTCTCACCAGCCATCTAGCCAGCCATCTAGCCAGCCATCTCTCACCTTTAATTGACTCCTTTCCCTTCTGATTCCCCTTAATGTTGGTCCATAAAGTAATTAATAATGACACTGTTGTTGAGTCCTTGATTGGCAATGACAATTATTCAATGAGTTACTGTATACTATTAAAAATGCTTCACAGATAGATACTTAACACATGCTTCACAACAGACATGTATTAAAATGTACATGTTTAAATAAAGATGTGCTTCTGTTTTGTTGGTTATATATCATTAATAAGTGATATATTAAAGGTGAGTCCACTGAGGGGAAGAGGGAGTAGGAGAAAGAGTTTTATGGACATTTTTATGGAACTATGACTCATATATTGACCTCACTAAAAACTCAAATGATTCTTTTTGCATAGTTTACACCAGTAAACCCCAATCACAAAAAAAACCTGATTATTTTTCCCATTAACTATACTTTATTAATGCCACTAATCTCTTTTTTGAAATTGCCTGTATTCTTCTCCTCAGACAATGATTCCTTTCTCCTTACTTTGTCAACTGCATTAATCACCCCAGTGTTTGTCCCTGCAATGAAGTAGGTGATGACATACCTTTGAAAATTACTGCAGTAGTTGAACTCTACTGTTTATTCTGCTTAATTTTCATTATGCTTCCTCATAACCAATAAAAGAGAAAGATAATGAATTGTTATGTTGTTTCTCTTTCTTAGACTCCATTGCTCTCAAAGCATTGTGTCTACAAAATTGTCATCATCATGATTGATTTCCTATGTTCAAACATTTCATAACTTCCATATAAGAACTAAAGGATTCTTTCAATGTGTCACTTGTTCTTGACAGGATCAATTTTCATCCTGAAGTATTGTGGAAAAAGCAATGGCGAAGAGACAATCTGGCTGAAGATGAATAGCACAATCTTGATGGTTCTCCCTAGTAATTCAAATATTTATTAAAGAGAGTGCTATGAGCTGGAATTTATTTCCTGGAAAGTACCAATTATAATTTTTCCTACTATAATGTCACAAAATCAAAAAGGTTCAATATTTTCCACAAAATTAAATTCCATAAATATTGTACGAATGCACAATTTTTATTTTGATATAATTGAAATGTTTAATTCCAATTCTAACTTTCACTTATATCACATTTTTGAAGTTATTGTGAAATAAAATACCAAAACATTTAATTTTGAGAGAATTCTCAAGTTTAGCATTTCATAATTAAATATGGAATATGAATATACTATCACAGATTGATTTCTATGAATTAACAGTTTCCAAAAAAAAAAAATGGCATTATAAAAGGGAAAACATGAGGTTGGTATTTCTGCATCATTCTTTTAGATAGGAAAATAGCTAAACCTGGAGTGAATTCACTTCTTTTCTGTTTGAGACTTGTATCTTTCTACACAGTCACTGTAACTACTGAACTCCATCAAGGATGATGGAGCAATCAAGCAGATATTGTGATAACGAGTTTGATGCCAATCTTACACATGACTAGTGTACAGGCTATTCAGAGTCCAATCTAGAGACCAACGTTCCTGAAAGAAGAGATTGCTTGCATGCCATTTGTAATCACATCTGTTCAAGAATTGGTTTTAATTATCTGAGTAAGTAAGTTTCACTAATGAAATAAAGTTATTTTCTAACACTGATTTCTCCTCTCATGATATCTGCAGGCCTAGCAGGTTAGGAAATATCTGCTACTGCTCAGCAGAAGAACAATATTAAATATCTACAAGTTTTTAGGGAAACATTTCTTTTCTCTTTTTGCACCCACATACTTCTCTGTGGGGTTCCAATTGCTGCTGTTTGTTCTATTTTATTTCTGTTTAAACTTGTTGATCAACTTCCAGCTTCAGCCATAAGACACTAGAGGCAAAGGAACACCGTGTACAATCCCACTATTTGTAGATTGGTAGAACTGGCTCTTATCATGTTATTACTCTTCTGAGAATATGTATGCAACTACCCTACTATAAAAGTCTGGTTTTCAAGCCTCTCTAATTTCCTCTGAAAGAAGCCAATACTCCTAAACTTGTTTTCAATATATCTCATATTTTCTTTTCTTTTCTTTTGCCTCTGGAAAATTTACAGAAAAATAATTAGAAAAGCATTTTAAACTTGGATGAAATTATCAACTGTTAAAAATTAGCATATCTCTTTTGATGTTAGTTAAATCAGTTCTCAATTTATACAAGGTAAAGTTGACATGTTGCATTTAGACTTTCTTATAGCTTATTTTTTAAAGTGCTCCTAACTTTTGTGATTTGTCCTAGTTCCAAAATAGGCTGGCTTGCATACTTATATTGCTTTCCTTGCTTTAGAAGAAATGCCTTTTAGACTTTTTTGGCAATTAGTTAGCAATTTTAGTGATATAGGATGTGTGTAACTTCATAATTTTATTAATATAAACATTCCCTTGACTGCAAGGGGCAATGAACTAGGTCCTGAGAGATGGTCTCTGAAGGCATTGCAATGTGGAATATAATTCATATATTACAGATGAAACCCACTGTCCATACATGTTCATGCTTATGATATCATTTCACTCTAAGCAATCTGAGTTCACATATGAATTAGCACTATGATAAGAAGGCTTTTATCTTTAAGTTGCTGTTCTGAATGAGGCATGAGTTAGTCATAACTAAGATAGTTACCATCTTAGTTCTGAGCTGTTCAAGTGGTAGCCCACATGGTGCACACAGCGATTAACTCATGACCCCTGGGTTGCACCACCTTTACCTCCCTCGTTTCCTGTGCTTCCCCCAGCAGTTCCTGGCACTGGTCTCTCTAGCCATTGTCACCTCCCATTATTACCTGCTCCATTTGCTGCTGCTATTACCACTTTCTTTACTGGGCTGCTGGGGTCTCCAGATCACCTCATCCGTACTTCAGCTTCCACTTCCTGCCTCCTCCTCTGTAGGCAACACAGCTCTGCGGTGGTGTGGCACACAGCCTGAAGCTATTCAGAAGTTGGACAGCTCTGATGTAGTTTGACTTCCTGTGAACCTTCATCATTGGCTGTGTCACTCAAGCATTCACAGGACCTGTCTTAGGTTTAAGTAGCTTAGTTCACCTACCTAAATCTAAGCTGAAGTGACACATGTATGAGTTTGCTGTTTGCTGGGAGCAGTGTAGGCAGCCAGAGGTAAGTAACTTGGGAAGGGGAGGAAAGGGGGTAGGGGCAAGCAGGTCTACAGGGGGAAGAGTGGATTAAGGGGATGCTGCCTGGTTTGGTGTGGGGGGGAAGTGTTGGGGAGAGAACTAACTTTACATAGGGCATACCATTTTTTAGGGTGATGTAAGCCCTGTGAATGCCTACATGCAGGACATTTAGAGCAACCTAACTTTGATTAGGTTAATCTAAACATAATACTTGTATGTAGTCTCAATTAATCTTTTTCTGAGCCTAATAACCCAGTTTAAATTAAAATATTTTTGTCCTTTTATATGCCACAGAGACCTAGAAAACCCGAAGTTTCACCAAACTTAGGAGTTCTTGCCATCACAGAGAACTGATTAAATGAGATACATCTGGATTATCTTGATTAGTAACCCTTGGATCATGCTACACAGGAAGGAAACAAGTTACATACACCAAATACGGGTTCCTGCCAGTCTGACCCTTGGGAAAAGAATCTATCCTAACCATAACCCTTGTTACAAGTGTTGACCCTGAGACTTCAGGCAAGGCATTGCAGCCTCTTACCTACTTGAGAAAGATACTTCACTTTTAGCCTCCCCCCACAATATCAGATATTTTTCTGCATATGTAAGCACATATACACTGAAATTGTCTTTTCTTAACCTTCTGTTCAATAAACTGAATTGATCAAGCTCCTTGAACAAAACAATGTATGGATTGTTTCCTGTTCCCTAGATCACTTTTGCTGCTTCCTTTTGACTTGCCAATATTTAGAAACTTGCAATCACAGAAAATTAAGGTTTGAAGGAACCTCAGTGGGTCATCTAGTACAACCCACTGCTCAAGGTAGGATCATCCCTATCTAAACCATCTTAAATAATATTGATGCTCAGTGGGCAAAAGTAAACAACAAATACACGCCAGAATAAACCCACACAGAAACACTGTAAGAGGACAGAGACACATGTATGTCAGTAGCAACCTCTTTCTTTATAGAACAACCACTCCCTTTCTGACCTCACTATTCTAATGCTCAAGGAAAATCTACCGGATACCTTTAAAGGGTGAGCTAGGGAAGACAATTTCATAAGCTGGGTGAACGCTAGAAATAAGGACTGAACATCAATGTTGAGTTTATGACACGCTGTGATATACTTGATTCCTGAAATTCTACCTACCCACTACAGTGGTAATGACCCCCTTCCCTTTTGATATGTCTTGATCTCTCAATAATCAAGCTTCTTTTCTTCTACTAATTCTTAGTCTGCTACCCCTGGCAATTTCTCCCCCCTGCAATTTCACAATATCTGCCCAATATTCTTAACAATCTCTAGGCTTACTTTCTTCCTCAGACCTGAAGAAAAATGCTTTGTGAAGCTGTATCTAACTTGATCCAAACTATACAGTTGGTCCAATAAAAGATACCACCCCAAAAATCCTCATAATTCCTGGATTGTCACAGCTATAATATCTCTCTTACACTACCTTACGACAATATCAACATTTCTCATAATGTTCCACAGGCTTACAGCACACAAATGAGGCACAGTGAAACATAAAAATTAGCATAGCTTTACACCTGAATTCTAAGGAAAATAAAAGGACTAGAGTTTCACATTCTTATGTTTTCCTATTATTATGCAAAATATAAAACTTTGACCCTAATTATGAAGTCTCCAATGTTTTTAAAAAGCTTATTTTCAAGAAAATTTTGTGCTTTTGCAGCAATCAGTTGATTGGGCAGCTCATCTAGAAAATGCAGCTATTAAAAATAACCTATATTAATTATTCAGCATCCTATTGCATTGCTATGGGAATTTGCACTGTTTTTCTCCTTTTGGTACAGAGGGTATATTTGATATTGTTTTCAAATGGATAGCCTCAGAGCAAGAGAAAGCAGTTTTAAAGAGAGACAAAGAGTTCCTTGGACTTATCATCTTTTTAGGTTTTTCAGATACAGAAAGCTTATAGCAAGGATAGAATCTGATTTAAAACGTGCGGTTTGCCTAAAATCTATCAGAAGTTAACAGCAAATAATGTTTGTCTGTTGTATTTTGAGAAAGTTTTGTCATCATTGATTTCTTGCCATAGATAATCAGAAGAAATACTGATCATCACTATCTTCTTAAAAAAATAAAACTTTTGATATCTTGCTCTTGACTAGATTACATGGGTTTAATTAATTATGTGCTTGCCTTGAAGGAATCCTATCCAAAAATATCATCTTTCCTCTTTTCCACTAGCAGATTTTTAATGCTCTATTGATACTGCCAAGAACATTTGACAAAAACTGTTATGAAGTTACTTGAAGTGGCTCAGTTCATTAGCCATTCTGAATTTGAAATATTCTTTTCCACAGATGGACTGTAAGTCCATAGACACAGTATACAGAAAGATCTGGAAATACCAATTAGAAATAAGCTAAACAGATTTCGGCATTGTCACTAAAATACCAATTTGTTCCACTGGCAGCAATGACTGTTTCTTTGCCAAATGACCTTAGCGGGGTTCAATCAGAAAAGTGTCCCAAACTCTCTATCAAATAGTAAGAATGACTTGGTGCTTTGTGGAAATAAGGCTGTTTATTCTCTTTCTTTAAATTCTTTGCAGATACTTGGACATCTATAGCAGCAAGCAAGACATTTGGCAGCATTTGAATATCTTGCTAGATGCCTTAGTAACATAATTTTCTCCTATTCTGTAGATTTAAAAATGTGACTATAAAGAAATGGAAGTAAGAATCACTGCATTCAGGGAGTTCAATGAAGCAATTTGAAGCTATTTTCGTGAAGCTGTGTGCTCTAGCTGCTGTAAGATTATTCATGACCATTGCACATATGCAAAAGCTGTCTTTACCATGGCAGTTCCCTAATGTATACATAACTGAAACTAAAGGAGATGAAAGCTGAGTCCAAACCTTTCTGAAATGTAATCAAAAAGAGGTTTTCTGAAAACATTTTCCTTACTTTGAGCACTACTGTTTCCCTTTGAGTACTACGAGAGAATATCGTAGAGTAAAATCTCCATGTGACCTGCCATTAAAAGCTTGATATTGAAAACTTTTAGACAAGATCATTAGTTCACGTATATTAGCATAGCCTCTTTGGCTCATTAGTGCATCTAATATAATACATTTCCATCTGTATACATTCACACCTAATGTCCTAATATTTAAATATTAAAATGTAATATTAGTTGTAATATATATTCATATCTAATATGCATATTGACATTTAATTTAATACATTCTGTAAAGAATACATTAGCAGTATATTGTTTATGAAAAGCACTCTATGATTTACCCCACCTGAATCTAACATACAGTTTTTATATTGCTTGTGGGTCCTCAGGTGGAACTGAAAGGAACGGTTATAACAAGCAGAGCTCCAAATGGCTAGGATGGGTGAGAGATCACCTCTCTTTTGTCCATAATTGCTGTTGCTAACAAAAGCAATCAAGCTGGTTTTCCCCTGACTTAAAAGTAGAGGATATGACTAACAGAGTATTCTTTGCAAGGGCTTCAGGGCTCTAGCACTTGCATCTTGCAAAAACTATTCTTAATTTGGTGGCCTGCCAGGCACACTGCAAAAGATATTTCTGATACCAGGTTTGAAGAAGGCTAAAGATATATTTTCCATAATAGTAAATGGGACATAAAATGAGTTTTTGTAAATATATGGATAACTGAACTCAGGTTTAATTTGTTCTTTTAATGCTGATCAGATTTAATTGGATTGTTAATATTGGATTAGGTACTTGGAAGTTAATTGAACTAAATATGCCAGAGATAACAATAATGAACAATTCATGAGAAAAATTTTACTTGTGATTTTGGCAAATTCTAATGTGTAAGCAAATACTGACATTAAGGTTCTCTCTTATTATGGAAAACTTATCAACTAGAATAAAACAGCTGCCAAAAACTGCTCTCCAGCTCCTAGAAATTGCAGAAATGAGATTCATAACATTTATCTTTATTGTCACTGTATCTTTCTGGAATAGAAGGTTAATCATTCCATCAAGGTGCTTCATTAAGGATATATAAGGGCCAATTTCCATTACAAACCTGTTGGTTATAATAGGAATAAATATGGATGACATTTTAAGTGCTTTCCTGTCATACAAGATAGAAAGTAATGAAAAAGCAGAACATTCAAATTTCTCATCATGTAACCAGAGTTAAACTTTCTCTTCTCTCTATTCTTTTCATTCTGTAACACATCTATAGATGTCTAAGTGGGAAGTTGTACCAGGCTCTCTTCTCTACAGTTCTTACACAGTTCAGATGTATCTCGGTCCCCCAAATTGCATTCCTGTCCTTGGATCCACTATGACAATACTTTGTTTCACTTTAATGCCTTGAGAATAATGAAACCTGAGGCCTACTGAGTTTCCATCCCAGGGCCCTGTTCCAGAGCTAGGCCTCACTTCACCTTCAGAACAACATTTTTGGGCCACTTCCCACTACAATCCATAATCTCCTACCATCTTTAGGATTCCATACTCTTCCATCTCTTTGAACTTTATCAGAGCCTCTAAACAGAAAACTAGTTAGAGTCATTAGGTATCCCAAGCTGTCCACTATGAGCTGTCCAGATCTGAACTGGATGGATAAGGAACTCCTACTCCTCTGGTTTCCCAAACCACACAGACCCCCTTCCCAAGCCCACTGACTTTATAGTCCCAGAGTTCAAGTGGTCAGATAATATGACTTCTACCTGAGTGTAATCAAGCTTATAATTCTTTAGTTCAGGACAAGTTTAAAAACCTGAGTACAATCACCAAAAAGATGGAGATCATTTAAGGCTTTAAATTTAAATTTTGCATTAAGGTTCAGTGATTTGCATGGCCATCTATTTCCAGAAACATAATGGAAACATTAAAACAGAGGTCCCTGGCACATGTCATAATGATGGTGCAATTCATCTATTAATAGCACCATAAACAGTACCAGTGCTACATGTTCAACTGGTTTATAGCTCCACAAAGTGGCAAAGAAGTCATAAAGTTATTCCTCAAAATACATGGAACATCTTCATTGCTCATTTGTATTATATTAGAAGGTGAACACGTAACACCATCATGCCAATGCTGATTCTCAGCATCAGCTTGAGGGCAGGGGTCAGCATCAGGACTAGGAGAGCCTTGATACTGGTGGTGAAAATAACTTTTTAAACGAGTGGGTTGCAAGATTCCCTGAATGTGTTTCCTCTGCTGAAAACCCGGCAACTCCCAAACCCAACAGCCTTTCCTGCCTGGCCCTGCATCCCCAAGAAGCCATGAAAGTGACAGGAAATACATTCACATCTCCAGGCTCACAAGAACTAGAGCAGGGAGAAAGCAAACTGTCATTAACCAAGTAAGTCATATTTTTGGTCCAATTCTACTTTGCTGAAACCAGTTTCTTAGACATTTCTTTGGGAAATATCTGAATATTCTTTGCCTCACTCATTGCTAAACTTACTCTGTTCAGTCCAAAGGAATACACCCATTACTTCGTATGTTTGAAACATAAACCAACATGATATAACAAAATTCAGACTAAACTTTATGTAGCAAATTTAATTTTTCCATGTTATGTATCACAAAGAACTATTGTTTGGCAATATTTGTTTATAAATGTGGATTGCCTACATGGTCAAATTTAACCATAGAATACAGAAATTATATTTAATTATCACATTATATATGAAAGAGCATTCTAAGAAATGTGGACACTGAAACATTGTTCTAGAAAATAGTTTTGATCAAGTAAACCTAAGAAAGACTGACTATATCGAGCATTTTCTCCATAAAAGACTCACAGTTGGACTTCAAATCAAGTTTGGCCTTGGCTTTTTCCTTAGACCTCTGATTCTGATTAATCTTCCAGGTCAACATTTGGTTTTGGACTCTCCAGCCCCCACTGCAGACTTCAGACCTTGGCTTGACCCCAGTTTGCTTTCTGACTCCCTGTTCTGGTTAATCCTCCAGCTTGGCATTAGAGTTCAGACTCTTAACTTTGGATCTCACCCCTGGTATGGAACTCATGCCCACCCTCAGTGGCTCCCAAACTGCAGCTCACCCCTGTAACCTCCTGTGGTGGCGAGATGCCCCAACAGGCTCCTGAAGGAGAGAGGGCAGTCTCTGTGGGCCCCAAACCACATAAGCAGCAGGAACCACAGCTGCAGCTGTGTGAGCCAGCATTATGCTGGCTGTTTAATCAGCTGTTCCCCAGGTGAGGAAAAGCCAAACCAATCATGGCAGCCATTCTGGCCACCATGGGAAGATTTGAAAGCCCCACCAGGACCCGGGGGGGGAGAGGGAGTGAGGGAGCATGCTGTCATGGAGCACACCAGATGTGCTAGAGCTCTTGCAACAGGCAGGAGCAGTACAGCTGGCTCGACACTGGCAGCCAGAGCAGGGGAGACACGTGAGTCCCCTGTAGCAGGCTGGGAGGAAGAAGGCAACGTCACACTGCTCTCCTCCCCAGCAGTCTATTTTTTTTTTGACAAAAAAATAAGAGCAAACTAGAAGCACCCTGCCCAGAGACACTGAAGAAGGTGCCAGCCTACTCATGCCCAGCTTGATAGTCTCTGCAGCAGAAGTGCTACCCATCGGGGCAGCCTGTCTGGTCCCACAGGACCCATGCTGATGCAGGTTCCCCCTAGGCAAGCAGGGGTTGACCAAGCATGATCAAACCACAGCAGTAGCACCCATCCAGTTGGCAAGTGGACGGGATTCAGGGGAGGCAGAGCTCTGTGGAACATCGCACCTGAACTGTGAGTACTTCTGTCCCTGGGTCCCCCAGGAAGAAGATCTCTACTGAACCCTCCCTTTATCCAATAACTTCCCTTGGAGTTCCTGTTGGATCTCCACTGAACTCCCCTTTATCCAACCCTCCCTTGAGGGGAGGGAATCCATGCCAGATGGATAGTACACCACTTGGGGAAGCCCCACTTAAGACACCTTCCATCACACCTCCCAAGTTCTGACCACCAGTTCTACCTGTTCAGCCTGGAGTCCCTAAAGACCATAACAAAACCCAGAGAACATTAAAAGGTTAAAAACATGGACCTTTAAGGGGAGAAGTAATTTATGGTCTGATGCTGCAGGTTCAGGGTTTAGGTCACAAGGTCAGTGAAGGAAGACATTCCTCTCAAACAGTAAAAGGCTCAAGAGCTTTAGGGGCAAGTTTCAATTTCCTCTAGCCATGTGCCATGTGCCCACAGTACCACCTCTAGTAGTCATTTCTTTCTAGTGTAGGAATGCCTAAAAAACAATCACAAGACAGAGTATAGTTTC
This sequence comes from Caiman crocodilus, assembly GCA_030014935.1. Lineage (NCBI taxonomy): Eukaryota > Metazoa > Chordata > Crocodylia > Alligatoridae > Caiman > Caiman crocodilus. The sequence continues at coordinate 60,565,562 of JAGPOW010003642.1, read as the reverse complement.
CCATTGGAATAGCAATTGCAACTTGAGCAACTTCACTCCCTCAAGGGGTGTACCAAGACATAACAAACACTACGCTGCCTACACTGCAAAACTCAGTCTATTACCTTTCAATAATATTAACAGGTAAAAGGTTTTTATTTTTTAAACTATACTTGAGTAAATACTACCAGGTACTTCCTCCTGACATTTTTAAAACTGATTTTAATTAGCTTTAGCTACGTTTATGTCCTTTTTATTTACCTTCTGTGACTAGTCCAGTGATTGCATTTCATGTTCATGAAAAATAAACTTCAAAACCACATTCATAAATATCTGTAAAACACACATTTTAATTTAACGTACAAAAAGCATCCATGGTGGAAGCATCTGTACACTCACCTAATCAGGGAGCAGTAAAAGTACCAGCATATTATCTGAATTGCCATGAAAACTTAGCAATATTCCTTCATTTTAAACATTTATATTCTGTGTATAAAGTAAAATATTAAGAGATCATCAAAGAATTGATATGAATGGCAGAAACAGAAGGGAAATTGATAATTTTTTCATCTATATTTCCAAGAATGGAAAATGGTCTGTTAAGACCCAGTTAAATTCCTTAGATAATGTAAAGATCTGGGGAAAGGAGATAAATGTCAGTTAAGAAACATGACTGTTGTAGGACTACAGGGAGGTACCCATGATGTCAGGGTCGACTCCATCATTATTCTTATTGGACCTGCTAGGAATGCATGGGGCAACAAGAGACCTCACATGGGATCCGGGGAAGTGCATGGCCCAGTGCAGAGGAACATAATAGCATGGAATCCAGAAGGGAGCACAAGGTGGTGGGTGATGCAGGCATCCTGGCATGTGGTGATGAAGGAACAGGTGAAGCAAGCTGCCTGGCCCCCATTTGTCCTATAGCTTTGCTGTCCCTGCTGCTTGCTCCCTTGATGCTGCTTTCCCTGCTGCAGTCATGGGGAAGACAAATTTATGACCCTCCACTAATTAGATTCTATAAATGGAAAATTATAACAATTTTCCATGTATAAAATCTAATTATTGGGGAATTTTCTTAAATTCAAAATCATCTTGGCTTTGAGTAAATACAGTAACCAATACTCCAACAAGGCCTGCAACTATTGCATTTAAGACAAAAGAGAAGCTTGCTATAACTATGTGTCTAAAACAAGTTTTAATAACGAACCAGGTTCCTGTATCCAAGCAGACATCCCCAGATTTTGACATGTTTAATTTGAAATCCAACTCAGAAAGTATAGGGGTTTGGAGAGGGAGGCGGTTGGAGGGGGATGGGGTAATTGTTCTGTTTGTTTTTTGGCTGGACTATCTCTGGTATCAAACTAGATCTTGTTTTCATTCAAAACTACATACACAATAGTAGGCAGTTGGACTTCTCCTGTGGAAAGTTTGGGACAAGACTCTTATTTTTCCATTTCTCTGGAAAAGACATAGAAAACTTGATTTTGAGGTACACATTTTTCATCCTGATTGCACAATAGTTATAATATTAAGCAACAGAAGGGTCAGAATGGAATAATACTTATAATTACTCAGTAATACACATGTCTTAACTGGAATTACTCATTTTAACTGGAGTTACTAAAATGGGTACATATATAACTGAGCATTCTGCTTTAAAGTTAAACAGATGATAATTTCACAGAAAGATCAAAGAACAGAAGAAAGTGTATCCAAAAAGCTGTCCAATTTTCAGATATTTTCAATGTAAATATATTCTACATATCTCAGAAATGTTTGTTACCTTCATGAACAATTGTAGTTTTATAGGTGTTGATTGGTGTTCAGGCTCTCCCTCTGACTCATGGCACTTTACATAAAGTGTCGTGAGTTAAAGCGCACCTCTGACCCAACAGATGTTCATCTGTTGGGTTGGGAGAATTGAGCCTGCCTGCACTGGGCCTCCTGGCCAGCAGGCAGGTGTGTTCCAGCATCTCCAAGGAAGCCGCTGAGCTGTCTTTCTCCCCAGCCAGCCCCCTGCCTCCCAGCTCCTGACCTGCCAACAGGGAGAAGTATGTGGGGGTGGGGAGCAGTGAGCAGCATGGAGCTCTGGATGGGCTTTGCCCAGCCTGAGCTGGGAAGTCGAGGAGTGGAATAGAGCCCCCTCACCTCATGCCTCCCCACTCCCCAGAAGCTACCCTGGCTGGCATGCCCACAGAGGCTGGGGAGGCATGGCAGTCACCCGCAGGTGGTGGCAGTATTGGCACCAGTGGAGGCATGGCAGAGGCAAGTGGAGGGCTCCTGCAGGCAGCCACAGCAGAGTCAACATTGGGGGGAGTGGCAAGTGCTGACTGGTGGTTGGTAACCATCCACTGATACCACTGGCAGTGTCGGCAGCAAGGGGGGGTGGGCAATGAGCAGTGACTGCCTGCAGGCACCACCAGCAGCACTTCTCTCAGGTGGTCACTACCAATCTCAGGGGGTGCATGTGCACCCACATGCACCCCTATGCATGGCCAATGCTGGCTGTAGTACTGGGGGGAGCCAAAACAGCTTCATGAGATAAGGGGGCTCTGTTCTACCCTCCTCCTCCAGCTATTGGCCTATTCCACCACCCCCTACCTCCCACCTGCCAGCTCAGGCTAGGCAAGTGTGCAGCTCCATGCTACTCACTTTCCCCTTCCTCCTGGCTGACAGCACCAACCCTACAGGAAAAATTAACCCTCTAGAGAATGCAAGTTCATTATGGTCTTCTAAAGCAGAGCATCTTAATCTAATACCTGATTAGATGAGGGTTAATTTTTAACACAATTGGCCATTTTAGAAGTGCTCTGCAGCCATGCACTTGTGTTACATTCCACATGTAGAGCTCTTTCAGAGGCCAGATTGGGCAAAAAAATGTCACTTCTGTCTGCACCCTAAGGAGACTTTTGACATAATTTTATTGATTGACTTACCATGTTGTTTACAAACATATAGCCTGTCAAACTGTAATGCTGATACTAATATTAAAAATGCAACTTAAATTGGGTAGTCTCAATCTAGTCACAAGCTCCACTGGAACTACAGCTTCAATCTTTAAGGAAAAGCTAACAGAGAATCACCAGGCACAGAAAATAAATTCTAACCCTTACCTTCAGTTGAGGCATATGGACAAAGTAGCACAGTGACCTTTCATATATGTAACTTGAGTTGCAAAGATTCTTGTTCTTAATACAGAAATGTCTTTTGCATTCCACCATGTTTGCAAGTTAGTGGAAGCATGAAGAATTGGGATATAACAAAATCTCTTTGCCCAGAACATCATTGCAACTCAGGTTAAATTATAGAGTACAATGTTCAAAAGGACTATAATAAGATTCAGCCAAATAATTTGGGCCATTTTCCAAAAGGCATCCAGTTTTGAAGACATGAAAAGAGGGAAGCCTCCACCATCTCCCTTACTAAGGGACTTGTTACACATTGTACTTTAAGTTGCCCAAATGCTGCTCAGCGTCAGTGCTAGCCTGAATTTGAGTAGTCACACCTTAAACTAAAACCTTCTTTTATTGATTGTCTCCCACCTGGACAGTAGCACTGTGAGAAACTGCAACATTTCATTTTCACTTCCTTTTCACTGGGAAAGCATTTTGTTTTGAGTTTCATTTTGTGTCATTCCATTCGTTCACTGTTCCTTTTTGTTTTGTCAAAACTTTCGCTGTTTCGACATTTCTCCCATAGGTTATAATGAGGAAGAATGAAACTGCCTAAAATGTTGTCATTCTGTAGCATATTTGTCTGACAACAGCAAATATGGTAACTCCTTCTGCAGGCATGAGGCCTACCAAGTTTTAAGGAGATAAGTGCAGGGGTTTCTGGGAAATAGTACCTCAAAGACTTGAAAGCAAAACTTGTGTCACATGTGTATGTTAAGGTGCAGTGGGGTGAAAACTACAGGTATGATATACACTGCTGAGGCCATGAATCTTGCCAGCTTTCAAGGAGATAGGTGCAGAGGTTTCTGGAAAACTTCACCTCAAGCTGCTGACAAGCATTCATGATGTGTGTCTTTATGTGTGCATTAAGGCGCAACCTCGCTGGCGCTGGGGCCTCTTTACGATATAGTAGTGTGCCCCAATGAGGTCTCCTCCTCCCCTACAGCCTCAGCCTGGTCCACCACTTTAAATAACAACACCAGCTTCATCTCAGGCTGCCAAACTGAAACAGAGCCTTTCTTTTATTTTCTGAAGGAGCTTCTTCTCCAGCAGCTGCCAGAGAACTCTCCCAACCATCCCCAGCCTTGGGGCTTAGATATGCCCAGGGCCCTGTGCCTTTCCAGTCATCTGACTGGGGGCAGGTGCTAGAGGTGTTGGCCTAAGGACATGGCAGTGGTCAACAATGTTCTTTGGGTCAATGTAGTCTTTTATTTTTTAGTAGACCAGATGAATAGTTACAGAAATATATCTTAGCTATATTTCAGGTTGAAAAACCCTTGGTCAGTCTGAGAAAGCACCTGCAGTTGGTGTGTCTGTGCTGTTCCTGGATGGAAGGAATAGTAAAGAAGCCAGAGGCTGTCATGCAATGAGGGCAAGAAAGCCATTCAGTGAAAATGGAAATGGGGGCATCAGGTGTGGGGTGGGGGAGGGAGGGAGGGAGATGTAGCAGTACAGGCAAAAGAGGAGAGTTACCTAAGGAGTCAGATGTCAGGCAGGTTGTAATGTGTCATAAATCCAATGTTTATATTGAGTCCATGAGCTTCTGTACCTAGGAGGTTGATGAAGTGCAGTTCATAGGCTCGTAGGTGAAAAGTGGTTTTTAAATTCAAACAAGCACTGAATGTTACTAACCTTCCTATAGCCCAAAACACACTGAATGGATCCAGACCATGCCATGACAAGACATGCAAAACCTGTCAACAATCTTCCCAGTATGGAGATATCTTCACAATACATATCTCCATCTGGGCATTTGGTGCCCTGATGGAAAATACATAGGAGACACCAAGCAACAACTATGTACCAGAATGAACACACCCCAAAATCTATAACAAACAAGAACAGAACACTACCTGTCTCCAATCTATTATGCCTGATTTGCAAAGGGAATTTACAAACCTTTTTTCACAGATGAGCCTATGAACTGCACTTCATCAACCTGCTAAGTACAGAAACTCATGGACTCAATATAAATATTGGATGTCTGACATGCTACAACCTGCCAGACATCTGACTCTGCAGGTACCTCTCCACCCAGGAACAGCACACACACGAATTACAAGTGCTTCCTCAGCCTGATATACTTTATCAACCAGAAAGCTGGCATCCCAGGAAGCTAATCTGAGTTCACCTGGAGCCTCACTGCAACCAGCAAGCCACAAGTCTGTCAAAGACACGATGGGTCTGGGCTCTCCCTAGCCAGGACTCTGTGCATGTGTGTGGTGGCTGGAGGTTATGGCACCTTCTACTTGTGTTTCATCAGGGTGATCCTTGGTCCTGGCATTTTCTGGGACTGACGCACAAGCAGTCCCACCAGGCCTCCTGACCCTGGCAGAGTGCAGCTTTAGTGGTCATTCCCAGGACCTGGGGTCTCCTCCTTCCCCATAGCCCCAGCCCAGACCTCCAAGCTCATATTGGCACAGGAGCTCACCAGAATATGTTCTTCCCCTGCTGACTGGTGATGCAGTAAGTGCCCCCTTCAGCTCTGATAGCAGGGCACTAAATGGTTTTAAAAATATGAAAAAAGGAAATATGTGTAGACAGAGTGAGGAGGGTGGCATTCATTCCATCTGCACCTGGAGCATGGGGAACCCCAGCAGTGGGAGGTTCACCTGCAGGAGTACCAGCTGCTCCACCAAACCAGGATCCAAGCAGGTGTGGTGGGGTGTTACAACATCCAGCAGCAATACTGAACACTAGGGCTATACAAAATTTCACTGGTTCTTTTGATTCAACACTGTTTTGACCCATTTCAAGCTTGAAACAGTGAACTGGAATCGAAATGAAGGGCTCTGAAACAGCCTTGAAACAAAATGAGACTAGTCAAAACATTTAAAAAATTTTGAAATGTGTCAAGTTTTGAAGCTGCCAGGAATGAGGTGATAGAGAGACAGGGGACAACCAAGGCTGTGCTCTCAGCAGCAGCCAGGAGCACAGCCCTGGCTCTCCCCATCTCCCACCACAGGGGTTTTGGGAGGCTGATAACAGCACAGGGGAAGGGAACTGAGCCCAGGTTCAGTTCCCCTCCCCAGCGCTATGATCAGTCTGGGGAAAGTAACTGACCACAGTTGCTGATTCCCCGCCCAATCTAGCACTGTGGATGGGAAGTTGACTTCCTGCCTCCAGCCTGATCTAGAGTAATGTCAAAACATCATCAAAACTGCCTCACTGTTTTGGTGAAGCAAAACAGAACAGTCTTTCAAATCAAAATGAAATTCGAAACAGCCATATCTGGCTGCAGCTTGCCCAGTAGGCCAAGCAGTCACACAGCAGCAGCTCCACATCCTCAGTGAGATAGGCAGCCACAAAGGCCTGAGTACTACCTGCCTGATGCTGTGGTCTGGTGCCTCTGGACCCCATCATGGAACCCATGCCCTTGGCCCACACTGCCAGCACCTGTGGTGGAGGAGGAGACTGGCTGGCGGATGGCATGCTAGCATGGGACAGTGGATTCCCCTCTTCCACATCCCCCTGCCTTCATCCGTAAGAGGCTGTGACTTGGACGACTACACAGTCTGGTGGGTGGCAATTTGGCTAGAGGGTCGCACCCAGAGAGTCATAGTGGATAGGTCGGTTTCGACCTGGAAAGTTGTGGGTAGTGGGGTCCTGCAGGGCTCAGCCCTTGGACCAATACTCTTCAATGTCTTCATCAGCGACTTGGACGAGGGAGTGAAGTGTACTCTGTCCAAGTTTGCAGATGACACAAAACTGTGGGGAAAAGTGGACACACCGGAGGGCAGGGAACAGCTAAAAGCAGACCTGGACAGGTTGGGCAAATGGGCAGAAAACAACAGAATGCAATTCAACAAGGAGAAATGCAAAGTGCTGCATCTAAGGAGAAAAAATGTCCAGCACACCTACTGCCTAGGAAATGATCTGCTTGGTGGAACAGAAGCAGAAAGGGATCTTGAGTCGGCAGCGTGACGAAGCCCTCAGAAAAGCTAACGGCACTTTATTGTGCATCAGCAGATGCATGATAAACAGATCCAAGGAGGTGATACTTCCCCTCTATCGGGTGCTGGTCAGACTGCAGTTGGAAACTTTGTGCAATTCTGGGCACCGCACTTCAAGAGAGATGTGGATAGCCTACAGAGGGTCCAGACAAGGGCCGCTCGTATGGTTAAGGAGACACTAGAGAAACTGGACCTTTTCAGCCTCCGCACAAGAAGGTTGAGAGGTGACCTTGTGGCTGCCTATAAGTTCATCATGGGGGAACAGAAGGGAATTGGGGAGGCTTTATTCACCAAGGCGTCCCCAGGGTTTACAAGAAATAATGGCCACAAGCTAGCAGAAAGCAGATTTAGACTAGATATTAGGAATAATTTCTTCACAGTTAGAGTGGCCAAGGTCTGAAATGGGCTCCCAAGGGTGGTGGTGCTGTCCTCTACCCTGGGGGTCTTCAAGAGGAGGTTAGATAGGCATCTGGCTGGGGTCATCTAAACCCAGCACTCTTTCCTGCCTATGCAGGGGGTCGGACTCGATG
>JAGPOW010003642.1:60527449-60557824 GCA_030014935.1 Caiman crocodilus | reverse complement strand
ACAGTTAGGGTGGCTAGGATGTGGAACCAGCTTCCTAGGGAAGTTGTTCTTGCTCCTACCTTGAGCATCTTTAAGAGTAGATTAGATAGGTACTTGGCTAGGGTCCTGTGACCCTGGCACGTGTTCCTGCCATTGGCGGGGGGTCAGACTAGATGGCCTGCTCTAGGCCCCTTCTGACCCTAGATACTATGATACTATGTGTCCCTGACAATGAGGTGGAACTTGTGTGCCACACAGAGGAAGCCAAAATAGTTGGCATCATGGACTGCCTTGACCATGTTGGGGGTGGTGCATGCCGGCACCTGGTAGGATGGGGCTATAAGTGCCATGAGCCACCTGAACCCTGGCCACTCAACTAAGGAGAAGGGCTGACCATCCACAGCAAGCATCTCCTCAATGCTCTGGGTGATCTCACTCACCCTTGCAACACGCCCCACTTTCTGTCCACCTTTTCCCCACTGTTTCAGGGTGACCTGCCTCTGCTTTGGGAGGATAAGGCCTTTGGAGTGAGAGGGGGGCTTCCCTTTGGACATGCTTCCACTGGTGCCAGGCTGAGGAGGAGCAAGGGCAGGGGGATGGTGCCTGCAGAGATGTATCAGCATTCCTGTGGTGTTCATGTGTTTTGTTCCCCTTCACTGGCTGGTTTTGGCTCAGCACTGCAAGCAGATAGCGTACATGGGATCATCTGCCAGTTCAAAATGAACCCATACCACACTACCTGCTCACTTCTGAGGTGTGGGTGCACGTGTGGATGCTTCAATTTCCCTCTTCTCAGTAGGCAGAGGCACAGCAACAGGAGGAGCTGACTCAGATGAGCCTCTAGCCTCCCCATCCTCTACCTCAGCCTCCTCTGAAGTGACTTCTGGGGAAGGAGACCTGGCTCAAGGAGAAACTTGAGGGGTATGGAGCACAAACTTAGATGAGTCCCTCTCCTTCCCCAGAATTTCTTTTGCTACGGCACTCAGCTCCAGCTCCAGCTCTTCCTCTGGCACTGGAAGACTCAGCATGGGAAGTGAAATGGAGGTGGAGTAGACTGTCATGCTGGTGCTGGTGCTGGTGCTGGTGCTTGTTGTCATGGTCGGGGGGGTCAGCTTATGGCTGGTGCCCTTGGACAGGATACAGACTCAGGTACAGGCTCAGGTACAGGCACTGGCACTACTCCCCTTTCCTTGTTGCCTGTACTAGTGGAAGCCTCATGCCTGCTTATTGTAGCAAAGAGGCTGCATCTCATTTTGGGAGTGGGGGGGACTTACACCTCTCCCTCTACCCCCTCTTCCACTCCTGCCCGAAGGATTGCCAGCTGCCTTTCCAGTATGTTTCATGGTGTGTTTCATAGTGCCTTGTCTTTGCATTGGTGTGCTGGAAAATCTGTTTGCTGGTAGAGTTGGCTGATGTGATTGCAGAACCATTGGCCATCATCTTTAAAAAATAAAGGTGATCAGAAGAAGTCCCAGATGATTGGAAAATAGCAAACCTAGTGTCCATATTTCAGAAGAGAAAAAGGAGGATCCAGGGAACTACAGACCAGTCATTCTCACTTCAGTTCTGGGAAAGATCATGGAGCAGATCCCCAAGGAATCCATTTCTAAGCACTTGGTGGGGCCATCCCCTATAGAAAAGATGTGGACAAATTGGAGAAAGTGCAGCAGACAGCAACAAAAGTGCTAAGGGGGCTGGGGGACATGGCATCTGAGGAAATACTGGGGAACTGGTCTTATTTAGTCTAGAGAAGGGGAGACTGAGAAGGGACTTAATAGCAACCTTCAACTACCTGAAGGGTGGTTCGAAAGAGGATGGAGCTAGACTGTTTTCAGTGGCAGCAGATGGCAGAACAAGGAAAAATGGTCTCAAGTTGCAGCAAGAGAAGTTTAGATTAGATATTAGGAAGAATATTCTCACTCGGAGGGTAGTAAAACATTGGAACGGGTTGCCCAGAGAGGTGGTAGAAGTTCCATCCTTGGAAGTTTTCAAGACCTGGCTAGACAATGCTCTGACTGTAAGGATCTAGTTGAGGTGGTCCTGCTTTGAGCAGAGGGTAGGACTAGATGACCTCCTAAGTTCCCTTCCTGAATTTCTATGATTATAAGAATATATTGTGTAAGTTATTCCAGTGTAAACACCATGTGTCTATTTCCTTTCCATAGAAATATACCCACTTACCCTGCACACCTCTGTTTCTAGGAGGAGCATGAGGAGGTCAGATTGGGAGGGACTATGGCAAAACAGGGTAGCCCTGCCTATTTTAGGCTTATTTGGCTATGCAGGAGGCTTGTGGCTGGTGGGGGTGGTGTCTACCTGGCTGCAGCCACTGGATGCCCAGCACTGTAGCACTGTTGAAAAGGTTTTGTGACACTGCTGGTCCTGGCCCTCCATGTAACAGTGAAAGGGTAAACAGTCAGGAAAAGGGCTGGTGCAGAAACCATAGGAAGATGGAAAAGGCTAATCTACAATTAAGAGGCTTTACAGACAAAAGCCTCTTTTCCAAAAGCCTTGGAAAATAAGGCTATTTACTTTAATTGACAGACATCTTGGACATATTGTATCAGAGTTTCAGCTTCCAAGAACCAAAGGAAATCCCACTGAAGTTGATGAAAGCAGTCTGCTGTATTTCATACTGTGTATATACTTATTATGGTTCAAAGTATAATCTGTGAAGGCTTCTTCAAGGAAAGAGAAGAAGCAGCCATACTGTGAATCAAAGTAACTAAAAGACATCATCACAGAATACAATAATCATAATTAACCATGTATTTCTGCATGTTAGGTTTTTGTTTTTATTTATTGCTTTGTTTTTTCATTAAAATTATAATCTTTCTTTCTTTTTACTGTTTGTACAACATTGGAAGAGTGTAATACCAAGACCTGCTGGGAGAGGCAAGCTAGAGAAACCACAGGCATTTCTACAAATATTGGGCCAGAACACTGCAAATTTTACAGAGACCCCAGCTGCAGTATATAATGTGAATTAGAGATCAGCATTAAGAATTTTCTCCTTTCTCATCCCTTTCCGCAATGCAAAGCCATGAATTCACAAGCTCTTAGTGTTTTGAAATGCTTAATTTTATTTTAAGACTCTATCTAACCCCTGCAGCTGTTCGTAATAAACCCATTCTTTTTTGCTGGGGTTTGTTTAGATATTTTCTTCAGTTTCACTCTCCTATAGTTCCTACTCTGATTTTCAAACTGAAGCATCATCCAGTTGAAAAGTCTGAGTAAGTTTCAGAGAAAAACTTTACATACTACATATGTGAAGTCAATAACATACCATGGGTCTCTGGCACCCAGGGGCCCAATGCTTGCATTTGTGCCACCCCCCGCCTGCCCTCACTCCCCAACCCCATCCTTCTTGTAGCAATACTTAAAGTAATTTTGCATGATAAGAACTCTGAAGGGCCCAGCCGGCACCACCTCCAGGCCAGCGCCCGGGGGCCATGCCCACCCGCCGCCAGTGCCCCCTCTCTCATCATCCATTGGCCTGCCACTGCATGAAGTTATATCAATGCAAACTCAGATCAGCCCAAGTGGACCTGAGTGTTAGGAAAAATGATTTACCAGTTGACAGGCAAAGACTGCCAGTTTAGCTGATTTTATACTGATATAATTTAATAATAGATTTTATACTGATTTTATTCTGATCATGAATCATTTAATAATTGACCCACATATGTGTACAGTAAGGTGTTCAAAATGCAGTTCAGCTAGCAATGGGTCCAAGACAGAGACTATTATCTTTTTGTAAATATTTTAATTACTCTAATGTTTGAAAATGTGGGTCACCATGATTTGCAGAAGTACAGATAACCAGTAACTTTTGTAGTCAAACAGCTTTCAAATACCCCTACCAGAAGCCAGTTTTCTTTTTCAGAAAGAATATATATTCATAGATTAAAAATAATGGAAATGAGATTACAGAGAAGACTGCAAGCCTGTCCTTAGAAAAGTATGAGAGAATGAAAGAGGTAATTATTTAGCAACTTTCATTTAAAAAAAAAAATCCCATCTTTATTGTAGAATCACTTATTCAACAGTACAGTTTCTTACACTGATTTTCCTATATTATGTCTATGGATGTAATTTTCACCCTTAATGCATTACAAATGTAATTTTTCTAATGAATATTATTGTATGTTTGATAAATCCCACTTCATCATCTGTCATAAGAACCACATCAGGATCACTGAATCATTAAAACTGAAAACTTCAGTTGGGTCATCTTGCTTCTCCTGTGAGGAGAATGAAACATCGATTACACCACATAATTATTTTGATCAAATAATTGTACTATATTTTGCATTACATTACTTTTCCACAGTATCACATGTTTTTGTGCTCTCAGTTCTTTTTGCTGTATTTAATACAATATATTCCTTAAAATATAATGCATAATAATAATTTGCATCCATATCAATTTTATTTCTTCAGAACACTTTATTAACATCAGTTAAATTACCCATGATTTTCTATGTAATGTTAAATATTTATTATGCATTTATATATTTTAACCAAGGGTAAAAATATCAAGACAAAAGTTGCAATGGAGCTGCAAGAAAAAGCACCTAATTAAAACAGGGGTGTAGGCATGTAGTTCCAAGAATCTGAAACTGAAAATTTTGACCTTTGTCCATAGAGAGTCTGAAAGAAATAAGGTGAGCTCTCAATACCCATAAACAATACAAATTCAATGTTTTGGCAGAAGCACTGAGCTTCAATTGTATTTAATGCTTCTACTTTATTTCATTCCTTTGCTGGACTGCAGGATCATGTTAATATGTTTTATTACTACAAAATAAATCATACATGATTGAGTTGTGATTTTTATGCACAATTTCAAGGAACTGGTAGTATATCAATTCCCATCCAGAAATGGGAGGCACAGTTCTATGTAATGGCATAGGGAGTGCACACAAGTGCACATGCACCCCCTGAGATTGGCAGTGCACCTGCTGCAAAAAGTATCGCCAACACTGCCAGCAGTTGGATGCCGCTCACCACCACATCCTCCCGCTGACACCACTGGCAGTGCCTGCGGGTGCTCCCCAATCACTGCTGGCTGCTGCCAGTGCTGCCAGCAGCATCTGCAGGTGGTTACCGTCCACCAGTCAGCGCTTGCCAGCACCACCGCCACTGCCACAGCCGCCTGTGGGAGCTCCCTGCTTGGCCCACCCCACCACCAACACCACTGCAGCTGCCTGCAGGAGATCCCCACTTGCTACCACCATGCCTCTGCCACCACCATCACTTGCGGGCAGTCACCATGCCCCCCCAGCCTAAGGGCAAATGGCATTCATGGTTCTCTGGGCCTGATACCACAGAATTCCTAAGCATATGCTTTACTTTATGCTGGTGAGCTGTCTCCTTGATATAATATGCCTACTTATGTGTTTAAAGGTGGGAATGTGCTTAAGTGCTTTGCTGGGTTGAGAACCTATATGTGAAAAGCACTGTAATGGGATATAAATGCATCTTTAACTAAATACAAATTGACCTAAATCAGTACTGAACATGATTTACAAGATCAAACCTTGAAGTGGTAATCTAACCTGACCCTGATCTGGTCCATTTACTCTTACTAATGAGTAAGGGAGAGTGAGGAAGAGTTATGATCATCTGTAAGACCTGCACGAGGAAGGTGTTTCTTATCCTTTGTGCTCCTTTATGGGAATGCATCATCTGAGCCACAATATTGCTATTTAGCAGGTGGTAGCAAAAGTATTGATGAAACTGAATATTATAATTTGAAAATGTTCTGTCTTTGAAATAGACAAAATGCTAACTGTAACATTTCTCTTCCATAAATATTTCAGTGTTATACTTGCAGTAGGATAATCTGATCTGGTCACAAATTACATTTCATTTTCACTGATATCTTTTAATTCATTATTAATAATAGTGGCCAAAAGCAAGTGGCAGAAGGATTTATTCATTACCAGACAAAAAGCATACCAGCAGTACTTTTTCTGATAGCATGTCATACATATACCATATTTATCTTGTATTGGTTTCACCCTGTCATTTTCAGTGCTAAAGAACAAGGAAATCCAAGATACTATTCATTTCCTTAGTACTTTCACTGCATAAAAAGAATGGTTCTTAAATAACTTTTCCAAGTGAACTAGACAGAGAAGAAAAAGAAGGAAAAAAGAAAAAAAATCCTTTGGAATCAATGAGGTTATAAATGTAAATTTAATCCATTCTTAATGGCCCATGAGCTTGGTTCAAAGTTCCTTGCCAGAAAATTTCTGCTGTTCCCTTGGAAAAAAGTAATTAACAAAACAAGTTGAAGCTTGTTGTGTAATCCTCTCTTGAAAGTAGTATTTGTACATTTTTCAGTAGGGATCAGCAGCAGAAAAAGTATCTGTCTGAATGCTTAAATCTGGAATGGGGTCTCGCCTTTAATACAGGCTTATTAAAGCTGTATTAGATATTTTTCCTAGCAGTGAGAAAGTAATCCCTTTGCAGCAAAGATATCACCGGATGTCAGTTCAACAGCATCCAACAAGCCTCAAAATATCTTGGTACAAGAAATGTATAAGCACAATTACCCTGCTGGATTTCATGTCTAGCTTTGATTCCTGTTTTCAAGGAATAAAAAAATCTAGGAAATATGCCATATTTTGTGCAAAACCACCACCACCATGTTTATGGTGCATATAAGAAGTGCAGATTTTGATAACTTTGTTCACATGAAGTATGAAATAATTACCCAAACAAATAGTTTGATTGGGCAATGTGGGATTTCCCACTAGTGTCAAATAGGAATGTCTATTTCTATTCTAGAAATAACAAAAGAAAAAAAAAAAAGGACTTTCAGAGACAGGTAGCTCCATTATTTTATTCATTATTTAAGTAAAATTATAGGCAGGTATGTTTTTCTACATACATATAATACAGAAAATTTTATTTTCTATAATAAAAGAAAGTGGACAAGGTTCTTTTGATAAATGTGATATCTATAATTAAAGTGACTAAACAGTTGGAAAAATTGTTCTTTGCAAGCTTTCAGGCACAAACACCCTTGTTCAGGCATAGGAGAGAGTCTGCTGTTGGTTTGGGTGCTCTCCTAGGTAGATTAGAAGCCAATATGCAAAAATGCAGGTCTGTGAAAATGCAAGTGTGTGGTAGACAATGGGGGCAAGGAGATGTTGACCTGGTGAAAGAATGTAGCTAGTAAACTGTGGAGAGATTACCTGGGGTTCTCAGGCAGGTTATGATGCATCATAAATCCAATGTCTATATTTAGTCCACACTGTTTTTGGATCCAGTAGATCTATGAAGTGAAGTTCATAAGGTTATCTATGAAAGGTGTTTTGTAAATTCCCCTTGAGGATTAGGACTGAGATATCAGAGAGAGTGTGGTTATTTCGTGAAAAATATGTCCTTAGACCAACACGGCTACAACCAACAACACCAAATAGAAAAGCAGACATTTATGAGATAGTTCAGAATTAAAACCATAATTGCTTAATCCTTCTAAGGAGTGATGCTAAAAATTGTATGTCCCCTTCTTTATTCAGATAGTAATCAAAATATATACTCAGATGGAAGACCAGGTTTGATAAGACAACTTAATAAACAAAAAAAGTATTTCAAATAGTTTCTTAATTCCCCAAATGCTGCAATCATGATATTCACAGCTTGGGGATGTTTTTACAGGTTTTCCATGACAATTAATTGATGTGTAAAAGCACCTTCCTATTAAATCCAATATACAGATTTATTCTGCCTGTGCACCTGTGTTTCATTAATAATGTTTCCAGAATTTCCTTATATTTTCCCCATGGTTAATTTTTTTTTTTGCTCTAGGTTAAAAACTTTTGATGAGATGTGCTCCAACTGTGAATCAAATTAATCAAATTAAGACAATGGGATCTAAATAACAGCTAAGATGGTTTCAAGTGAATCTTTTTAAATAGGGTCTATTGCCATGGGTTTATAGGTAAAACTTGGATCAGATCATTGATCTAATAAAAACATTGGGTGAAAGAAACTGAGGAGTTTATGGAGAAGGTCATGACCTATCATTAATATCCTTTTGTGTTGTGGAGAAATGAACTGAAACACATTTTCTCACAGTTTGTCTTTTTTTTTTTTTAACCTTCTTCCTGTGAGGGGACATAATCAGAGAAGAGCACATCATCATGAATGACAGATTACACATGTAAATACATAAAGCTGTGCAAAGAATCAATCTTACATGCAGCAACCAAAACACCAAAAAACCTTTTGATCTTAATCTATTTGTACTGCTTTTTTTTCTGAAATGAAAAAAAAAGAATCTCATTTTTGTTAACAAAACTATTACATTTGACACTAAGCCTTCCAGGGCACAGCATGTATAAAAAAAGCAGAGGAAACAAAGGGTTAAAGTCACAAAACTGTAGTTGTTGGTTGATCCTGTTTCTCAAATAACTTGATGGTCAGAGCACTCAGTCAGAATGTGGGAAACCCACATTCATACACAGCCTTAGACTTAAATGTCTCATGGCCAAGAAGGGTCCTAACCAAATACAAAACCTGAGGTTATCTATCTCACTTCTTCTGGTTCCACTTTGTATGAACTATTTAAATATTCACTGAGGTGGAAAAAAAGAAACAACTTGGTATTTAGGATACTTACATACAAAAGTGGTATGTCAACCAGTGAAGTGGTGGGGAGTCTTACCTGCCCAGGATCTCTGCACAGGGAAGCAACTGCTTCTTCTGACACCAATGCTTCTTCTGCTGTAGGTAATGCTGCTAAAAACAGCAGCAGTGGCAGTGATAGCTGCCTCCTGTCTACATAGAGCACAAGCAGCAGCAACAGAGAATCTGATGGCAGCAGCCCTGTGACTTAGGGTCCCTAGGAGCTGCCCCTGGAGCTCCATTCTCTCCTTCCCTTCCCGTCCCCCCCCCCCCATATACTCTACACTTTGTCAGTTACACTATTGGTCATACTTCCAGCCCCTGCATCAATGCATACCTTTATTTATTCACATACAACACATATCCTTTCCCCTGAAAGTTAGCTACTACAAATTGATGGGTGCATTATTAGTGACAAAATAAAGGGATCAGAGGGTCCAATCATATGAGAGCCTTATCTTGGGCAGCCAGCAGCACCTGCCAAGTCAGCTGAGGGCCTACGTAGCCCAAGTTGACGGGCTGGGCATTTTGGTTCTAGCAGGATCAAGCCCTTAGCTGACCCAGCAAGTGCCACTGGCTATCCACCCAAATGGAGAAGGACCAGGAAGTTCAGCTCATCCTGCAGCATCTGTTGTATCCTGCAGCTAGGGAATTAACAGAACAGCTGCAAGTTTTTGCTTCCACCTTATTGCAGCTGCCTGTTCTCCCTGTGAAAATGCTCACTGGTATTTTTAAGGACAAAATCTTTTTTCCTTCATTCTGCCCTCAAAAAATTGTGTGTCTTATTTGGGGGGGAGGGGGCAGTGGGAAAAGGGGAGTGTGGTGTACAAGAAAATATGATATTTAATTTACAGATTCAATGTTGAATAGTGTCAGCCCAAAAAATTTGGAGTGTCATCCTCCCCAAAACACACAACAGCATGGGAGTTAGGACACTGTTTTAAGTTGTTGTTTCAAAGGAATCAGATTTGTACCTCCTACAACCTATCTACAACTTCTGCATGAATCTAGCGTCAGTCAAAATGATTTGGTGAATTTGACTTGAATGAATATATAATATCTGTTCACCAGAAAATTTCATCAATACACTAGTGAATTGCTGTCACAGGCCAGCTAATCTCACAGCTACAGCTTTGCCTCTGGGGCCCAGTCAGTTCCATGAACAGTTAGTTCATCAGTTTGGTTAAACGTATGACAGACAAGTCATTTGCAAACTTACAAGCTTATATTAACTAATATTACCTATTTAGGCAGAATACCAAATGCCTCCAAGAAGCACACATCATTGCCCATCAAGAATGATGGGGGTGGGGGAGAGGGCGTGAGGGTGAAGCACCTCCACACACCACCCTGCACTGCCTCAGCCTCCCAGGAGCAGGGAAGGAAGCTTGCACCTAGTGGCTACCACTGCCACCTACCACCCCACAAAGCCACCTCTCTGCATCCAGCTGCATGCCACCCCCACTACTCCTTGTCCAGCCCCACACCAACCATTGCTCCACTGTTCCACATCCAGCTCTGCACCACCTGCTGCTTCACATCCAGGCCCACACCACTCCAATCCTACTGCTCTGCATTTGGCCCTGGACCACCTGCCCTCCTCGCCTCCCACTCTGCATCTGGCCCTAGCCCACTCCACCTGGCCCATTCTGCAGGACCCATGCCCCACCTGACATTCTTGACAGGCATTCTTGACACAACACTGGCTGGAGCCATGCCCCAACAAAAGCCACACCCCCCAAGAGCATTACGGACAGACAGACACACAGACAGATGGATTAAGCCCTATATATATATACAGAATACTTGGCTTTGGATTCCCAGGATCCCCACATTCTGTGCAGAGTCCTATTGGCTAGGGACAAGCATTACACATAAACTGGTTTAAGTGATCAGAAGCTGGTTTAAACCTGTACCAGAAGAGATGCTCAGTACATATAAACCAGTTTGAAAATGGCTGAAACTTTGAGATAAACCTGGTTCAATGTAGTATCAGATTTAGCTGATTTGACTCAAACTGGTTTATGCAATGTCTGTCCTAGATCCCTTGCTAGTTTAAATTAAATCAGACTCCCCAAACATCCCAGCATGCTCTTTGGGTTGGGCAGGGCTCTCTGCTCCACAGCAGAGCTGACCCCTCTGCTATGCTCCCTCGCTGCAGGTCTGACACTGACTACAGGCATCTGCCTGCTCCCCACCTTCCCTCTCCATCCCCTCTGCCTTGCAGACACCTCAGCATTAGACAGCAGACCACATGCTCATTATGGTCCATGCTGTGGCAGGACAAAGGGAGAATCAACAGGTAGCTGGTAATGTCCCTTTGTTTTCTTAATGAGGTGATAAACACTGAGTTATGGGTGATAAACACTTATCAATTTCCCACTGGGATGCTGGTGGGGTGGGGGGAACAACCTCTCCCTAATCAAAGTGTCCTGCCAGGGCTTGGTCAGGCTCTCCTGAGCTCAGCACTGGAATAGAAGCGTTGGGAGGAGCTGCTCTAGTGGCCCCTGGCTTCTAGCCTAAGCCCCTGCAGGTATTTGCCTGCATTTCCTCAGTCCAGAGAGAATGTCTGTTCAGTTGGAAAGTGGTTCAAACTAGGCAGGTTAGACTAACCTGAAAACATTGAATCAATTCAAACTTAGGCTTTATTGAATGCCTGTCCCTAGCCATTAAGTCATTAGGATGCTATAGACTTAGAGGTCTATGATAGCACAGCTAATGTAAGATGAGGCATAATGAGATTTAAAATTTTATACACAAAACAAGTGCAGCAACAGCATTTTTTTTTAAATGAAGCATAGCCTCCAACTTCCTTCAAATCATTTAAAACTCTACAAGGATGAAACCAGTTGACAAAGCAATGGCATTATATTCTAAGAGAAGAGGAAAAGTAGCCCAGCTACAGCAATAGTACACATATACACATAGATGTTAGGAACTTTTCTTCATGCTGGTATTGATCTTTGAGAACCTGAGTGGCAAGGATCTCAATTCCAGTAACAGATACTTTGTCCAAGGTTTGTCCAAAGTTCTTCTCTCTGATTCACAAGACTTCTCTCTCAGAAGAACTCAGCCCTTGATTCGAAATGCATTCTATTTTATTTTACCTTAAAATTTTGAAAAATAAGACTCCCATTCTGAAGACCCTTTCACTTCAGCTGAAACAGGGATTACATTTACTCTATTTAAGCAGCTTCATGCACTTCAAGCCATCATTAAAACTTATAGTTTGAGTTTTCGGAGTTTAAGGCAGCCAAAAAACCATCAGGGAATTTTCAGTATCTACTCTGGCTGACCTAACATCTCTATTTTCTGACTGGCCTACAATCTCTCACCACTGAAATAGGACCACAGGTATATACCACTTTTCTGTCTCTTTCATAGCAAGCAGCAGCACAATATTGACAAGGAGGGATGCAAGATTGATTGAGGGCCCAATTTTGCAGCTGTTCTCACTGAAATTCCCATGAATTGTAATGAGGAGTCTGAAAGGGGAGTGGCTACAAATTCAGGCCCAAAGAAAGCAGTGGCATGGCAACAGTTTACCCTTCCAGGCAGTCTCTTTCTCCTCCCCAGTGACGTGACCTGACCTGACTCAAGCTCCAAACAGAAATAACTAAATGATAGTACGAGACTGACAACTTACTGAAGATGAAATTTGTCAGCAGACTCTCTATGCCATCAATGTGGTCTAATGTGTAGGGACAGAATAAGGGGTAGGTAGGAGTCAATCAAACAGAATGGCAACAGATCTGCACTTTTATTCAAATCATAATGATTTTAAGGCCTTTAATATTTATTTAACTTTTTTTTTCATTCTTGTGTATCTGCATTTTGAAGTTGGAGGTAGTAATATTACAAATTAACAGGGCACAAAAAAGAGAAACAACTAGAAACAAATCTAGAATAAAAACTCAGAAGTAAGCAACTGATTTTTAACCCTATCTTTTCAAAAGTTTATATTGAATTTCAGCTTTTGAACATACAGGAATTCACTTTTCAAAATCTTGCTGCGTTAAGATTCTGTTACAATTACAACAATCAATACCATTAGCTTTTGTCACAACCTAGCTGCACCGCTCCTTGTGAGAGGAAAACTGCTGGGGAAAAGCCCCAGCAGAGACAATGAGCTCTGCTGAGAGTTGCTAGGACAATTAAGGAGAGTCAGCCAACCCTAAGGGGTGGGGCTTGGCTCCTATAAATCCCAGAACCAGAGCCAGGCTGTCAGTTTTTTGCCAGCTGCTGGAGGGGCAGGAGCTCCCAGAGACAGTAATGTGAGTGCAGCTCACAAGAGCTCCAGAGGCTGGAGCAATGATGAGGAGTGGTAGCAGGGAGGCTTACTTTGTTATGGCCAGGTGCCTTGTGTTTGGTTACAGCCAGGAGACTTGCGTTTTGGTTTGTTAGTTTGCATTACACCGGTGGTTTGGGCGAGGCTGTAGGGGAAGGAGGAGACCTCAGCAGAGACCCCAGCAGTGTGGGGAACCCTGGCGCCGGGGAAGGCGTGATTCAGCACCAGAGAGGGTGCAGCAACATGGGGTGAGGAGACCCCCAGGCCTGAGAGGGGCAGCTATTGAGAGGCCTGAGAGGGGCAGTATTTTTAAGGAGCCCATGAGTGACAGTATCATTGAGAAGCCCAGATGAGAGGCAGCATTTTGAGACACGTTGGGAGAAGCCCATGAGGGGCGACATGTTGGGAGAAGCCCTAGCAAGGGCACTATTTGAGAAGCCTGCGAAGGGGCAGCACTGTGGAGCCCAGGACGGGCAGGTAAAACCGGCAAGAGGCTAGTGCGGCATTAGACCCCAGCCTGAGGCTGGCTGCTGCAGTGGACCCCAAGAGAGGTGGGGGTTAGCAGCAGAGTGCCTCCTGGATAAGGGCAGGTGCTGCGGTGGTCCCCGATCTCATATGGGAATAGCAGCACAGTACGCCCGGCTTTATCAGAGGGTAGCCAAGCGGTGGGCCTAAGAGACTGGAGGGAGAGAAGGCCCAGAAAGTGGGTGAGTATGTTGAGATCCCTAGAGAGGAGGGGAAGACTGAGAACCCTAGAGGGGGCCAAGCATATGTTTGACACACCAACGTCCGGTACATCTCAGCGAGGCTTGGGATGTGGTATCAGGGGTGGTAGGAGCCTGTTTGGCCCTAAGGCCAGGGTGCCTGGAGCGCACCCAGCATACGGGGGAACATCTTGGTGGGTCTGGGAGATCACAGGGACGAAGGTCCCGGTACATCGCACCCAAGGCGGTATAAAGGTAGCCTCCCAATATATACCTATTATCATCAAAGTCGTGGCAGATGAGAATAAAGGGTGCCTGGGCTAGACTTGGTGTGGGGAGAGGGCCTTCAGGAGATCATGACCATCCTTGTAGGACCCCGCCGTGACAGCTTTGCACTTCATTCCATACTTCTCAAGGGACTTTGCTACAGAAACAGTTTGGATGTTGAACACACTGGTCTGGAACGGATATTGCATAAACCAGTTTGACCCATATCAGTTAAGTTGGATACTACATTCAGCCAGGTTTATCTTAAATCAGTTTCTGCCATTTTGGAACTGGTTTATGCGCACTGAACTTATGTTCTCTTACAGGTTTAAGCAAGTTTCTGATCACTTAAACCGGTTTAAGTGATCAATGTCTGTCCCTAGCCACTAAGAGTAAGTGTGCTAAGAACTGTGAATTTGAAGTTGATCCTGTTTCAGAGTAACTACTGTACAACTTGCATCCAGATCTGAATTTGAGTTTTAAGCCCACAGCTGGCTTTATAAGTCAAAGATATTTCAGATTCAGACTTTTGATTCAGTTTTTCTTTATTTCTATTCTAAAAATAGCAGCTTACTGACAGGCAATCTCAAATTATCTGAGCCACATCAAGACAATCCAGATTTTCTTGATCTTCTTAATTTTTCCCCCTTTTTTAAACCCCTCCCCCGCCTGGAATGCAGAAAATTAAATAATACTGGTTAAAACAGAAAGTCTGTTTGTAAAATCTAGCTGTATAGTGCACTAAACACAAAAGTCCATTTAATTAAAAAGTTATGATCTTCCCATGTCATCCTCATTACAAATATTGCTGTTATTATTAAGACATGGTTTTAGCTCAGGGTTGGATCCAAAGGGGTTATGGCAGCAGTCACATGAGCATCATATGAGCATTTGGCTCAGAGTCTACCCAGAGCCCCTGCTTTCATACAGCACTGGAGCCCAGGAGGTGACCATTGCCACCACTGTTCATCCTCTCCTTTCCCTTTTCCTCCTCCTTTCCTTTCGCCAAATATTCTTGTGACCAGATCTCAGCTTCTGTATTACAAATAAACATGCCACTGTGACTATTGTGCCATGATTAGATATGCGAATTATGCAGTTAATCACCCAAAATCCATGGAGCTATGTTCATTAATATCTGTTTAGAGTTTGGCTAATAATTTTGTTTCCATTTCCTGAAGAATGGCTTCAAATCTCTTTTTTAAAGAAATTACTTCCACATCTGTCCCAAACTAATTCAGTTTAATTGGAATACATGTAATTTTGTGATTAGTCAAGCCCTGGCCAGAGGCCTAAATTAATTGCAAAAACATTTATGCCAACACTTGTATGAATCTTATTGAAAAGCTAGTAAGAGTGGGTTCTGGGATGGATAAAGAATTATTTAGTGAAATTCTGCTTACAAGTTCTTAAATACCCATGAACAAATTATCAAATATCTATTCTGACTCCCTCTGAAGTCAAGTAAACATTTTCCTCAGACTTCAGTGGGAACAGGATTGGCTGTGGTAGTCTGGCTCCTGAAACTTGTGTGTTCCAGTAGTCTGGCAGTTAGGACATCTGTATCTTCCATTTTTACACATCCTATGTAAGAATCCTAATTATTAGACTAATCTAGGGCAGGGCTGCCAGTCTTTCTTGGTAGTAGTATACAGGTCTGTATAGATGATTAAATAATAATTAGTGCATGAATTTGAATCTGACTTTCCCATATCCTAGGTGAGTGTACCCTAAGCAGTATGTTATGGAATCATTCTGTCTTGCCCAGTGAATATTTAATTATCTATACAAAATGTAACAGTTTCAACAGAAGAGACCAAGATCCTCATTTCAGAATGGTCAATAGGCTGGAGGTCAGTACAGTCAAACAGAGTGAATCCAGCAAGCAGTGACTAGAATGTTTTGTCTGGTGTTAAGTAAACTATACTGAATATTGCTAGCCCCTGTCCCTGCCCTCTCCCCAAAAAGTTTTCTATAAACCAGATAGCCTTGAACTCCAGGGACAAGGATTAATGGTCTGCACATCTTTGATATAAGCAATAGTATGTGTTTAACTACAAATTCAAGAAGTAAGACATTGTGCCTTGTTTGGGGGGGGCGTTTGTTTGTTTTTTGTTAATTATAATGACTCTTGAAGCCTACTTTCTCCTTAATGGAAACTTAATTTAGATCCTATTCAGGAAATCTGTTTCATTCTCTTAGCAATGACATCTCACCTGAAAATGCCATCTGTGCAATTGTCATCCTGCGTAGACAGGGTGTGAGGTTCATCCCATCTGTGTAACATAAGTCCATATAGTTTCCTTCATCCATCTGCTTCATGCTGAATATTAAGAGGCTGCTTTAGCTTCCTGTAATAAAAGAAACCATGTATTTGTTTTCTTCCCCTTCCCTTTGTCATTAAAGCAAGGTGTTGAAATAAAATGAACCAACAAAAGTCACCAGATACTAAGCTGTTAGAGCTTAGCATATCTGTTTAATTGCACAAGGTATGGAAGATGACATTATTTCCTCATCACAACATAATTATTTACACTTATTTAGACAGCCTAACTGTAACCAAATGATGCGTGCTTTAAAGAAAACCTTTGTTTCTTTCGCTGGTCTTTATTTAACTCAAGGCTGTGTTTTAATTTAAAATGATATTTATGTAAAATAAGAGAGCTGAATGACCAAATAAACAGCTAATGTGCAGAGATGATTCACTTGAGCACAAATCATTTAATCTTTTTTTAATGAAGCTCCTTTATGCACTGAGATTTTTTTTATCAGTTGTATTTTTGCTCTTTATACCCTTGTTGTTAAGGAATAAGCATCCTGCCAATGACGCACCAAGACCAGCAGGAAGCACATGCTAAGTGTATTTTGTGACTCATTTTAATTTGCTATCTAGTGCATTCGCAGTTTGCTCATTAACATCAGCGTTGGTGGCTAATGGATACTCAGCAGGAAGTAATTTTTCTTCCTGAATGTTTCATGGAGAAATGGACATGAAAACTAGAAAGGACTTCATCAGTGACAAAGCAATTTGAGGCTGCTAGAGATATTATGTGTATGTGGTTTTGTGTGTGTTTGTGTATATGATGGTTTTCCTTTGGAACAGAGAGATAATTGCATTGATTACTTAAAATAAAACATAATTTTACATAGCACTATGTAATTTATCATAAACTGAAATTTGTAAAAATGTATGATTATTATAAACCTGAACAGCAAGTATATTTGGTTGGATAATATTTCATCAACTTCTCATTCTTCTCAAAAACAAAAACAAAAAAAGAAAGAACAGAAAAGAAAAGAAAGAAAGCTCAAAAGATCAGTTGGAGAAGCCTTTATTTGCAAAATATGAGTTCATTGCATTTTTTCAACTCTGGAATGATTAAACATGTTATACAAAAGCCTCACTTTACTCCTTTATTCTTCTGGTGGAAATGAGTGAAATTGTGAGTGCTTTAGAACCAATACAGATGATTTACAAAATTAATCTTGAACTATAGGTCAATCACAGACAGCTCCTTGTGAATATTCACTTTCTGAAAATTAAGCTTTTTTGTTTAGATTGAATAGTCACATAATTTACATATTATTCTTAAAGTTCCATGATTGGACAGCTCTCTAAAAGGTCCTAATTTAGGCTATTTCTCTTCACTGTTCCTTTTCAAGAAGACCTCTGAACTGTCTGCTTAACTTTCACTGAAGACATAAGTATCTACAGACAGATCCTATATGTATGGACTTGAAAATTTTGTTTATATGAATTGTCTCAGTGACTTCCAGCTCATGATACTTT
The DNA here is from genome assembly GCA_030014935.1 of Caiman crocodilus. Lineage (NCBI taxonomy): Eukaryota > Metazoa > Chordata > Crocodylia > Alligatoridae > Caiman > Caiman crocodilus. The sequence continues at coordinate 60,540,153 of JAGPOW010003642.1, read as the reverse complement.
GCTGGAATTCATGTGAGTTACCCATGTGTAGGTTTCTAAGCTGTGGCAAAGCACAGCCAAGGAAGACCAAGAAAAAGGCCTAAGGATGAGATTCTCAGGTAAAAATCTGCTACCTAAGGTCAGGAAACCTGCAGTTGTGCCTAGGTGCTTGGATGAAGAAACACATAGATCTAGGTAAACCAATTCCAAACATTCATCTTGTGAAAATGTCTAAGCCTTATTTTCTCTTATAACATTAGTGTTATAAAATTGAAAAGTGTTTTTTTTTTATATATTTCCTAAAATTTCCCTAGCCTGTAGTCACTCCCTCAGCCTTACAACAATGATGTCACTGGATACAGTAAAAAGGAATGTCTGATCTCACATACCAGGGAGAAAACTAAACAACACTGTTGAACCACAAAAGTGTAAGACAGTGCAGGTGCATGAGGGAAACTGACTCATGGATGCCTGGCAAAAACTTGAATACTCAGCAAATGAATGAGTTTGGTTCAGATTAAAATTGTTTACATTGCCCTAAAGAAAAGAGTAAAAAGGAGATACTAAAATAGTGGTGAAAAGGCTCAGGTGCCATAGAGAAGGTTAAAGTTCTGAGGGCATTTTTTGCTTCAGTCTGTGCAAGCAAGATTAATTGTGACCAGATGCTTTACGATGAAAATTAGCAAGGGGGTAGAAACATAGATGAGACTACAGAAAGAAGAAATCAAAGATTAAATAGGTTAGATGTATTCCAGTGAGCAGCACCCAATGCAACTCATTATAGAGAAAGGGCATTTTTACACGTGATCTTGGGGTGAGGGAGTGCTTTAATTAGAGCAGCTTAAAGAGTGTCTTGTGTATCAGCATCCCCACATTTAAATATGGTAGTGGGAGCACTTGAGCTAAAGCTCATTCAATGAGTTTTAATTCTAGCACCCAACAGGCATTTTTAAGCATGGGGATGATGATATACAAGGCATGGGAGGCTGCTGGAGCACAGTAATTACTGATTAATTGAGTCTGCTCAGAGACTCTGTAATTACAGTGTGTTGGTGTAGCCTCCGTGCTCATGTACAGGCACCCTAAGGAACCAGCTGAAGTGGTCTCTGAAACATTAGCAATTATCTCTGAGATGTCACTGAGGACAAAGGAGGTCCCAGAGACCTGGAAAAGAGTGAACAGAGGACAGAATACCAAATGGCAGTTATATTTTGGGAACTTATGCACTTTGTGTTCATACTTCATGTACAGTGCAGATACTTACTAAGCATACATAGTAGGTGATGCACTGACCAGGCAGGTACATGCTCATTTGAATGTAAGTCTTGAAATTCTTGTCCAGCAAAAACTAGGAGGATGACCCTTCCGTGTTTTTGCACCAGTAGCTTAGTGGTTGGGACACTCATTCAAGAACTAAGGATCCCATGTTCTAGCTTTTTCTTTACACCTACAACTTTCCTGACTTCCCAGCACAGGACTCTAATAACCAAGCTGTAGGCTAGGCATTATCCCTATCTACTTCTGAAGCCAAACCACTACATCTTCCAATTAAAATCGGATGGATAAAATGAATGAAAAGCAGTGAGGTTGCTTCTGTCCCATTGCAAGCCAAGGTTCAGGCTATAAGCCAGGGTACCCTCCTTTCCAGGAGAAGATCCATCTCACTGAACCAGGTCCCCTGCCTTGGTCTCCTCCATCTGGCTTCCCTTATATCCCTCTCTTGGAAACCCAAGTGACTAGCTTTAACTTATTGCAGGGGAGGAAATGAGGTAATGCCTAACCTAAGACCTGATGATCAAAGCACTGGGCTGAAAAGCAGATGTAGGTTTAAATGACTTCCGGTTGTGAGGCATAATCTAAAATCTGGTTCTCTTGCTTCCTGGCCAAGTGCCTTAACTACTAAGTGATTGAGCTAAAATATGGCAGGGCCTCCTTCTTCCCACCCTACTCATGGACTTTTCTGGGTACAATTTTGATATTTACTCTTATATGCATATATAGCCATATACCTGCTAGGGCAGAGTATAGCACCCTGTGCATACTCAGTAGTTGCTTACACATCCATACTGACCAGAGAATAAAATAAACTGTGTACGTTCTATAAATGGCAGTTAATCTATTTGGTGACTGCCATTTGAGACTACAAAGTGAAACAAGATTTTGTCCACTATACCCATCTCACCTTACAAATGGGAACTGCAGAATATACAGCCCATGTTCAAGACCTGGAAAGACACTAGAATTAATGTGAAATGAACAGTATTGTTCATGTAAATGGATAATAAAGTGGTAAAAAAAATAGTAATATGGATTTGTCGAGAACAAATTATGTCATATCAGTCTCTCCATGACAGGGTAAACTAATCTAATGTAGTGCTTCTCAAACTACCTGATGTGGTGGACTGGCAATTTTTTTTCCAGTGGGCCAGGGACCAGTGCCCAGTTCAGCCAGTGGCAGCAACTGCGTGTAACAGTGCTACCCAAATGTACAACCAGCTGTTTCTTTTTCTTTCCTCACCTTGCACGACGTGACATCACTTGGAGTGTTGGAACGTACAAACCGTGGTGCTATGACATATCAATGTTATACTTCTGAATATATATTTTTTTCTTTCCTGGCAACTCGTTGTGGACCGATGACCAGTGGCTCACAGACCAGCACCAGTCCATGGACCACCACTTTGAGAAGCACTGATCTAGTGGACAGCAGGAGGTAATGGAAGTGATGTATATTTCTGTGGCCACATCTACACGAGACGCTGACTGCGCAGTCATTAGTCTTCAGTCATTTAGTACTTGTTTATACTTACAGTCTATTTGTAGTACATGTAGTTTATACTTTATAAACAAGTTTATAAACAAGTGCTAAATTACTGTGCAGTAATTGGACTTACTGTACAGTAGCAATCCTGAGAGGCCCTGTGGGACAGTATTTGGTCCATGGACAATGACCGTCAGTACTGAACAGTGTCCTGCCTCTGGCAGCCACTTTCATGCTGCCCACTGACCAGCCCCTGACTCTAGTCCTGCCTGCCCCCTGAGAGCTGCCCACTGCCTAGCAGCAGGCCCCTCCCCTTGGGCCTGGGTGGAGTTACAGTGCCACTTCCACCAACCAGAAACCCCTCCCTGGCTTGTGCCAGAGGTTCCCTGCCACCCACGCCCCCAGCCTGGATCCAGGCACACTGCTTACCCCAGCTCTATATGGGCATGGAGCCCGAGCTGCCTGCAGTAGGGCCAGGACCACCTGCCATCCCTACTGGCTCTGGACACTAGCTGCTGGAGGGGATGCTGCCTGCACCAGAAGACCACTGGCTGTTATGCTGCCCACACCAGGGGATCACTGGCTGCTGTCACACCTGGGTGTCCCCCCTGATCACTGGACTTGCTGCAGTGTGCACACTTTTGGAGAAAACCCAGATGGCAGGGTGCTGGTTGCCTGCCCCTGGGCTTTATCCTCTAGGCACCCCACAACTTATCACCCCAGGACAGCACACAAACCACATTGTAAATAGTTTCCACATGGAAGAGGGTATTTTATTGTTGGTGGGGGGGGTGAGTGGTAAAGAGGCTCTGTTTGTTACAGAGCAGTGGTTGGTATGGCAGGTCAACAGGGCCAGCACAGTGGCCAGCAGGAGCCTGGGGAGCTGGTCATTGTTGCCAGGGGCAGGGGTTGGAGCAGTCGTAACAGAGGGAGGTGGAGAGCTGCCATGTGCTCCCCTTGTACTGTGCATGCTGCTTCTGGCCAGAAAAGTGTCTAGACAGGGAGCAGAGAGTGGGGCTGCATTTTCAAGAGGAGTGCCAGTTGCTGGCAGCTGCAACCAGAGCCTTGAGTTCCCATCAAGGGGGAGTGGCAGAGGCCCATTGCAGAGCAGCACGAAATGGCAGCAGTTTGGTACTAAGAATAGACAATCTGCTGCCATGTCATAGTATCATATATCATAGTAGCTAGAGTCAGGAGGGGCCTGAACAGATAATCTAGCCTGACCCCCTGCCACAAGCAGGAATGAATTCTGCGGTTACAAGACCCCAGACAGATGATCATCCAAGCTCCTCTTGAATTTGGCCAAGGTAGGGGTGAAGACCACTTTCCTGGGAAGTTGGTTCCAGATTTTGGACACCCTAACTGTAAAATATTGCCTTCTAATCTCTAACCTAAACCTACTCTCCATCAGCTTATGACCACTGTTCCTCGTCACCCCAGGTAGTAGTCTGTCTAAATCTATTTGCAGCCTCTATCGCCCTTCAAGTTTGTCCACCTTGCCCCACATCTTAGTGTCATCAGCAGACTTGGACAGTGTTCTTTCTACCCCTCCTTCATGTCACTGATGAAGTTGTTAAACAATGTGGGCCTCAGGACTGAGCCCTGGGGTACCTCACTGCTCACATCTTGCCGGGTTGAGTACAACCCATCCACTACTACTCTCTGGGTGTGCCCCATCAGCCAATTTTTTACCCATCCAACTGTGTAGGCATCAATGCCACAGTTGCTTAATTTATTGATGAGGATGGGGTCTTAATGTCTAGAAAGACTATGTCCATGTTGACACCATCATTCAAGGATTTAGTCACCTGGTCATAAAAGGCAACCAGGTTGGTCACGCAGGACCTGCCTTTGATGAACCCATGCTGATTGCCCCCGAGCATGATCTCCCCTGCAGGCCCCCCACAGATGTGCTCCTTGATGATTCTCTCCAAAATCTTCCCGAGCACCAAGGTGAGGCTTATGGGCCTATAGTTACTTGGGTCCTCTTTCCTCCTTTTCTTGAATATTGGGATCAAATTAGCCAGTTTCCAATACCCTGGCACCTGGCCAGATGACCACAAATGCTCATACAGCTGGGCCAAGGGCTCCACAATGACCCCTGCCAGCTCCCTAAACACCCTTGGGCGGAGGGCATCTGGACCTGCAGATTTAAAAATGTCTAGCCCTTCCAGCAGATCCCTGTATATATAATCACTTTCCCAGGAGCACTTACTCACACATAGTTTACTTGCGAGTAAATGATCTCAGATCAAATGCACATGTGGACATGAAATTGAAGTTTCAGGTTCTCTGTAGAATCAAGGGACTCCAACAGGATTTTTTCTTTTCAGAGACACATTTTATTTCCCTGTTACCTATGCCAGCTTTCATTATATCTCTAATAATCAAGAGTTAGCTTACACAAAATAAACAAGAGAAATAAATCAACTTCAGAACAAGATCTTGATGCAGAGATATTATTCTGAAGATGACACTGTGGATTCAGGGGCTGTGCTGGTTTCTACACATGAAATACTATGAAACTTTCTAACTTCCTGGTTTCTGATTCACTTTTTATAGTCAAAAATCTAAAGGGCATTTGGCAGTAAGCTTATAAATTTGGAGGGAAGAAATACAACCTTTTTGCTTAGTGTTCCTTATTTTTGATTGCAGAGCCATTCTCAGTATGGAACTAGATAATATTAGAGGGCAGCCTGGCACACACTGTGATAACCATTCCATTTGTGAAAAGTGAATGTAGCTCTCCTCCCAGCTATCTTTTCAGATTCCAAGACACCCAAATGACACAGGCCCAGGCTAAGTGTTGCAACACTGAGGGGCGGGGGGAGGAAGGAGGGAAGTTTTCACTCAGCAACATCTTTCCATTTCTACTGACCTAGCAACTAGATAAAAATGAAACCAATAATACAGCTGCTTATTAAAGTTAATCAAGATACATTATACCAGCTGAGCTTTGGTATTATGACTCTACATTTCTACCACTAAAATTATTTTTTGTTGGTATGAAAAAAAAAAAGATGAAACAAGCAACTGTTATTGAACACTAGGGACGGTTTTATACATGTTCATGCTCTGAGAATTGGGGGGAGGGGCTTTTTAATTAGAGCAGCTCCAATAGCCACTCTAATTAAAGTGCCTGCAAGATCGGTGTACCTGCACTTCAAAATGGCTGTAGGAGTGCTTTAACTAAAGCTTATCAAACAAATTTTAGTTAATGCATCTCCACCACCATTTTGAAGCATGAAGACACTAGTACATGAGATACAGATACTGCTAATTAGCATGATCCAGCATACTCAATCAAGTCTGCTCTGACACACTATAATTACAGTGTGTTGGAGCAGACTCACTGTATGTCTACAGTCACCCTACAAAAACACCTGCCTGAAGTGCTCATACTGCGTTGTAGTTCTGTGGTGAATGAAGCAGGTCTGGTCTCAGTCTATGAGCCAAATCAGACCTTGTGTGCCAGGATTGGACTCACAGACCTGGATTGGGCCCCGTGCAAACTTTGCATGCCAGGATCAGGCCTCACCCAGCCTCACACACTGGGATTGGGCTCCAGGGCTTTAAGCTGCCCTGCAACCCTGATCCAGCATACAGGGCTACAGCCTGTAGGTTGGATGACACAGCACCAGGGCCTGGATTTGGTCTGTCGGCCAGGGGTTGAATGCCCCTGGTGTAGATCAAAGGTGCTCAGCCTCCAAGCAGCGAGCCAAATCTGGCCCATGAAGTCATATCATGCAGCCGCAGGTCTTGCCACAGGTCTGGAAATCTGGCAGCAGGGGATAGGGCTGTGCAAAATTTTGATGGACGTTTGTTTCATTTTGAAGGTGTTTTGATGCATTTTGAGCTTGAAACACTGAAACCAAAATGAAACATGAGGTTTAAAACAGCTTTGAAGCAAAATAAGGGCACTCAAAACATTTAAAAAATTTTGATGTTTTGAGTTTCAAAGCCAGGCTTGCAGGGAAATACAAACTAAGGAGAGGAAGGGGGAGGAGGGGTGAAGTTTTGCTCTGATATATTGACATGTGTAGCTAGCCAGTGACTGTGATCTTTCCCTGAAGTCCCTTCCAATCCCTGTGCTCTGGGGCAGGGATGGAGAAGAAGCCTTAAAGCATTATTTGAAATAAGCCTTGTCAGCTGTGCTTTTGTCGGCTTACTGAGCTGTGTCCTTCAGCAGCATCAGGAGTATCAGGAAGGCTCTCACTTCCTATTTGCTAGCCTGTTCCTAGCAAGTGGGATCCAATTCTTTCTGAAATACCCTAATACCCTTTCCTAATCAATTCCTTTCAATTTATTCCTTTCCCAAAATCCTCATTGTTTTTGTTATTCTCTGTAATTCTTCTTCCACGTAAAAAAAATCTGTGTTTTCCCTGATAGTCTGCATTGACTGTGCAGGAAAGCACAACATATATTACAGAACATGTATTTATATATTACATAAATACATACATTACATTTCAGAAACACACACAGATATTCCAGCACAGCAAAAATGAAGCATGCTGGAAACACAGGTGGCTGCCCTTCTGGCTGGGGTGAAAGAGGGGGCAGAGGAAGAGCTTTAAATTCCCCCTCCCTCACTCCCAAAACTTAGATGCAGCCTCTTTCTGACAACTAGCAGCCATGCCAGTTCTGCTTCTAGTGATACCAAGGAAATAGGAACAGTGTCTATATCCCCTCCAATAACACCTGCCATAATAACAACAACCCTGAGCACCACCACTATGATAACAACAAGCAGCACCAACATTACAGTCTCCTGCACCCCAATTTCAATTCCCAGCCTGAGCCTTCCAGTGCCAGAGGAAGCTGGAGCTGAATCTAAGTGCCATAGCAAGGTAAATTCTGGGGAAGAAGGGGGAATCATCTAAGTTTGTGCTCCACATCCCTCAAGTTTTCCCTAGAGCCAGGTCTCCTTCTCCAGAAGGCACTTCAGAGGAGGTTGAGGTAGAGGCTGTGGAGGCAAGTGGCTCAGCTGAGTCCACTCATCCTTTTGCTGTGCCTCTGCCTGCTGAGGAGGGGGAAAAGGCAGCATCTGCATACATGCATACACCCGCATTCCAGAAGTGAGGGAGCAGTGTGGTCTGGGATCATACTGACCTGGCAGACATGTAGTCTGGAATCATATTGAGCTGCCACATATGCTATCTGCCTCTACTGCCAAGCCAAAACCAGCTGGGGCAAGGGAGCAAAATGCATGAGCACCACGGGGATCCTGATGGATCTCCAAAGGCACCACACCCTTGCCCTTGCTCTTCCTCAACCTTGCACCAGTGGAAGCATGCCCAAAGGGAAGTCCCCCTGTTGCTGCAAAGCCCCTGTCCCCCCTAAAGCAGAGGCAAGGCACCCTGGAACAGTGGGGGACAGAAATGGGGGCATGTTGCAAAGGTGAGCAAAATAATCCAGAGCATTGGGGAGATGCTTATTCAGGAGGGCCAGTCTTTCTCCTTTGTTGATCAGCCAGGGTTCAGGCAGCTCATGGTGCTCATGGCCCACATGCACCACCTTCAGCAGGACAGTGGTGCCTTCTCTATATGAGGCATGCAGGGAGTACTTGGCAGAGGACCTGTGCAAGACAGGTCCACAGGTGGCCTTACACTTCACCTCAGACATCTGGAGAAGCTAGGGTGGAGGTCACACCTACCTCTCCCCTACACAGCACTGGTGCAACCAGTCAGGCCCTCTGTGAACTCTCCTTCAAGCCGAGGTGATGGATGAGTCCCACACAGCAACAGAGATCATGGGGGCCATGAACCACATGGTGCAGGGGTGGTTTGTTGTGCAAGGTGAGCTCACCTACAGGTTCATGGTAACTGACAATAAGTCCAATATGGTCAATGCCATCTATGATGCCAACTTTGTTGGCATCTGCTGTGTAGCACACAAGCTGCACCTCATAGTGAGGGATGCCTTGGAGGGAGACAGGGCTGCTGGTGATGCCATTACAACCAGTCACCTGATTTCAAAATGCAGGAAGGTGGTGGGCTACTTCCACTGCAGCAACAAGGGGGGCAAGATGATATGAGACAAACAGGCAGAGCATCCCACAGCACAAAAACATGCAAGATGTGGAGACTTGGTGGAACTCCACATACCTTATGCTGGAGAGGCTGGTGAAGCAACAGACGGCAATCCATGAAAAGGCCTTGCTCAGAGAGATTGGGATCAACAGCCCCCTTAACAGAGCTGAGTGGACTCCAAGATCTTGGCGGTCCTCAAGCCATTCCTCAAGGCCACCGTGAGCCTCAGCAGTGGTGAAGCCCACCTGAGCCAGGTGATCCCTGTAGTGAGGGAACTTGACAACAAAATGCACAAGTTCCAGGGGATCAATGCTATTGGCTAGGGCAAGCTGCTGTGACAACAGGTGCAGGCACTGGTGAAGCAGCTGAAGGGGGGCATCAAGAAATGGTTAGATCCATTGTGGGTCCCCAATGGAAGGCAATGGCTGCTACAGCAGAAGCATGAGAGGCTCCCCCACTGCTGCCTTCCTGTTATAAGCTTGGGCAGGGCCAGCTCCCAGTGGTACTCCCAGGGGAAAAGGGAGACCCGCAGCCCCCAGATATGCGTGGGGTGGGGGAAGGGTGGGTGTGTGCTGCAGGGTCAAGCTCTCCACCCTGCTGCCATTCTCCAAGCCCTCCAGAGTGCAGCATGTGCAACCTGGTGAAGCAGTGCGTAGGAGGGGCATGCATAAAAGCTCCCTGCCGCTGCAATCTCCACACTGCCTTGGCCACGCTTCCTCTGAAGGTGTGGGCAGCAGTGAGAACAACCCTTTACTGCCCCCTTGCATACAGAGGAAACATGGCCAGGGTAGGCAGCTTTTGTGTGTGGCCCCATTTTTCTGTGCTGCACCAATCACATACTGCACTCCAGAGGGCGTGGGGAAGGGCAATTGAATGGGTCCAAGAACCTACAGGGTTTAGTGGGGTCCATTAGGACTGTGACTGAGATGAAGCTCAGTCTCCCTATTATGTTAACACACACAATTCAAGAGGGATGTGGAGAATCTCGAGGGGTTTCAGAGAAGGGCCACTCGTATGGTCAGAGGCCTGCAGGCAAGGCCCTACAAGGAGAGACTGAGGGACCTATATCTCTTCAGCCTTTACAAGAGAAGGCTGAGAGGTGATTTTGTGGCTGCCTATAAATTCATCAGGGGAGGACAGCAGGGAATAGGAGATACTCTGTTTACTAGGGCATCTCCTGAAGTAACGAGGAACAATGGCCACAAATTGAAGGAAAGCAGATTTAGGTTGGACATTAGAAAGAACTTCTTCACAGTAAGGGTTTCCAGAATCTGGAATGGGCTTCCAAGGGAGGTGGTGCTCTCCCCTACCTTGGGGGTCTTCAAGAAAAGACTAGACAAGGGCCTAGCTGGGGTCATCTGACTCTCTTCTGCCCAGGGCAGGGGGTTGGATTCAATGACCTACTGCGGTACTTTCTGATCCTAACATCTATGAATCCTTTCCAACAAGATATGGCAGCAGGTGAAACAGAAGGCACCCACAGGACAGAGCTGGCACAGTCACAGGAACCTAGGGGTATTATGGCCATCTTTAGGGATACTACTCCGTGACAAAATGCAGTTTCCCAGAAACCCCTGCACCTACCTCCTTGAAAGCTGGCAGGCTTCACAGCCTCAGAAGGGGCTAACATCCCTGATGTTTTCATCCTGCTCCACCTTAACACACACAAAGTCACACGTCATGAGTTTTGCTCTGAACAGTTTGAGGTGTGGTTTCCCAGAAACCCCTGCACCTATCTCCTTGAAAGCTGGCAGGCTTCATTGCCTCAGAAGGGGCTACCACCCCTTCTGTTTTCATCCAAATCAGGCAAGAAATGACAAAGTTATAGGCATTGTCATGATTCCCCATTATAGCCAATGGGCAAAATGCCAAAATGCATTGAAACAGAATCAAAATATTGAAACAGGTTCAGCAAAACAAAACAGAATAGTGTTTCAAAACAGCAAAACAAAACACTGTCCCTTCAAAATGGCGAATCTGAAATTGAAACAAAACATTGCTGTTTTGCACAGCCCTAGCAGGAAATCAGTGGCCATCATCATTGCTGCTCCTCTGCTGCCTTTCTGTATCCATGGGGTGGAACCCCACTTGCAGGATCCAGCCTCCAAACCTACCCTCCCTGCATTCAGGATCCAGCACACAGAAGCCAGATAGGTTGATCAGCACTGGTGTAGCTAGTAGACTGCACTGTGATTTGTTAGCTTTCTTAATAGAAGAAATAGAGTGAAATAATACTGACCATTTATTTATTAGTAAAGTTTTCATGGGACATTACTTTCTTTTAAAGACATTACTTATACCCTATCTTAGGGACATATTTATGCCAGTCAAATATTGTAACATTCATGAGCTGTCTTTGGCAGCAAAATTTTTGTGGTAACCAAGAAGCTGCCAAAATTGGAGAGTTATCATTTTTGGTAGCTTCTTATTTCATCTCTCTTATATCTGCCACAAGTGTATCCATGGTACAGAGCTGTGCAGCTCAGCAATGCCCAAACTCACAATCCTTAGAGTATAAGTAGATTTTCTGTGATGTACATCTAAGCTTCTTCCCAATCCTTACCCCAACCTGGATTCACCCAAGTTCTAGGAGAGAGGCATGATGTCCATGTAATGCATCCCCATGGCCAAAGAGCAGGCCAATAGGGAGTTTCCTCCATCTGACAGTTATTTCTAACTTACTTGACTGCCTTTCCAATATACAACACCAAACTAGACTTTTATTGGACATTAAAAGCAAGGCAGTGAAAAGCTGCCCAGCAACAATTCTCACATGAAAGTTTTCTAGGCATTGAGAGACAGGAAGGAAGCAACCAAGTCCGTAACTCAATCCTACTGTTCCACGTCTTCTACATCAACTCTACAGGAATTACCAGAACCTTGCAGTCCTCCTAGGAACTGAACATCTCCAGAGCTAGTATTGCAGAACTACCATCTTTGTACTCTTCACCAGTAACAGATCTAACCATCTGCAGGATCAGCATGCTACTTCACATTGGCTATAGCTTGTCCCAAGATTGTGGGAATGCTATATGCCTTTACCAGAGAACAGAACACAGTTCCAATGTGGTTTAGCAGTGTGCTCTGCTAAATTTTTTATGGTCCCAAATGTTTAGTTTTCCTTCTTAAAAGGCTCATTTCAAGGCTCTGATGCAGTGATTATTTTCAAAAGGTGAAGTTAAAAATAGACATGAAAGAATTTCGATATTTAATCACCAGTTATTTTTTTTCACTAGCAATGATAACATAATCAAATACTCATTACCAGTGGCTATTAGCATGCAAAAACTCCCTCTGAAACTGCTACAATGAAATGTCATATCTGGAAGTACTGCCTCCCTGGCATTTGAGGTAAAAATTGCCCACTGCAGGTGTAGAGGAGAAAATTAAAGTTATTCTTAGACCTAACACACTTCTGCCATCATCCACTTTATTATTCATTTACTGGATAATATGGTGTTCATGAAAACAAGAGATTAATTCAGCACTGACTTGAATTAGACATACCATGGACAGGTGCTGTTTAAACTTCCCTGCCCACACACAGCTCTGCCAGGAAAATCACAATCCTTATCAACAACATCCCTGTTGTAAGTCACTTCTTAAGCAGACTGTCAATGATGTTGAACTATATTTTTTTCATTATTTGATGAATCTTTAAATAGGGGATAACAAAAATTAAGATCAATTTAGGGAAAATGGTCTAATTCCTGGGACCCAAGTTCAGTAATCTGCTGTTCAATTTATCATAGTATCATAATATCATAATATCTAGGGTCAGAAGGGGTCTAGAGCAGGCCATCTAGTCTGACCCCCCAATTGGGCCTAGTCTGACCAATGGCAGGAACGAGTGCCAGGGTCACAGGACCCCAGCCAAGTACCTATCTAATCTACTCTTAAAGATGCCCAAGGTAGGAGCAAGAACAACTTCC
>JAGPOW010003642.1:60505657-60527349 GCA_030014935.1 Caiman crocodilus | reverse complement strand
CAGTAGGTTTCTGGCCCTGCAGAGAACAGAAGTACATGTCAATTTCATCCTCTGCTGCCCGGATCCCCCGTAGCCTGCTCACCTCTGCCTGGAGCTCCCACAGCCGCTCCTCCAGGGCCTGAAGACAGCCACAAGAGGAACAGCCAGGGGATGCCCCAGACATCTCCCCTACCCCCCAGGGACCCCTCCCAGCCACCACCCCCAGCCAGGGTGGGGGAGGAGGACAGCAGGCCCCCCAGGGGCTGGGGCTAGGTGGCGGCCTCAGAGGTGCGCTGGGGGGGCAGCACCAGGGAAAAGAGAGGGGGAGGGGGAGGGGCCAGGCCCCTGGCAGTGGCACTACGTGTACTCACCATGTTCCTAGAAAAGGTGGTCTTCCCACTGTCAAGTCCCTCTTCACTTCCTCCTTGCTCTCCTCCTGCGTGAACGTCAGTACAAATGCTGGCGCGCCCTTACAGAGTGCACCTGTTTGCGCTCTTTGTTCGCGCGCAGTTCCCTGCCGGCTCAGCTATAAGTGATCCAGGAGGCTTCCCTCCAGATCAGCTTCAGCTGCCGGCACAACCCCACTCACCGCTTCTCCGCCACTGCTGCTGCTGCTGCTCCTCTTGCACTGCAAGGGCTCACTTGTGGCCAAGACCACACCTGAACCCTATCAGGGGTCTTCTTGTCTCCCTGCTCCGCTCCTAACTGCCTAAGTTATACTCTTTCTGACCTTGAACTAGTTGCTTAGGTCTATATCCCCAGGTGTAATGCCTAACTCACATCAACAGCAATGAGCTAAGATCAAAAGCCCTCATTTAATAGTATATCTGTGGTCTAATGATTACAGCCCTTCCAGGGGGACAGGGAGGTATGGATTCTGGTACCCAATCTCAGGCCTGAGATTTTTGTTTTTTAACCAATAGCTATTTGCTATAAAATGCACTTCTGAAGTACAACCTATTCACAAGGTTATAGTCTAGCTCCTTCTTACTTCTTCTCCTCCCATAAGTTTAATATTCTTGATTGCCCAATAGTCTAGCTTCAACAGGAGATGTGAAGCCCCCAGGCCTCCAGCATGCTAGCTGAGGTATTCTCCTAGGCAGTGAGAGACCAGTAAGAAGAGCTTGGAACTCCAGTTATATCACTTCTTAGAAGAGTGCTTTAGGCACTAGATAGTTAGGCAAAAGGTGGAGACCACTATTACCTGCCATTTAGGCACATACCCTAAGAAATAGGATTGAGGACTCTGGATCACACATGGGCAAAAATGCCTGATGAATATGCCTGTATTTAATGTTTCCTAGTGTTTGCTGCTAACCTGTCTGTATTTTCTGGATCACTCTTTGCTTCTAAGTCTCCCTATTGACTGGCTACAGCTCTTAGGCACCTAAACCTTGCCTGATTGGATTACTCTTCTGGGGCAAAGATAGCTAGGTGTTAGGCTTTTGAGACATAAATGAAAATAAATACATGAAAGTTAGTGAGACACTAGGAGTGTCTGTAGATATGTGGAGAGAATGCTCCAACACACTGTAATTACAGCATGTTGGAGTAGACTCCATTAACTGAGTCTACTAAAGTGTGCTAATTAGTGCCCTCCAGCAGCCTCCATGATTCATGTATCAGCATCCCTGCTCTTCAAAATGGCAGTGGGGGCATTTTAACTAAAGATCATTCGATGAACTTTAGTTAAAGCATGCTCGTCATCATTATGAAGGATGAGGATGTTGATACACAAGACACTGTGGATGCTTTAATTAGAGAGGCTCTCACTGGTACTCTAATTAAAGCACCCCACCTCCACCTCTGGAGCATGTGTAAAAATGCCCTAGGACACTACAGTAATGTGTGGCCAGAAGAGTATTTTGGATATCTAAATTCCTTTTTATTTTTAACCTTACTTCTGTTTTAAGCCTTGCTCATAAGCACTGAAAAGCCAATGCTCTAATTGTATGTCCATCCATGTTGGATCCAATCTTGCATTCCCCACTCAGGCACAAGTCCCTTTAACTTACATGCAGCTTTAACTGTGGTATGTCAGGGTTAGGCCATTCTTGTTGTAGTAGGAATCTAGTGCAGACCTTTTAAACATTAATTACAAGACTCTTCCTGACTGCAGCAGGCTTTGGATTGGTCCCCATTTTGTGCATTTATTCACTGAATTACTGTATTGCTTAGGAGGCATGTTAGGGAGCATCCTACTACACACTATACAGATTCAGAACAAAAGGACAGCCCCTTCTCCAGAGCATTTACAATCTGTGTATAGCATGAGACAGAAGAACAATAAGGAGAGACAAATGGTACAGGGTTTTCACTGTCAAGTTTTTGTGAACATTATATCAAAGGAGAGTTTTAAGAATGATTTGCAGGCATTACCAACTGGCTTTACTTATGTTGGGGGTAGAAAGGAGAGCAACGGGAAAGCAGAAGAATGACTGGATAACAATGAACTAAATGGTGATTGAGGCTGGCATCAAAAGGTAATTAGAGGCAAGAAAAAGCTGCTAAATACTGAATGAGAAATAATAGGGAGGTAGAGATTGGGTCATGCACAGCACACTTCAGTTTAAAATGCTGATATTGTGTCCTTTTCCAATTTCCTTGTGTGATAATTTCCCAGATTACTTTAGTGTGGTTATACATTATCTTAGTTCTTGCTGTGCAGATTAGAGGAACTTAATATAAAAAAATATATATAAACTATTCAAAATGTCTTAAACATTTTTTATGGAGGTGGGTATTATTTTTCTTTGTCCACCTGCTGTTACATGTTATAATAAACCATAATGTAAGAAGCAATTTCTTTAATTATTTATTTTTATATCTCCAGGATGTGAATGTTCTACAAGTATTGGTCTAATCATGGCTGTTAAATTAAATTATATCAGCTGGGAATGTTGAAAACTCTTTTTATTTTCCAAATGAATTTACAGCCTGATTCAAAGCCAACCAAAGTCAGCTGGAATCTCTATTTTACCAAATAGGCTGTGAATCAGACCTAAAAATCTTGATGTCATCTGTTTATAAATTGAAAAGGAGATTATATTCTGTGACAGTACATGCTTTCTAACATCAGCCTCATTGATAAGTGTCATCTACCATGGCAATGATCAAATAAATCAACAACTACTCAGGTATTGACCCCTCTGTTGAGATTGCCAAGAAAAGCACCAATTATGATTGTTAAATAATAAAAATAATTGTCCAATAGCAGCCAAATTGAGGCCAATTCAATTCTATAACATCCCAAACTGCCATTACATAGTAAAGATGACATGCAATCTTTGCTACTGGTAATTTGGGGAGAAATTTAGGAAACAGTGGTATATAAAAATATAAGGAGTACATTTTTAAATATAAGGAATGATGTTTGGGTAACCAAATTTGAGACATTTTGAAAGTATGATTTTTGGAGCGTAGGAACTGAACACTGGTAATAGAACTTCTTTAAGGTAGTCTAATTGGGTATCTTTATGTTAGGTAGGGCACTGAAACATACTAGATTCTCTGAAGGACAATGATTTCTTGGCTAAACATACGTTCCATTAAAATTAACAAAAACAAATAAGTGAAGAAAAAATCCATACTTTAATGAAAAGATTTTAACTGGTTTTAGGTTACTTCTATTTTTTTAATTATGAGCCTGCAGCAGGAGGTTTGGAGCTCCTGCTACTTTAAGAGCATGCAGACTGTTGCTGAGGCAGGCTGTAGGTTTGGCAGGCAGGCAATTCAGAACCATACTAGAGAAACAGCTGGGAGGCTAGGCTTAGACTGGATATAAACCCAAGTCCTGAGCTCAGCTGCTAGTAACATCTTGGAGGCTGTTGAGTAAGTTGACCAGGATAGCTGCAGCTCTGGAATGCCAGCAAGAAGAGTGCAGCCTGCAGCAGTCTGGAGATCTAGGAAGGAACTAAAGGGCTAGAGGAGGTTCATGGGGACCCAGTGAGTGAGGGGTCCAAAGCCTGGGGAAGGGCTCCATGAGAGACCAGAGCCTGAGGAAGAGGTGAGTGCAAGACTGGGGCTGAGTCTATAAGACCTCATGGACCTATTGAGGTGTTTTGGTGAGCCCAGAGAGACCATAGAATCATAGAAGTAGGGTCAGAAGGGACCTTGTAGATCTTCAAGTCCAACCCCCTGCCTGGGCAGGAGGAAAACTGGGCTCAAGTGACCCCAGCCAGGTAGGCATCAAGCCGCTCTTAAAGACCCCCAGGGTAGGAGCCAGCACCACTTCCCTTGGAAGTTGGTTCCAGATCTTAGCCCCCCTAACAGTGAAGTAGTTCCTATGGATGTCTAATCTAAACCTACTCTCCAACAACTTGTGGCCGTTATTCCTTGTTTTCCCAGGGGGTGCTGGAGGAAACAAGGTCTCCCCCAAACCCTTCTGGTTCTCTCTAGTTAGTTTATAGATGGTCACCAGGTCCCCCCTTAGCCTTTTCTTGTGAAGGCTAAACAGGTTCAGGTCCCGTAGCCTCTCACTGTAGGGTTTGCCCTGCTGTCCCTGGATCATGTGGGTGGCCCTCCTCTGGACCCTTTCAATGTTGTCCACATCCCTCTTGAAGTGGGATGCCCAGAACTGGACACAGTACTCCAGATGCAGCCTGACCAGTGTCACATAGAGGGGGAGGATCACCTCTTTGGCCCTACTTGAGATGCACCTGTGGATACACGATAGGGTCTGGTTAGCCCTGCCGACCGTGACCTCGCATTGTCAGCCCATGTTCATCTTGGAGTCAATGATGGTTTCAAGATCCCTTTCTGCCTCTATGCTCTCAAGAAGGGAGTTTTGCATCTTATAAGTGTGTTGCTGGTTACTACTGCCCAAGTGCAGCACCCTGCACTTGTGCGTATTGAAACGCATCCTGCTTTTGTTAGCCCACCCTTGAAAACTATCCAGGTCTTTCTGCAATCTTTCCTTCCCTACTAGTGTGCCCACCTCACCCCAAAGTTTGGTATCATCAGCAAATTTGAACAGGTTGCTTTTCACCCTGTCATCCAAATCAATGATAAAGAAATTGAACAGTGCAGGCCCAAGGACCGAGCACTGTGAGACTCGGCTGCCCACTTCTCCCCAAGTTGAATATGAGCCATCCACCACCACCCTCTGAGTACGACCTTTCAGCCAATTAGCAATACATCTGACCGTGTAGGCATCGACGCCACAGTCACCTAGTTTTTTAATGAGGATGGGGTGGGAGACAGTGTCAAAGGCCTTGCTGAAGTCCAGAAAGACTACATCCACGGCGACACCTGCATCTAGTGCCCATATTTAAGAAGGGGAAAAAGGAGAATCCAGGGAACTACAGATCATTCAGCTTCATCTCAGTCCCTGGAAAAATCATGGACCAGATCCTCAAGGAATCCATTTCTAAGCACTTGGAGGAGAAAATAGTCATCATGAATTCACCAAAGGCAAGTCATGCCTGACCAGCCTGATTGCCTTCTGACAAGGTGACTGGCTCTGTGGATGCATGAAGACCAGTGGATATGGTGTAACTTGATTTTAGCAAGGCGTTTGATACGGTCTCCCATAACGTTCTCGCAGGCAAGCTAAGGAAGTGCTGGATGAAAGGACTGTAAGGTGAATAGAAAACTGGCTGGATCATCGGGCTCAGAGTATAGTAATTAGTGGCTCAGTGTCTAGTTGGCAGCTGGTATCAAGGGGAGTCCTCAAGGGGTTGGTCCTAGGGCCAGTTCTGTTCAATGCCTTAATCAATGACCTGGAAGATGGCATAGAGTGTACCCTCAGCAAGTTTGCAGATAACACTAAGCTGTGGGGAGTAGCAGAGATGTTGGATGGTAAGGCTAGGATTCAGTGACCTAGACAAATTGGAGGACTGGGCCAAAAGGAATTTCATGAGGTTCAACAAGGGCAAGTGAAAAGTCCTGCACTTACAAAGGAACAATCCCATGCACCAACACAGGCTGGGGGATGACTGCCTGGGCCTTGGGGTTACAATGGACAATAAGCTGAATGTAAGTCACCAGTGTTCCCTTGTTGCCAAGAAGGCTAACAGGATACTGGGCTGAATTGGTCGGCATGTTGCCAGTAGGTCAAGGAAAGTTATTATTCACCTCTGGTGAGGTGAGATCTGGAATACTATGTTCAGTTTTGGCCCTCCCCCACCCCACTACAAAAAGGATGTGGAAAAGTTGGAGAGTGTCCAGCAGAGGATGAAAAAAAAATGGTGAGGTGTCTCAGGGAAGCAATTTATGTTGAAAGACTGGGGAAACTAGGCATATTTAGTTTAGAGAAGAGGAGGCTTAATAGCAGCCTTCAACTACCTGAAGGGAGGTTCAAGAAAGGATGGAGTTATGCTGTTCTCAGTGGTTGACAGAACAAGGAACAATGGTCTCAAATTGCAGCAAAGGAAGTTTAAGTTAGATATTAGAATTTTCTCACTAGGATGGTAGTAAAACATTGGAACAAATTACCCAGAGAGGTGGTAGAAGCTCCATCCTGGGGGGTTTCGAAACCCAGCTAGACAAAGCTTTGGCTGGGGTGATATAGTTGGGGCTTGTCCAGCTTTGAACAGGGGGTTGGACTACATGACCTCCTGAGGTCCCACCCAACTGTAATTTTCTATGATTCTACCAAGGGCTGAGGGAGCTGGGGTCAAGGGGTTTGCAGCCCAAGAGGGGCAAGGAATAGGAGGTGGAAGTCCATGGTCCAGGAGGAGCATTTGACAACAGAGGCTGGGTGTTGACACTCAGGAGTAGCCAGAAGACATAAAGTGCCCAGACATAATAGTATAGCCCCAGAGGCAGAAGCCATGACACCCAAGAATAGCCAAGGGGATCAAAATGCTCAGGCAGGACAGCTAGAACCTAGGGATTGAGGCCAGGACCCAGGGTGGGTTCTGGGTAAGATCAAAAACTGCACCGTACTGGGGGTTTGTGGTCACAGTGGTGGGGCTGCTTGTGGCAGGGTAGCCCCTAGAAAGTGCCACTGGTGCCAACCCCCAGGATAGGGCAAGTATGGGGTGCCCTAAAGCCCTAGGTCTCACTGCCTTGCAGGCTATCCCTTGGTGAGGAAAGGCACACCCTGATATAAAAGCATGGGAAGGAGGTTTCTAGTGGCACCAGAAGGGCTTAGAGGCCCAGAGAAGAGCAGGTAAAGAGTGGGATCAGAAGGGTCCAGAGACTCAGCAGGGCCAGGAAAGACTGATGCCATAAAGGTCTGTGGGCCCAGACAGGAATCAAATGTGTTGGTTGGAAAAAAGTGATAACAATGATTGATAACTCCTGTAAGGCATGGGGCATGGTGTAGGGATGGATTGGAGCTACACACTTAGCCCATAAGTCATTGACTCTAGACACCTGAGGTCAGTCCAGTAAGACCAGGACAGCTTCCTATATTTAAATATCAGATAAAGATATAAGGTGTAGTGGGCAAAAAATGAGTGGTCTGCCCATATAGCAGGGTTGAAAAGAAAAAAAAAGTGCCTCCACAAGCTTTGCAGCTACCCCTGGAGATGGTACCCTGTTACAGAGCTAAATTTGATCTGCAGGTGTTCCTTTGTCAGTAAGTGTTCACAGCATTTGTATACCATTACCAATTCTCTGAACAATATAATCCATCTAAGAAATCTTTACTGCCATACTTATTTATAGAACACATGAACCAGTTGCCTTTTGAAACCATTTTACTTGTTCCAATACAACCACCACTTCTTGGTAAACTAATCAAGATCACATACAGGTGATCACATACACTAATATTTAAAGATAGCACAGAAAGTCAGTATCTTAACTAAGGGGTCAGGCAATTGAGCTAGCCTTTATGTGGGGCCAGAAAGTGATTTTCAACCCTAAATATCAAAACATGCTTCCATTCACAAGGTATTCTGAGTACCTGTCCTGTCTGACTGGCAGCAGGACTCCTGTCAAAGCTATAAATACTCAGTTATTCACTATGCACTTTGGACCTGACTGAAGATAGATTGATTTCAATAGAATTTTGTTTAGGCCCTCATACCATGGCAAAAATAACCCCAATTACTCTGTTCAGCTGTGGAGAGATGTTCAGGTAGCTCCTGTGTAGTTCAAGGAGAAATGCCACAAGATATAAAAAAGAAAGAAGCACAAACTGGAACACAGTCCAATATCCTGAAATATATAAAGTGTAACAGAAAATAAACTGGGACACTTCTTCAGAAGGCCTTGAAAGATCTGGAAATAGCTTGATAGGCCAAGAAGAGAAACAGGCTTAAAATGGAGTTCTGAAATTGGCAGGAGTTTTGCTGCTTTCAAATGAAAAACAGTCTACACTTTATTTCTTGTTCTACTTAAAAAGCTGCTCCCTTAAGCATATTAAAACTCCAAGTGGGTGTTAATAGACTTACAAAGGCCACTTTAATAGCACTCCAATTTCACTTTTATTGGTGGTCACTTGTTCTATGAGAGAACAAGTCTCTCACATGTGTGCAGATGTTTTCCTTTAAGCTAATTTTTCTTTTTTTAATTAAGTCAAAAAACTTACCTATTTTTAACAACTAGCTAGAGCTCTACATTTTCACTCTTGTGTGCTTTTGCCACTTTTTGATACCAATTCTATGTTTTCTGAATATACACAGTGGAGACAAGGATTCTTCTGGCTCATATCTTTTAAAGCCATAGAAAGAACAATGAGAGTTAAAAGTTGCTTTTGTTGACCTTGTCTGAAAAGAAGACTTCTTGAATCTAGAAGACAAGGTTTAAAGAAATCAACTATCATATTCAAAGTCACAACGCAAGCTTGAAACAATGTCAAAAATGTCATGTAGAGTTTGGCAAAAGAACCTGTTTATTGACTCAGATCTTACCCACCTGCAGAGAACAGAAATCTTCAGCAATACCTGCAATGCACTAAATGAAAAAAAAAAACACCACAAAATAGTAAGTATGAAATTATGGCTATGTGTAAATGTGTCAAAATCTAGACTTCCTGTGGAGGCCCTGCACCAGTGTCACTACAGGATTCCTGCCTTTAGATACTTCCCAGTGTCTCCATCTTTTCCTCCCGTTTCAGTATTCTCACCTGTCGTGTGTTGATGTAAACTGTATAGGAGAGGCTGCCTGGAGGATAAGGCATGCTTTAAAGAAACGGGCCCTTAACTGGTCCAGAGCTCCCTGGCCCCATCCCATTTTTATGTTAGCTGAGCCTTCTAACTCAAGGGCCCTCTGTTCAGGGATGTCAGCTCCTGCTCAGCTTTGGTCATGCATCATGACTCCAGGTTCCAAAACTCATGATCTCCACCATGTTATACACTAGTGGTTTCAGATTACACCTCAGTTCTTATGCTCTTCCCGCTTAGTTGAACTTTGAGTGTGGGGTGTCCCCAGTCACCCCTTTCAGTGGCCTCCACTTCCCCTTCAGCCACAAGCCAGTCCTCCGGTGAACAAAATGAAAAGCACCAAGATGTCAACAATCACCCCTGGGCACAGCAATGTCCCACAGGGGTTCATCTCACCCCTGTGTGGCAAGCTCCAAGTAGAAAGAAAACAAAACAGCAAAACACATGGGGTACTTTGCTTGCTTTCTGGGCAGGTCCATATTTTCCTGCGGGCTTCCTTCTAAGTTCCCTGCTGCCACAGTCTGTGATTCTGTCCTCATGTCTCCCAGGGCAGGTTCTGTCCTCAGTGGCTCACACAGCCAGATTACCCTTCTTTGGCATAAGACTTGGGTTTATGTAGCAGGCTGTGGATCAACTCACTCTTCACTTCTGCCTCCTGGACCATCAGGCTCTGTCTGTACCTGGACTTGGTACCTGGACTTGGTACCCATCTTGTTTCACGTCCTCAACCCATGCTCAAACTGCCCATGTGGCAGCATCTGGAAGCCTACCAACTCAGACCATGTAATAAAGGTAAAGGGAAGAAGCATGTGTGTGTAGAAGGAGAGAGATGTGGGGGATGTGGGTAATTTGAGAAAAGGGGAAGTGACAACCTAGGGAAACAAATGGGAAGAGCCATTCCTGCACTGGCTAGAGTGAGGGTTGAGAATGAAGGTAGCAAAGAGGGAGGGCAAGCAGAGGGCAAGCATTGAAAGCAAACCGTAAACCACCCAGTCTTCCTAGTAACTGGGTAGGGGTCCTGTTAGACCTGCTAGACTTTGATATTTATTAAATTGACTAAAGAGGTGAAATAGTGTATGGAAATGATAAATGAAAAAAATGAGGTATACTTGTCTTCTGTGGCATTTTTTCCAGCTTAGTCAAATGACGCTCCCTGCTTCTTTTTGGCATCTATCAGCAAGTCATACGCCAAGGTAAATGGGGAGTCTGCTTTAGCACTTCATTCTTATGCATCATTTCAAAGGTATGCATGCTTTGCACTTTTCCAGTAACATCAGGCAACTGGAGAAAAAATATTCTTTGTCCCAATAAACAATATTTCCGCTTTTCACCTTTTACAATGGAAAAGAACAAGAGATTCTGGACCCAAAATACTGCTCCATCATAGGCAGTTCCTTAACTTCTTCTGCAGATGATTTCAAGATAGTACATTCCACAACATAAGCAGGAATCAAGAAAAAGAGAGTTCTTAGCCCCACCTTACAAAAATGATAATAATACGACTTCAAGAAAAACAGAAGTGCTCACAAAGCCATTAATATTAAAATAATCTCTTAAAACGCTATCCTACCCTGCTGTTCACAATTCACAACAAGGTGTTTTATTATAAGACACCTTAATGAAACATCCCTATTCAAAGAACACTTTGTGAGCACAAAGTTGAGACAATGGAGTGCACACACCAGGAATGGAACCATTTTCATTAGAGAGATGTAAGAACCTAATGAAACAAAGAAGAGATTTGTGGTGCCCAGTTACACTTTACTTTGGGATCCCAGTTTTAGCAACTCATTTTCATTAGACTAAAAGTAGATGAAAAGGCTTCATGCTTTTAAATGTACATTGATCAGTAAATATGGATTTTCCCTTGTGTTGTACCATGAAGATGATTTCTTTTCCTTCAAAAACTTTCTATTAAAAAAAAAGACAATGTGTAACAGATGGCAGTTCACTGACTCCCCCTTTCATACTGCATCAAGTTTAAATTTCCTGCCTTGCCCTTTAGCATCTTGTATAGCTCCATCCCCATGTCGTCATTTGGCTTTACTTGTTGTCATGTCATTCACTTGGATTCTTCCACTAAGCCAGCATTTGTCAGTCTGTATCCCTTTCATCTGCTTCCCCACAGCCATGCCATTCTTTCATCCAATCCACTGCTCCTACTGTGAACACTACAACAATGAATTCATATTAGTTTGTACTTATTTTTAGCTACATCAGCAGAAGTCAATGCAAATGGAACAAGATGTGCATCAGTGACCACCTGGAATACTTTACTAGTACTTTTTTTATATTTCTGCCCACCTCCCTTCATCTGCTTTTTCTTTTTAGACCCTAAGCTCTTAACAGCAAGAAGTGTGAATCCTCAAAAGTCAATACAACCTAATATTTACTTGGGTGACAATCATGATTTACATTTACATAGATAAAAAAAAATGATGAGAACAAATTGTTATTTATTGATTGCTTTGGTTTATTTTTCATTTCTTTCCCTTTTCAGATATCCTTTCCACTACTACTAGGCCAAACAGTAATATATTTAAATTCTCCTTTTCAGTACCAAAGCTCCTTGATCAGTCAGCTTAGTCTTTTTCTGCTGCTTCCTATGTTGTTCTCATAAACAAAATAAGGAAATAACAGTTTCATTTAGTCTTTCAATGGCAGAAGCCTCCACGATTAGATAATGGCACTCAGAGGGCGTATCTACATGTGTACTTAATGGGCTGCAATAAACTCTGGCACATATCACATGGGAGTTTATTGCTCCTAAGTGCCACGTTTGAACATGAACCCAGGACTTCAGCACATTCAGCTAGGTTGGAGAAGCCCCACCAGGTAAGGAGCCAGGGGGTTCCGCTTGTTAGCCCGGGGCTGCTCACACCTTCTGTGGAGGGGCTGGCTGGGGCACAAGGGTGCCAACAGGCAGCCCCCTCACTGAAGCAGCCTCCTGCCCCAGCCAGCCCCTTTGTGTCTACATATCTGTTGCTGCAGAGTGAAAAACTCCCAATCCTGTATTTACAAGTACTAACCTGCAGCAGAGTTAATTAGATTATGTCATCCTAATAGCACTGTACATGTAGATGCTGAAACATTTACTGTGGAGCTAATTAGGCAACTGCAGTAAAATCTCATGTAGATGCATCCAGAGAGTAGAAGAAGGGTATGTTTGTACTTTACAAACTAATTAAAATAAGAGATTCATATTCCTAAACAATAGCATACTTAATCAGATGTTGTGAAGGGACTGAAGGAGCTGAGCTTCTAAATCAAAAACAGTGTTTAGAATAGAAAGGGCTGAGGAGAGGGAAAGAAAAAAGAAAGGGGCACTGCTCACATTGGTAAAATGGGTAAGAAAAACAAAGCAATTAACCCACTGGGGGAACCCAGGGGCTATTAAAGCTAATCCAGGTAATGGAAGACTTTTTTTTTTACTTTTTAAGAGGTGTTTATTCCAGGGAGTGTGACAAATCGGGAGAGAGCATGTAGAGGTTGGCCCGAACACCAGGGCCTCACAGACATGGTCCTGGGCTCACAGCCTGCAAGGCCTGCCCGTACACTCTAGACTAAAAACCATAGCGAGCCAAAGGACTATTTACATATTTACATTTCTGCCAGCAGGGACACCCATGGGGGACCTTGGGGGTCAACCCGCATGAAATAAAGTCTAAGGCCTTGACCTGCTGGACACAACACTGCAGCTTGAGCAGCCGGGGGTGTTACAGGGCGAGGAGCAGGCACCCCGCATTGACTTTGCAGAGCGCCCCCTTGAGGGCCCAGAGTTCCTCGAAGGTGGGCACCATCTGCCGCAGGACCACGTGTTCAAACTTGATTGAGAGGCGGGCCTGCACCAGCAGGCGGAAGAGCTGCAGGGCGTTGACCATCCTGGTTCCGGTGAGCCTGTTTCACCAGTTCTTCAGGGTGGCCATCTTGGCCTGGCCCAGCAGGAAGTTGGCCAGGCTGACCATGGTTTGCTCCACCACCTGGTAGGGGAAGAAGTGGATGGAGACGTCCTCGGAGAAGTCCCAGCCCAGCTCCCAAAGCAGCGCGCCCAGAGTGGCAAAGAGTGGCTGCAGCTGCGGGCGGTCGAGGAACGCATGGAAAATGTCCTCGTCTGGCACCCCTGGGCAAAAGAGGCAGGCCACCGAGTCCGCCAGGTCCAGGTGGTGAACAAAGGTGCCGGTAGCCAGGATGCCGTGCATGAGCCACCACTGCAGGTCGCTGGTCTTCTGGCGGTGGGCGCCTTATACAGTTTCCACCATGCTGGGGTCTTGGGCCACTCCAGGCACTGCCACCACGTGGTGTCAGGGTGCCCGGCCAGCACCTGGGCATGCCAGGTGTGCACCACCCACATGTAGAGGCCCTTGCAGGGCAGGGTGCCAAAAGGGCAGCCCGTATTGCTGCTGGGGTGCACCGGGAGCCACTGAAGACAGCATGTTGGGATGCTTGCCAGGATGACGGACAGCAATGGGAAGGCGTCATGCATGGCATCCGCGGTGGGCAGGGTCCGGCAAGCCTGGAGAAGGACGTCCAGGGCAGTCGCTGCTTCCATCAGGAGGGCGCCCCTGACAGTCCACAGAAGTCGGCCTATGGTGCAGACAGAGCACAGCGCCAGCTGGGCAGCCAGGGCTTAGGGGGACAGCCACACTGACCGAGCAGGGTCCAGGAGGTGCTCCAGGAGGGTGGTGCACACCTCAATGAGGGCTGCCATGAGGCTGGCGGAGGCCAGGCTCGGCGCAACACGCTGCAGGGCCAGGTTGTAGACCAATGGCTCCCGAAGCAGGTGCGGGAACTGCAGGCACCTGGCCTGAGGGCACAGATGGAAGGCCTCCCACCGGGCCCACACCATGATGTGGTACAATGGGGGAAGGACCGCCCCATTCAGGAAAGTGAGGTCCAGCAGAAACAGCTCCCGGTCAAAGCCGAGGTTCCCCACTCACCGCAGGAACCAGCACATCAGCTGCCACCATGGGAGATGGCCTTTCGCATACAGGAGCCGCTGGAGGGCTTGCAGCCGGTAGGCGGCCACCCAGCTGGCCAGGTCGATCAGGCCTTGGCACCCTTCCTCAGTGGGCAGGTAGAGGGCAGCTTGGGGGAGCCAGTGGCGTCCATCCCACAGGAAGTCAACCAGGAGCCACTGCAGTCTCTCTAGGAGCTCCAGCAGAGGGTCTAGCATGGCACAGCAGTGTCACAGGGTGGCTACCGCCAGGTTGTTCGTGACGAGGACCCGGCCGCAGTAAGAGAGGGCAGGCAGATGCCAGCACCAGCGCTGCAGGCGGGCCTCCACTCCCTCCACCATGTCCTCCCAGTTACCACAAAGGCCGGCAGCCCCAGGAACATGCCCAGGGCTTTGAGGCCTCCTGGCAGGTCCAGAGGCAGCATGCTGGCCCACGTCCCCAGGAGGAAGGCATCACTCTTGCCCCAGTTGATGCAGGCCGATATGGTAACAGAAGAAGAATCTGCTATTATCTTGGTTTAGATCATGCTTAGCACCATCCAGTCTGTGGATGCCCTCTTGTTCCACAATTTGCCTGAAAATGCCACTCAGAGGTCAGCAATGGACTGTCCAGGGAGGTAAAGTGTTCTGTTACAGGCTCGTGTCTCTGTCTGGAATTGATGTCAAATTAGCATTCATTTGTTCTTACAGGTATGGATCACTCCATCTATTCAATCTAGACAGGAGAGGGGCACTGTACGCTGGTGATAGCATATATGACTTTGGTTGAGAAGCTGGTGAATTAATCTTGGATGCTGCAGTCTCTATTATTTGGTACAGTGAAGATGAGATCTATGTGGATGAGACGGTGCAGCTGACATCTGGGTTCACAGGAAGGTCTGATGTCTTGGTGAAAATAAGAGTTAGGAGGTCTGTTGCTTGAGAGACTCTATTTGAGGTGGGGGTCAGGAGAGAGGCAGCACCTGTAAGCCAGGACAGGTTTCTGCCTCATTTATTTGAGACAGTCAACCTTTTTCCAGGAGGTGTTAGAGGTCATCAATGATGTGTCTTAGGTGTTCCAGCTAGGGGCTGTGGGTGACAACCAGAAAGACTGTTGTCTTTTTCCTGGATTTGTTTTATAGTAGATAGGAATGATTTCTGAGTCTAACTTTGGTAATTTGGGTGGCTACAGTTTTGTGACTGTAATTGTAGGAATTGCTACAGATCCTTAAGATGTTTATCCCCCTCGTTAGTATTGGAGCAGATATGGTTGTAACAGAGTTGTGCTGTAGATGATGGATCTAGTGGTGTGCTTAGGATAAGAGCTGCTGGAGTGGAGGTAGCTGTAACTGTTGGTTGGTTTCTGGTACAATGTGATGATGACTAAAAACTTCCACAGTGGTGTCCAAGAAATGAATTTGCTGGGTGTTGTATTGCAGGGTTGGCTTGATGGAGGGGTAAAAGTTGTCTTATAGAATCTCTCTAGAGACTTTCCATGTGTCCATATGAAGATGTCATCATTGTACCTTAGGTATACAAGAGGGATGAGAGGGCAATCATGGAGGAAGTGGACGGACTTCAGGGTCAGTCATAAATATATTGGCATATTTGGTTGGAGGTGGGGGAGTCTCCAAGTTTTAAATAATCATGTGTAAGGAAAAAGTACGAGTGAAATGGAAACAAAAGCAGTGTCCTCACTGTAGATAATATTCTTTATGGCTTGTAATCTGCCCAAAAGGAAGTACTAAAGCATGGTACAGTAACAAGTCGCCATAGGGTAACATGTAGCCATGCCTAGAAGAGAGCAAAGTGGCCACCTCAGAAGTCACTCCCCTAACTACCATTCTTGTAGTATTCTCCTCACATGAAAATTAACAATTTCTCATGGAGACATAATTAGCTTAAAAAGTGGGTCCTGTACAAGAGAATGGGGATATATTGCCAGGTTGTGGGCACAGCTACACATGCATTTGATCCAAGATCAGTTTACTTATGAGTAAACACTCCCAGGCAAATGTCTACACATGCAGGGACGTGGAAACAGATTTGTTGCTCTTAGCACCAAACTGCTGCCACTTGCTGCCACCCTGCAATGGCCCCCTGCCACAACCAGGGAGGAGATCCATGCTCCAGCTGTAGTTGCCAGCAGCTGTCTTGAAAAGACAGTCCTGCTCCCTAGTCAACCACTTTCCTAACCAGAAGCAGCATGCACAGTTCAGAGGCAGCTCTCTCCTCACCACCTCTGCCTCCTGTACCATGGCTGCTCCAGCCCCTGCCACTAGTAGTGACAACCAGCACCCCAGGCTCCTGCTGGCCACCACCCTGGCCCTGCTGCCCTGCCACACCAACTGCTAGCTGGCCCACAAGTTCCTGGGCGCTCCTGGCTCCCCCATGTGTAGCGACCACCTGCTTGACTGCACCGCACCACACCATCCCAGAGCCACCACTGCCATACAACTGCCCTCTGGACTCTGTCCAGCAGGCCAGACTCTGGCAGGGATGCTGACAATAGGCTGCTGGATGCCACTGCCAGGGCTGCTCTAGCCCCTTCTGGGCCTCCAGCCCTCCTGCCTCTGGCCAAGCTCATTAGGCCAGCCAGGTCTGGTGGCTGGATGTCATCCAGCAGACCTGGAATGACAAGCAGTGGGTGCAGGCTGGGTTATCCAAGCCACCTTCCAGGCCCTCTTGAATCAGCTCCACCTGTACCTAGAGTGTAAGGACACTGATATACAGCCACCCCTCCCCCTGGACACCCAGATGGCTCTTACTATTCTCAAGCTGGCCACTCTGGCCAGCCTCCATTATGTGGGTTACCTCTTTGGGGTAGGAAAGGCTATCCTAGAGGTGTACGGTGCTCTCCAGGATGGTCTGGGGCACATGGTGCTCCATGTACGTGCCCCCTGGTGGTGGTGGCAGGGTTCCATGCCCGGGACTTCCCCAAAACATCAGGACCCTGGGCAGGACCCAAATCCCTATCACCTGTCTGCTTTGTGATGACTGGCCCTACTACATCTGCAGGAGATTTTACTCCATAGTCCTGCAGGCCCTCATAGACAACCACAGCACATTCACCCATGTGAGAGCCAGCTGGGCAGGCAGTGTGTATGATGCCTGCAAGTTCCACAATTCTACCCTGCCAGCCCTGGTGCAGAGCAGGGATGCTGGACCTGCTGCGGAGTGCCAGGCTGGTCCTGCCCATCCTCATCAGGGACCCTGTCTACCCACTCCTGCCTTGGCTCATGTGGCCCTACACTGGCTAGCTAGACCCCTGCCAGGCCCACTTTAACTGTTTCCTGGGTCAGACACAAACCGTGGAGGAGTCTGCTTTTGGCTGCCTCAAGGATTGCTGGTGCACTCTCACGGCCCATCTCAAGTTCACTGAAGACAACCTCCCCTGGGTCACTGTCACAGTCTGCATGTTGCATAAGCTCTGAGGCCTAGGTGGAGCTCTTCCAACAGGCCTGGGTAGAGGAGGTGCAGTGGGTGGAGAACACCTGGAAATGGGAGCACCACCTGCAGCAGCAGAGACAGCAATGCACTCCCCCCACATTCTGCCAAGGCACCTGGAGTTTCACAGCCACCACTGGCAGCCAGAGCACAGAGCAGGAGGCACTGGCTGACCACCTTCTCCTGCACTCTCCACTGTATCCCACCTTGACTGCCACCCATGGACCTTCTCTCCCAAATCTCTGCCCACCCCCAGTGCCATGATCACTACATATTTGAAAACAAGTTTTTATTCCCCTCACATCAAACAGACTTCTCCTTCCTCCTCCCTCCCCAATAAACAACCCCCCCCACCAACTACAGAGCCCCCGCCACCACTCACCTCACCCACCAACACCAAAACACCCTCTTTCCTGTGCAAACTATTTACAATGCGTTTTGTGTGCTGTCCCAGCATGGGGAACCATGGGGTGGAGGCACCTAGGGGGCAAAGCCCAGGGACAGACAGCCAGCACCCCAGGCACTGGCCATTCCCACATGGGTGTGCACACCATGGCAAGCCCAGAAGGTGGGAACTTTGACCAGGGGTGACAGTGGCCAGTCGTGCTCTGGCATGGATAGCTCCCCATCTGGTAGATGATGTCCAGGGTCAGCAGGGCTAACACACAGTCCTGGCCCCACTGAAGACAGCTCCTGATCCCTGCTCTCATGGAGCCAGAGAAAGCAGTGGGCCTGTGCTCAGGCTGGGGGGATGTGGAACTCCCGAAGGACTGTGGTGCCACCAAGTCCACGGCATCCAGACTAAGGGTGCATTGGGCTTCTGGATAACTGGGATGAGTTGATGTCTGCACCACTGCCCACCTAACAGGGGGCCTCTTTGGGGAGGCATCCGAGGGCAAGCCCCCTCACCCCCATGTCAGTGCTGCACCCTGGGCATACCCTTGCTGTGCATGTCCTGGGCGCTGCATGAGGACCTGCTTATGTGGACCAAGGGGTGCCCAACCCACTTGTCCTGCTGCTACTGATTGCCATGGTGCCCTAGGCACACCTGCACAACTGGCAAGGGACCCTGAGCTTTGATGACACAGGAGGCAAATCCTAGGTGGCCCCACAACCTCTGCCACCACCTGGAGGGGTACCTGTGGCTGCACTACATGTCCCTGCTCCCCACAGCTGACGAAGACAGTGCCATTAGCATCTACATATTCCTCTGTGTGTGAGGAATATGTGTACCTGCCCAGCTGTGGGGGAATGGGTTTCTCAGTAAAGTTTTGCACTGTCTCCCACCTCCCTGCATGTTGTGGGAGGGGAACCTGGGGCCAGGGGAGTGCAGCACAGCTGGGCAGGGAGAGGGGGTATGAGCAGTGGTGGGGCAGGGTCGGGAAGGCCCCTCCCCCCACTGCAAGGCTTACCACATAGCCAGGGTTGGAGTGGCCGGTGGCTCCACTTGGTCCCAACTGGCAGCGATGGCATGTGGCTCTGATCTGTGTTCTCAGACTGTGGGGTGCAGTGTGCAGGCACCCAGCCAGGGCCCCCCTTTGGGAGAAGCTGAGACTGCTGGTGGCTGGCAGTGACGTGGCCAGTCATGCATCAAGGCTTGGGCTGAGACTGCAAAGCTATCAATGCAGGCACTGGCCTGGGCTCCCTGAGCTGCTGTTGGAGGCTGTGGCCAGGGAACTCAACAGGATGGGCTGCTGCAAGCCCAAGGGGCCCTCTCCCAGTGACACATCACTATGGGTGCTCATTCAGGGCACATGCTGCTGTACACATCATAGCTGCAGCCTGGATCCTGGGGCACAGTGATCACTGTCAGCTGCCTCATAAAGGGCCGGGACTGGTGGGCACCCCCCAGCCAATGATTGTGGTTGGTGATGGTGACCCACTATGCCCACAAAGCCATGACCTTTATGTGGCACTGCCACACTAATCTAGTCATGCCTGCACTCCCACATCCAGCCTGACATCCTGTCATACATATGGGCATTGGAGCATTTGCCTCACACAAACTACTGCTGCATCTCCACCTCACCCCACAGTACCATGAGGTCACCAGCCTCCTCCATAGACCAGGTGCAGCTCCAGGTGGTGTAGAATACAAAGTGATGCATCCCCTGCCCTTCTAGTAGTTTTCTGTAGAATTTAAGTAGTTAACATAGTGCCACACATGCCCTGTAAGCTCAATAACTAGAAGGTTCCAGAAAAAATGAACTTCTCACCTATGGTGGGGTAATGACCTAGTTTTAAGGTCTGAACATGCTCAGTTGAGTCTATGTCTGTGATTAGGAATTTGCACCAAAAGTTATATGTATATTTGACACCTCAGCTGAAGTGACTAAAGGTATGATCGGAACAGTCAATGCTGACAAGAGATTGACAGCACCTCTACAAGAATGATTGGTCAAGGGAGTGACAGACAGGTGGTGCGATTGAGATCTCTATTTTTCTTTTCTGTACTTTTCATAGATTCATAGATGTTAGGGTCAGAAGGGACCTCAATAAATCATCCGACCCCCTGCATTGGCAGGAAAGAGTGCTGGGTCTAGATGACCCCAGCTAGATGTCTATCCAACCTCCTCTTGAAGACCCCCACCACCCTTGGGAACCCATTCCAGACCTTGGCCACTCTAACTGTGAGGAAGTTCTTCCTAAAGTCCAGTCTAAATCTGCTCTCCGCTAGCTTGTGGCCATTATTTCTTGTAACCCCCGGGGGCGCCTTGGTGAATAAAAAATCACCAATTCCCTTCTGTGCCCCCGTGATAAACTTACAGACAGCCACAAGGTCGCCACTCAACCTTCTCTTGTGGAGGCTAAGAAGGTCCAGGTTCTCTAGTCTCTCCTCGTAGGGCTTGCCCTGCAAGCCCTTAACCATACAAGTGGCCCTTGTCTAGACCCTCTCCAGACTATCCACATCTCTCTTGAAGTGCGGTGCCCAGAATTGCATGAAGTATTCTAACTTCAGTCTGACCAGTGCCTGACAGAGGGGAAGTATCACCTCTTTGGATCTATTCGTCATGCATCTGCTGATGCATGATAAAGTGCCGTTAGCTTTTCTGATGGCTTCGTCACACTGCCGACTCATGTTCATCTTGGAGTCCATTAGGACTCAAAGATCCCTTTCTGCTTCTGTTCCACCAAGCAGATCATTTCCTAGGCAGTAGGTGTGCTGGACAATTTTTCTCCCTAGGTGCAGCACTTTGCATTTCTCCTTGTTGAATTGCATTCTGTTGTTTTCTGCCCATATGTCTAACCTGTCCAGGTCTGCTTGCAGCTGTTCCCTGCCCTTCAGCATGTCCACTTCTCCCCACAATTCTGTGTCTTCCACAAACTTGGACAGAGTACACTTCACTCCCTCGTCCAAGTCGCTGATAAAGACATTGAAGAGAATCGGTCCCAGAACCAAGCCCTGTGGGACCCCAATGCCCACACTCTTCCAGGTCAAAACCAACCCATCCACTATGACTTTCTGGGTGTGACCCTCCAGCCGATTCGCCACCCACCAGACTATGTAGTCATTCAAGTCACAGTCTCTTAATTTGTTCACCAGAATGGGGTGGGATACCATATCCACCTCTACTCCTGTGTCCAGACATTTTGTAACCTGGTCATAAAAAGAGACTAGATTAGTCAGGCATGATCTGCCCACTACAAACCTGTGCTGGCTTCCCCTCAGCATAATTTCTCCTGCCGGGCTCTCGCAAATGTGAGCCTTGATAATTTTTTCAAAGACTTTGCCTAGGATGGAGGTGAGACTGACTGGCCTATAGTTGCCTGGGTCCTCTGACTTAAAGGCATCCAGTTCCTCCATGTGACTGCACCATTTCAGGGTCTACAAATGGTAGTCTGGTGCCTTGCTGCTGCCTCTCTACAATCCCAGTGAGAGCCTTGTCTTGCCCCTCACTTAGGAGCACTGAGGCAAAGAACTCATTGAGGAGTTCCGCCTTGTTCCCCCGTCGATCACTAATTGCTTCTGCCCATTTCGTAGGGGTCCTATTCCTCCCTGGGCCTTCCTTTTACTCCCTATATATCTAAAAAACAATTTTTTGTTATCCTTAACTTGGAATGCCATCCTCAGCTCCATGGTAGCTTTGGCCTATCTAACTGCCTCCCTACAAGCGTGAGCAGAGGAGGTATACTCCTCTTTGGTGATCTCTCCCTGTTTCCACCTTTTATGTGTCCCCCTTTTGGCCCGTAGGCTGCCCTGGATTTCTCTGGTCAGCCAAGGAAGCCTCCTGGCCCCTTTCCCTCTTTTTCCTCGCATCGGGATTGTCTCCCTTTGT
>JAGPOW010003642.1:60485778-60505557 GCA_030014935.1 Caiman crocodilus | reverse complement strand
CCCGTAGGCTGCCCTGGATTTCTCTGGTCAGCCAAGGAAGCCTCCTGGCCCCTTTCCCTCTTTTTCCTCGCATCGGGATTGTCTCCCTTTGTGCCCAAAAGATCATTTCCTTAAGGCATAGCCACCCTTCCTGGCCTCCCATCTCCTCAAAACTCCTACTCTGCAGTGCATCCTTGACTAATCACCTGAGTTCACTAAAATCAGCTTTCCTAAAGTCTAGCACTTTCACTGTACTAGTTACCTTACCCACTTGACGTCTTAAAAAGAATTCTGTTATTTGATGATCACTGTTCCCCAGGTGACCACCAATCTGTAGGTCCCCTATCATACCATCCCCCGTTGCCAATACCAGGTCCAATAAGGCATTCCCCCTAGTGGGACCGTGTACCTCCTGCATCAGGTGGAGGTCCTGTACACAGGATAGGAACCTGCGTGAATGGTGGGACTTTGCTGTCTGCGTCTCCCAGATGTCTGGGTAATTTAGGTCCCCCATGACTACTGCCTCCTTAGTTTTTATGGTCTCCAAGAGCTGCCTCAGGAGCCCCGAATCTAGTTCCTCCCCTTGGTGTGGGGGTCTGTAGCAGCCCTCTACTACCAAATCTCTTTCTCCTTGCCTCCCATGTAACCTAACCCACAATCTTTCTACTTTCTTATCCTTCGATTCCGTCTTGATGAGGGTCGACATATATTGCTCATTGACATAGAGCGCAACCCCTCCCCCTTTCTTCCCCCCCTTATCCTTTCTGTACAGCCTATAACCCTCAATATGTACCGCCCAGTCCTGGGATGAGTCCCACCAGGCTTCTGTTAGCCCTATTAAGTCGTACATCTTTTCTGCAAGCAGGAGTGCTAGTTCATCCTGCTTGTTCCCCATGCTCCTAGCATTAGTATATAGGAACTTGAGCCCTGTGACTGGTGCCTTTGCTGCCCCCCAGCTCCAAATCCCAAGGGGCCCCTCATTTCTTACCTGCTTATTGCTTACCTGTGCTATACTGCTGGCCATCCCATGGCTTGCAGGTTCCCAATGTTCTCTTTCTTCAGGCTGGGCTGTCCCTGTGGGTGTCACATGGTTTGGTGGCCCACAGTTTCCCCCACCCTCATCTTCCCCTCCCCCCAATGAGCCTAGTTTAAAGTCCACTGGAGGAGATCCACCAATCTACAAGAGAACACAGACTTACCTTTGGGGGACAGGTGAAGCACATCCCAACTGAGCATGTCCCTCATCGTGATGTGTGGGTCATTGTCCAGGAAGCTGAAGCCTGCCTCGAGACACCATTGCTGAAGTTGCCAGTTGGTCTCTCTAATGCAGTTCTCATGCCGTCTTCCATGTCTGCTCACTGGTAGGATGGATCTCCCTCAGCATGCAGCCCAGAGCATTGTAGTCAGTCATCAGGTGATTGGGGCTTCTCCTGGCCCGTCTTCTTCTTCTTTCTTTGTAGTTATAATACAATTCTTGCTGTTACTGTCATTTATTATCATTACAATACAGTCCTGTGGTTCAGACTAATAAATGAGTTTGTCTATCCTTACTAATTAATTATATATATATAATTAAGGGAGAGCTAGGCTGTAGGATCCAGCTTAATAAAAGCAGAGCCTTCACCATTAAAATCCTTTCCTGAGTGTTGACTTTGGAGGAGTAACACTTCAATCTCATAGAGTTGATTGTATAAGTAACTAATTAAAAGTTCAACTTCTGATAGTGCTGGGCACAGGTGTCAACAAGAACAAGGCAATAAGAGCTCCAACACCAGCTCCATGGTTGGCTGTCCCTGTGCTGCTGGGCCTGGGCAGCTGCCTGCAGTGCAGGGGCATAGTGCAGAACTAGCAGCCACATGGCAGGACAATGCCTCACAGAATGTCCAGGCTCCAGGCAGGCTACTGTGGGTGGGCTGCAGGCAGCTGGAGCTGGTCACAGTGGCCAGAAGCTGCCTACAGCTGGGAGTGGTTTTGCCAGGTCTGGTAGAAGTCTGCAGCACCCTGCAGGCCTGACAGTGTGGGCATGGCAGTAAACATGTACACACGTAGACACATGTACACACATAGACACGTGCACTTCCTGTGCAGTAAACTACTCTACTGTGCAGTAAAATGACTTGGATAGGTGTGCCCATTGAGTAAAAGTTTAATTGTGTATCCTATAAGTTAAATACAGGTTTTCTATTTTTTCCATTTTCAGTTTAGCTCTGTAACAGGGAGCTTTGTCAGGGCCCATCTGCCCTTGGACCACCCACCTGTTTATGCGCCAAACAACCACCCCCTCACCTGCCATGCTTTGATGATATATAATTATGTTGTTCATTAGGCAGGAAGCTGCCCATTCTTGCCCTGATGCCTGGGCGCACTATCTGCAGCTCCGTTCCTCCCCTACAATTCAGTCCAAGCCTCACAGGCGGTATCTTAATGTTCTTAATGTCACCAGCCCCACATTGGGCCCCAGAATCCTCCAATCTGGACCCCAACTGGATCCCTCCAATTAGGTGGCCTAATCCACCCTCATTCTAGGTTGCCTAGCTCCCTAAACTCTTCCCCCTATTGGGCATAGCCACACAGACCCTCCGGGGCCACACAAACCCTGTCCTCACCTCCAAGGTCAGTCAGAACCCCAGGCCTTTAGCTTTGGGCATTCCTCGTAGTGGGCCCCTAGCTCTTTTGACCCTTCTGATCCTGGCCCAGAGATCTAAAATGGCTGCCACAATCCACCACCTGCTGGCTGCTTGTCTCAGACCTTAAAGTGGCAGGAACCAACAGTGCCCCACCACAAACTCCTTTAATGGATTATTTTGCTTTTTCTAATAGTAAAAAAAGTGTCCTGAAATTATGGTATTTGAGAAATGTCAATCATTATTATGTTTTTATTTTATCTCACACCACATTCAACTTCTATATTTCTGAATTCAAGGGATTTGGTACCCTTTAACTGAGCAGAAAATGGCACTATTGCTTTTGGTCCTTCGTAGCAGAGAACTGATACAACTAAAAATCACAGGGCTCTAGGTATCAGAATCAGCTCAAGCCATTACAAAGAAACAAGGAGGGCTAGTCTTCGCTCACACTATTTACTGTTTTTTATTTGAGTACTTTTATTTACATTTCCCCCAAAATTTTTACTCTACCTCCCACCTCTTTATGGAGCATAGAGAACATGAGGTATTAAAACAAGACAACTTGACAAAATTGAAGGATGATATTTGTCATTTTCCTGCTGGTTCGTTGTAGCATGCAGTTTTATATGGCAGGCCAAATAATGTAATGTGATCTGTATGCTGATAACGTGGCATTTTATGGATATATAACTACTACAGTGTCCTGAAAGTACTCTACGAGGACAGACCCATAAATAAAAATGGCTAGATGGCAGTGGGCATAGCTACATGAGATGCTCAGTGGCTGGCTATTACTGTGCAGTAACTGAATATTACTGTCACAGTACTAACAGTGTCAATACACAACTGCACAGTATTATTAGGCTACCGTGAGGTACTTTAAAGACACTGACCAGTGCTACTGCACAGTAAGTCTGGTTACTGCTTATTTATTTAGTACTTGATTATACAAGTACTAAATAAATGTACAGTAACCACTGCACAGTAGCATCTCATGTTCACGTGCCCACTGATGAGGGAAGACATTTGTGAGAGGTTCATGTCATCTTCAGGCCTGGTTTTAGTCAGTAGAGAAATATTGGTGGGCTGATACATGAACAGCAAGAAAGTACTGATGACAAAAAAATTGATGACAAAATCAATTACATAGTCAACACAGTGAAAGACTATAAATAACCAGTTATGGAACAGAGTGTGATCAGTGTGCATACTAATGCAAGAAACCTGGGCATTAATGGAACACCATGTTCCCTCACATATATCACACACATCAAAAAACACCTGCCAGCAGTTGGAGTACAGATTTTATGTGAGAAATACTGTAAGAGCAGTTTCTACCAGTACATTTCACATGAGCAAATGGTAGCTTCCCAGTTGCATAAATGTTGTTTTGGCACTTACACATATTATAGATGCACAACATACCCACGCTGGTACTTTGCATGTTCAAAAGGCTATGATCTGGGTGGTCAGGCATGTACCTCCTTACATAAGTACCTGGGCAAGCATAAATCAATGGAGTAAAGGAAGTCAGTTCTCTCCTGTCTTAGCCTGATATCATAGTAGTAAGCATTTACTCAGGAAGCAGGTTCTAGGTCACGGGTGGGCAAAATACAGCCCACGAGCTGAATTCAGCCCACAAGGCCATTCTAACTGGCCCAGGGGGCCCATAAAAAAAATGTAGAAAAATCAATATTTCTCTGCCCTTGGTTCCTGTAAAAAATGACAGGAACCAAGGGCAGTAGGACCCAGGGGAAGCCTGGCAGACTCCAACAACAGCCGGGCCTCCTCAGCCCTGCCGCGGAGCTGGAAGCCCCAGCTGGGGTTTCTGGGCTGGGAGCATACAACTGCCTCGGTGCAGGAAGCTCATGTAACTGTGTGTGGGGGGGATTCCGGGCAAGGAAGGAGGGTGGGGGGCAGGAAGTGGCCCCTCCCTACCCATGCCCAGTGCCCCATAGTGCAGCTGCTTGCAGCCCACATGGGGCTGCCTGTGCCCACTACAGACAGCCCCATGTGGGCTGCAAGCGCCTGCAGTGTGGGGCACCGGGTATGGAGGAGGGGCTGCTTCCCCCCCATGCTCAGCTTTTCCCTGGGCTCCCTCCCTGCACAGAGAAAAGCATCCCCTTACCCACCACATGGCCAGCACCCTGAGCTGCAGACACAGCCCATGTGGGGCTGTCCAGAGCAGGCACAGGCAGCCCCAGGCAGGCTATGAGTGGCTGCAGCATGGGGTGCTGAGCATGGGGCAGGCAAGGGGCTACTTTCTCCTCCCCTCCCCCCCCACTCAGCACCAGCTTGTAAACCAGTCCCACTGCCAGCCTGGCAGTGGGGCAGGTTACAAGCTGGTGCTAGGCATGGGGAAAAGTGGCTCCTCACCTGCCCCATGGCAAGCACCCCATGCTGCAGCCATCTGGAGTTCATATGAGGTTGCCTGTGCCTGCTCCAGACAGCCCTGCGTGGGCTGCGAGTGCCTGCAGTGTGGGGCCCTAGCCATAGGGCAGGTGAGGGGCCACTTTCCCCCATGTTCAGCACCAGCTTCTTCCCTGCTGGCAAGCAGGGGATCAGGGCTGTGCACTGCACTGGGTGTGAGCAGGCGGGGAATCAACAGGAGCAAAGAGCCCACACCCGTGTCCCAGGGCCAGTGCTGGTAGGGCCCAGAGTAGGGTAGCAGGAGCATGGGGTCCCAGCTGGCAGGGGCTTTATGGAGCCAGGCCAGCTCCTCCTCCCTGCTGGTGCAGCCCAGCCCAGCCCAGCTCCATAAACTCCTACTGGCCTGTGCCCCACCCTGGGCCCCACTAGAGCTGGCCCTGGGACATTAGTCCCAAGACATTGGGATGCTGGTCCCAAGATGATGACCAGTTAGCAGGGCACCTGTTAAGGGGTGGGGCTACCCATGAGGCCCTCAACAGCCTGCCAAAACTGGGTAAGCAGCCCTGTGCCCAAAATAATTGACTGCCTCTGTTCTAGGTTCTCCTCAGCCAGAGAAGTTCTGAACAAATAGCTCCCAATTCCCATAATGCTCTAACCACTGGGCCAAACATTACACATTATCTAGCCTTCTTCCTCTAGAGTCTGAGACACTACATGTAGCACTTAATAGTTATTAAATGAAATGGAGGGAGAGCAATAGTAGCCAGGGTCCAGGCTAGAATCAAGGGGCATCTCCTGTCCAGAGAAGTATCCATCTCAATAAGGAACATACCCTTTAGCTTGTTCTCCACCTCCTATCATCCTATATTTACCTCTGTTAGCCGTCGCAGGCTAGAATTGGGTTTTCCATTTCCTGACTGCAAAAAAATGGCAATTTACATGGCTAGTTAAGTGTCATTGTATGTGTACAGCAGGGGTCAGCAACATTCTCAGGAGCTGCTGTAATTAAAATGCTGCAGCTTCTGGTGTATTCAGGGTCCTGTATTTCAAAATGGTGGCAGGGGTGCTCTTTGATTTCAAGAGAGAAAACTTTCATAACCTGAGGGTACTGATTAGTGAGAATACCAGTCTGAGGAACTTAGGGACTTTAATGCAGAGGAGACCAGAAAGCTGTGCAAGTCAAAGGTGTTATCTGGGGTGTAGGTTGTAGCCATATTGGTCTAAAGGACACCAGCAGACAAGGTTCTTTGGGTAAAGATGGTATCTTTTATTACACCAAATCAAATAGTTGGAAAAAAATCATTGCAAACTTTCAAGTACAATAACCCTTCATCGAGCAGAGGAACCATCTGCCAGTGGTCTGTGCTCTTCTTGGAAGGAGCAGTAAAGCAGACAAAGGCCAGTAGTATGCAAGAAAGCCAGTCAGTTAAAACGTAAGTTCAGGTGGTCAGTAGGTGCGAGACAGGAGGAGGGGTGGGAAGGGGAATAAATGTAGCTGTAGTCAATGGATGAAAGCCCTCCCCCCCCCACACACCCCTCCTGTCTCACATCCATTGACTACAGCTTCGACATGGGACAATGAAGAGAGCTGATGAAGAGCTGGTGTAGCTGACCAGCGTGGCAGAGCAGTTGTCCTAGAAGCACCTGGAAGATGTGTTTGCTAGACAGCAGCAGCAAGTGGCTGCATCCCAGCCTCACTGAGGAGAGTGTCGCGATGAGGGTACATAGGTCAGTGCACGGAGGATCCAGGAATGGAAGGCACTTCAGCAGCTGCATGAGGCAGAGCAGGTTCTCAACCCTGCATGCGGCAGGAGCAGAAGCCCTCAGTGCATGGACCGGTGCACAGAGCTGGAGAGCCAGTGTACAGAACAGTGCATGGAGAGTTCAGAAGCAGACAGGACCATGGCATCTGCACAAGGCAGTGCAGGTCTGCATCCCTGCACACGGTAGGAACAAGCCCCCATTCAGTGCATGAAGTGGTGCACAAGGTGATCAAGCTGAATGGGACCCACGAGGCAGCACAGGTCCCTGATCCTACACAATGGGGGACATTGGTGCACAGAGCAGTGCACAGGGCTGCAGAGCTGACAGAATGCCACAGCTGCACTTGGCGCACAGGCTTTTTCCTCTGCCTGAGACAAGTGCCCCTTCAGCATACGGGGTGGTGCACAGGGTGGAAAGTGGGCCAAAAGGCCAGAAAAGCTGCATGAGGCAGCTTGGGCCTTCTTGCCAGGAACAGCAAGCGTCAACTGTCTCAGTGAGAAGGGGATGCCTCGCCCCAACACACTGCTGGACTCAAGCCCAACCCTTCAAAATCACCGAATCGTGAGTCACCCAAGAAGGGGGATTCCCGCAGGGGAGGACGGGCCTCTCATCACTGCAGGCTGCTGAAAGGAACCCCTGATGGAAGGGGACAATTCTTCCTGAGCCAGAAAGAAGGATCCAGGGCTCCTCCTTGGTATGGTGGGTTCCCTGGTTTAGGACCCTGCCTAGCTGAGTAACCTAGAGAGGGTAATGATGTTCTGTTAGGTGACAGGGTCCCCGCTTGGGTTATTTTTTCTTTGGGCACAGCTGCTGTGCCATTGTTGGGTTCTGATTATTTTTTCCATGCTGCTGGGATTCTGTTATCACCCTGCATTTTCATTGTTGTAACCGAAGAGGAGTATCAGCTGTCTTGTATAGGTTATTTTATGTATACATGTTCTATTTGATGTAACCTTATTGTGTATGATATATATTGTCCTATCACTGTCAGATATTCTTGCCATTGGGTTGTATTGATTATCTTTAGGTATGTGCATTTTATTTAATGTTATCTTATTATGTATGTTTAATTATTGACTTATTACTGCCTGTTATTCTTGTCATTGGTTTGTTGATTAACCTCTGTTTTATCGAGTGCCCCACTTTGCCTGAAGGCTGGAGGGTCCCAGCAAGGGGCAGGGACTGCGGGCTAACCCAAAAGCCACAGGGAATTAGGCCTATGCTGGAGTTCAGGGTTAAGTAGGGTTTTCTCTGGGTGAATTGATATTTATAAATAGCATGTATATATATGCGAAGCAGAGCAGAGCAAACTAGGAGTCACAGTGATTTTTAACTACGTACAGGTTTAATGTTAGACTATATACATACATGAGTATGTGTGTGTGTGTGTGTGTGTGTGTGTGTGTGTGTGTATTTATACACACACACGTGTATGTATGTACACACACACACACACACACACCCTTGTATATATAAGGTATCATACTATTGAAGTCAGATAAGCAGGACTGAATCACCTTCCCCTCCTTTTTTCAATACAGATATTGCATTTATACTTATATTTACATGTTATACAACATAGTTTCTCAACCTGTGGTACACATACCCCTGGGAGTATGCAAGACACAGACGGGATACACAGGTACCCCAACTGTCTCTAACACTCCTTTTCTCTTAAAACTACGGCAAAATATTTGGTGTGCCACACATTAAAACTCCCCAGTAATTATTTGGCATTTAGCCCTCCTAGCTTTGGGTAACATCACTTCTAGCCCAGGTTGTGCATCCCTGGTGTAAAAGGTGGCAACCCTATGCACACTAGATCAGACATCTGTCATATCACAGTCTTATATACACAGCCCTTCTTCCAATATGTGGCACACAGTCTGTAAATATAAAATCCCCTGGAAAATTGAGTGTTGGGATACTTATTAAAATTTTCAGAAGTTAGGGGTACTTACTACTTAAAAGGTTGAGAAACACTCTTATACAGCATTACCCCCAACTTGACAGATTTATTAAAAATATTTGCTACGAGACCCATACTTTCACTAACTAGTTCTGAAATAGGAATTATTTAGTCCCTCTATTTTGAGAACCTTTCTTTTGAGGTCGTGCTACTACCTCATTTGTGGCAATGGCTATTTCTATATTTTTTAACCCAGGTGGTATATGGAAAGTACCCCTTCTTCAAATGGAAAGGAAGTTAATGGGAATGTATATGCTGTGGAGAGCGTGGCTACCTAGTTGTAGGCCAGCTCACCTTCATCCCTATAGAACAGAGCAGAGCAGACTAGGAGTCACAGTTATTCTTAACTATGTACAGGTTTAATGTTACACTATAATACATATATAGTAGGCAAAAAAAACCTTAACTACTTTGAGGATGATTCTGAATTAGTGTATGAATGGGTTTACTGCACAGTGTGCAGCATAAGCAAAAGACTGTGCTCACTGATCCAGAATGTTTCTTCCAGTCCAATGCTCCTATGACATCTGTGATTGTAATGTATGAAAATAACAGTGGCTCAGAGTGAAAAACTAAGAGTTTATCTCCTAACTTGTATGCAACTCCCCTATACAATTGTTCCCAGTGAGATTTCTTGTGCAAAGAAGAACTGGAGGTTAAGGCCCTTAAGCCATGATCATTTGAGACTTGATTTCTTTATCCAAAAGGTATGTGGAATGCAATCAATTGCCAGAGTCAGTCATATAATCTTAATGTAAATCTGTCCAAGGGGGCCTTAAATGATACACTCTAAAAAACAGAGGAAGTTAGAGGGTAGAGACATGAGCTAGAATTTAGAGGAACACTAAGGTGTTTAGTATTTCCAGTTATTATCTGATGGGCTTTTTGCCACTTTGCTTTTTGCTTAAATATTCCTGTGTTTATAAAACAGAAGGATCATGAACTCTAGTCAGCAAAGTCATTTGCCAAGAAAGGTAAGACTCACTTTCTCTTTTCAGATGAATTCCTTTCTTCAAGGTTCACTTTGTTAGTTCAAAAGAAAAGTAAAGTGATTCAAGAATACAGCAATAATCATCTAGCTTTGACTGTGTGGAAAGTGAGAACGAAAACTTACATGCCCTGCTGCACCTAGCATTCTTCATAGTCCTCCTGCCATGCCCCTCTGGTGAGACCTTCTCTCAGTGTCTTACCTCAGTGTCAGTACACATCTGCTCTAGAATGAGTGAGAAAATCTCTTTTATAGTCTCCAGCAGACAGTCATGTGACCTTCTCAAAACTTCCAATAGTAGCAGAGGCACCAAAAAAAAAAAAGGGGGGAACCACTCTTAAAATGGAGCTTGATCAGTTTGAGGGAGAGATTATATAATGTGTGTGCCTGTGATAGCAGGGTATTCCACTGAGTAAGCCTGGAGGTCCTTCCCAGTCTTATGTTTCTATTCTCCTTTTCAATCATGGACACTCTAAGGACTGCTCCAGGGTATCAGAGGCTATATCTCCTAGGCTTATTAGCTGCTCCTGCACTTACATTTAATTAAAGTTAAACTAGGGCCCCAAGGGTATATAATTTTACAACAGTTACCTCCTTGTTTTAATTACAGAATCTCTGTTCTTAATGGAGTTCATGCTGAATGGTGCCGCATAATGTTGAGGTACAAGTCTCCCACTTTTTGGATACCCTGTGCAAAACCAAATCATGTTCACATTTCTCCATCACTGGGCCCCAACCAGGGCCAGGCAGAATAGATTAGGGACACACAACAGGCTCTACTGTCTCAAGAGCTGGCTAGGCCCTGGGAAGCCGAGAACAGCTATACTA
Organism: Caiman crocodilus; assembly: GCA_030014935.1. NCBI lineage: Eukaryota > Metazoa > Chordata > Crocodylia > Alligatoridae > Caiman > Caiman crocodilus. Next base: position 60,495,032 of record JAGPOW010003642.1, on the reverse strand, counting down.
CACCATCCCCTGCTCACTGCTAATCCCATCCAGCAGTGGGCTAGTCCCCAGTAATTTTGTTTACTTCCTCTTGTCAAGAGACTGGGCCTGATTTCCCGTCACACAATTACTTTACCTTAACTTAATTGACTCCAGGGTATTTACAACTGAATTAAGGAAATCAGAACCATAAAGACAAATCTGAGGTTTTACACAGCTCCAGTATAATGCTTTCATACCAAAATGTAAAAGTTTTCCAACATACCAGTTAAATTGGGCCCAAGCAAATTCTGCAGATCTAAATGCTATCAGTGGAATCGTTTATTAAATAAAGAACCATAACAGGAAATTTGTACTTCTTAGTACTGCTTCTAAAACTAACATTTATCTATATTATGGTGTAGCAGATATTGATGACTTTTGCTTATGAAACAATCCAAGTTTTCAGGCATTTTTTTTGGTCCTGAACATGGCACCATAAATAGGTAGTAAGTGTATCAACTGCTAGGTAGGACAGGGTAGCTGCAGCAAGTGGAATATGAAAGACAGTCCCCCTGAAGAAATAGGCTGCTGAAACTCAGAAGAAAAATATTAACTCCCAAAGCAGGAATGAACCAATACAAATAGGAAAAGAATTCAAGAAGAATTCTGGTACACTGGGGCTGCTTATCCTCACCTTCCATCCTCTCACTTTTATGAAGCTAATAAAATATTCATTCAGTTGATGGAAGACTAAGACAATCAGTTGCTTTCAATTAGACCAGAAAAAAAAATAATATTAGCATTCTGCTTCAGAAAGTGAAATGTGAGATGATTGGCCTGGAAGCTGAGTAATGGATATGTAGCTTTCTATATTTTGTAAGTTTATGCAAATCTAGCTCAGGTTGTCAATGATTGCAAGTCAGAAGTATCTGGTAGCTCTTTGGTGGATTTTACGGGAAAAAATTGATGGACTCAGTCCGAATCCTAAAGAAGTGTGGTCATCTCACAGAAACTATAATCATAGTTAGAGTTTACTGACCTCATTTTGGACAATGATGCATGCCAAGTGAAGGTCTAAATGGGTGCTGAAACTAAACTGATGTTCATTAAAAATTTCTAATATCAATATTAATTATAATGAGAGTTTTAGCTGAGTGAAGACAGCAGGATCTGTCCTTGAGAGTGCATAGCTGGAATCTATTTTTATTAAATAATGTATTCTGGTTCAATCTATAAAACTTTGTTTCCTAGGTGGAAGTATAGATGAATACATATCAAATTTAAGTTACAAAGCACCATCCAATACATTAAATCCCTGCAGGACCATCAAATGGGTCTTTACCTGATTTCCATTTGTGAGGGACTGAAACACCAGAATGTCGTATGAATCTGTCCCTGTATCTGAATCTATAGGTTGTGAGCATTGCTCCATAATTATCTCTGTAGACATGTCAATAGATCTGTACATAACTATGCATCTTATGCTATATCCATACAGCGGTGGGACAATGCCAGGAAGTACCATGGTAAGATATACTGCTCCTGCTCTGCACACACACTGAATTAAAAGTACCATCATAGCCTTAATGCAGACTTTTCACATGAACCAATAGGCTCTGCCGCTAGTGGTGATGATCAGTAGTGATGCATACAGGGTTCACAGGGGTGCATGTGCACCCCCTGAGAGCATTGGTGCATCCCCTCACAGCCAGCATTCCCTGCTTAGGCAATGGGCAGGAGGGACAGGCTGGAGCTCTGGTGCCCTGCCCTGGGAGTGCTAGCCAGGGAGTGGGGGCACTAGAAGAAACACCTCTGGCATTTCTGGGTGTGCCCCTAGCACTTTTGGTTGGCACCATTGGCTGCACGGGACTCCCCCCAGTCAGCATGATCGGCCTTAGGGGGATGCCCCCCTGATCACTGACAGGCCATTGGTGAGACAAGTGCACCAGTTGCCCATGATCATGATGATGATCATCATCAACTAATTGTACTTAATTCTTTCTGGGTGCATCTCTGTGTGCAATTAGCATGGCTGAATAAACTCCAGTGCACTTTGCACCAGATTTTATTGCTCATTGAGCAATAAACTTTAATGTATATTGCACAATAAGCTGATGTGGTACAGGTCTGACTGGCAGGAGGCCTAAGGGGGCGATGTCAGCCTGCCAGCCTGGAGTTGCTCCACCCCGGATCAATGTGCTGCAAAGGAATTGGCTGGAGCACAATGGTGCTACAATGTGGGACTAGCTGGCAGGCAGCCCCTGCAGCATAACACCTTCATGCCCCAGCCAGGCCTGATTACTATCTACATGAGCATTGTGGTGCACTAAATAACTCTGCCATAGGATCGTACTTGTACTGGGCAGTACAGTCCTACAGTAGAGTTAATTGATTTACTCTAGCCTAATAGTACTGCATGTGTAGACAGTGGTGCTTTACTGCAGAGCTAATTAGTCTGCACAGTCAAGTGCATTTGTAGATGGCACCATGGAGAATTAAAGTCAAGAAATAACATGAAGCTCTCAGAAGCTGAGTTCATTAATTCAGTAACTTTGTAGTACTGGACACTTGACCTTACACTACAATAGACAGACAGACCTACAGATCTAAACTAACAGTTAAAATCTGTAGGTCATGCTGACTGGGCACTTCTGGTTGGCACAATTGACTGTGCAGGACTCCCCCCCAGTCAGTTAATTTAGGCACTTGTATTCCATTTTTTCTTGCATTTCAACTCCCCTTCTTTTCTCAAGTCCCTTTAATCAGGTAGATTCTGTTTCTTTCAGACTTCTGTCTTCATAAACACTGGGAGTCTCTACATGTGACCCTGACTGCACATCTGGTACTGAACAATCCCAGTGACACAGTTATTTTTAGACACTATGTCACCATTGTGATGAGCTACACCAATGTAGCTTATTGCTACAGTGACATAGTGTTGGTGTCACAGCTTGTGCCCACCCATGCTACGCCACTGTAGTGATGAGCTACATCACTGTAGCTCATCACTACTGCAACGTAGTGTTTCATGTAGATGTACCCACTGATAGTTAACATATTTAGGCATTATTAAAAGAAAAGAAAGTTATCTTTCTGGTATATCATACAGCCCTAACTTTTCAAACAAAGCCATCTAAATAGCAAACACAAATGCAAATTTTCTAGAAAGAGTCCAACTGCTGACTAGCTTACATAATTACTCTGTTATTTTTTCCCACTGTTATCATATTTCCTCCAAGTGCAATTCAAAAGAGATTGAGAAGTGTAATCCAATATGACGTAGTGGCAAACTTTCCTGAACCTTACTCCAAAGAGAACTTCTGGGAGTTTGGGGAAGAACATTCAGATTAAATAGGAAAGTAATTGATTTTGCCATCACATTGCATGCTTTTGTCTAATTATAAATGGACTGCTATCAGCCAGTCAGGAAATACTTCAATTCACTCCATCATAAAAGACTGAATACAAATAGTTTATAAATGACGTTGTGGGAATTAAGTTTATCATGTTTTAACAAGGTGTTTATACAAACTTGCAAATGAAAAGAATAAAACTATATTAGCATGTAATATAAGAAAAATAATTTCTTCCCACTATTATCAATATAAAAGCAAGTTATTTCCTTTTACACAAAAGTTCAGCTCTACAGAAAACCTGTTTAAAAAGGCACAGTAACAATTTACTCCCTTTGAAAAAAGCTGTGCTTGGTACTAGGAACTAATAAAATGTGTCTATTTCAGTATGGAGCAAGGCAGTGAGAGGCTTATGGGGAGTGTGAGAAAGAAAATAGAATATTTCCAGTCCGGTGTAATTCTTTGTTTCTGTAGTAGCAATTAAAATAATCTTAAAACACTGGAAAACAGGAATGGAAGGAACTTTGAGACATTATCTAGCATCTCTGTGCCAAGACAGGCAAATCTATACCTAAACCATTCCTGACAGATGTAGCCTAAACTCTTCCTAAAAAAGGATCCTTAGATAACCTCTTCCAACACTTAACTATTCTTGCAGTTAAAAAGTTTTTCTGATATCCTGCTTAAGTAACAAACTTAAATTGTCACAAGAACAACTTCTTGCCCTGTTCCCACTGGACAAAGAGAACACATTAGAACAGGGGCAGGCAAAATATGGACAGCAGGCACCAACCAATTTCACCCAGCCCACAGGCACCCACCCATTTAATTGTGCCCTGCACAGCCTTGCTCCCACCCTTGTGCACAGAAGGGCCCAACCCAGGCAGCATGCAGCTTTCAGGTGAAGTTGCTGCTGCCACTGCTATGGCCACCAGGGGACCTGCTCAGCTTCCCAACATCCAGTAGCTCTACTTTGTCTACCTACTGCAGCACACACTCTGGGCAGCAGGGAGGAAAGTGGTGGGGGGTGGAAGAAGTTGCAGTGGGGAGGAGCAGCAGCTGGGCAGGGGCAGGGAACATGGTGCTGGGGCTGGCAGGAGTGTGGAGCCTGCTCCCAGGAGAGTGGCTGGAGTGTGGAGCTCAGGTGCACAGGGTGTGGGTGTGAAGGAGAATGTACACCTACCATGGTGCACAGCCCCTGCTTGCTAGAAGCAGCAGCAGGTGGGGGCTCTTGAGGTGCTCGTGGCCTGTGCAGGCACTGCCACCAGATAGCACACAACTCCTCCCAGAGCTGCACATGGCAGCAAGGAACACAGCCAGATTGGCCTGCCTCTATTACACAGGGCTCCCTGCAGTGCACGTACAGCTCCCAGCACTCTCATACCACCAGGGGAAGCCCCACACAATGGAGCCCTCTGCCTTCCCTGCTGCCATGGGCAGCTGCCAGGACTCCAGTGGTGCACAGGTCCCAGAAGCTGCACGTGCACTGTGGGGAGCCCCGGATGACAGAGCCGGGCCAGCCTAGCTTCACTCCTTGCCACCATGTGCAGCTCTGGTCATAACTGCACACCACCTGGTGACAGTCCTGTGGGGGCCACAAGTGCTCTGAGGGTCCCCACCTGCTGCTAAAATAATTGCCCATCCTTGCATTACAACCTTCTCTTTACAATGCTTAGCATGTTTGAGACTGTAACCTTCTCTCCTCTTCTCTAGGCTAAACAGTCCCAATTCTTAGTCTTTTCCTTCAGTTTATGTATTCTAGACCTCTGACAATTTTTCATTGCTTTCCTCTGGACTCTCTCCTGGTGATCCATATCTTTTTTTTGAACTGTGGTGTACAAAATCATACCAGTACTCCACACAAGGAGTATCAGTCATACTGAATAAAAGAATAACTGTTTTTTACATATGATTTACATTTATACATTCTTGTGTTAGCTTTTTCATATTGTTGGCTCACGTTCCTGTAACCCCAAATCTTTTCAGCCTTACCAATCATTTTTCATTTTATATCAGTGAATTTAATTATTCTTTGTAAAGCATAATACCCAGCACCTGTCCTCATGAAAAACTAGGATGACATTCAATATTTTTCTTATTAATTATGGTCATTCAGGATCCTAAATTCTGTCCTCCAAAGGGCCAGCAAATCTATTGAGTTTAGTAACCACCGCAGATTTAATAAATATACCCTCAATATACCCTCAATATCACCTTCTAAGTCACTAATGAAAATATTGCCTAGTACAGGACCCAAGTTCATCTTTCTAGTTTGATTGTAAGTCATTGAGAACTATTCTTTGCATATGATTTTCCAAACACATATGTGCCCATCTTACAGTAGATTTCTCTAAACCATATTCTTCTCATTTGCTTAAGGAAATGCCAGGTGGGAACATATCAGAAGCCCTACTAAATTCTAGATATATTATGCCTTCTATTTTCTCCTGTACATACAGTATTTACTCACTTCTTCACCCTTTCTATTTTCCTTATATATCTTTCTTAGAATGTAATTCTCAAATTGAACACAATACTTTAGCAAGGGCCTAAATAAGCTAAAGATTTTGTCAAATCAATATCAATGCTCAGAAAGGAAGGGTGAAACCAAATAGATCAGTTTAACATGACTTGATTTTAAAAATTCCATGATAGTTTTTATTTATCATTTTGTTATTTTTAGGTGCTAAAAAATTATTTATTTGTTCCAGTGTATTTCCAGGAATTGAAGCTGTGATCTATAGCCCCGTTGGTCCCCCCCTCCCTTTATAGATGGGCACTGCGTTTGACTTTTTACAGTCTTCTGGAGTCTTGTTTGCCTTCCAGCAGTTCTCGGTGATAACTTCTAAATGTTCTAGCATGGCTGTAGCCAGCTGTACAAGAGCTCTAGGGTTATGTTCTTCAAGCCTCACTGATCAACAATATCTAACTTTAAGTGGTCTCTAACTTGTTCCTCCTTTTGGATGCCAAATTCTTGCCCTAATGTCACACATGCAGACTCTCCTAGTATCTCATAGTTAACCTTTTTAGTGAAGAAGAAAAGGGGTGGGAAAGGGCACTAAACACTTCAGCTTCCTTGACGTGATCTCTTATTAGCTTTCTTCCCCCTTGAATCATGGACAACTTACCTTGGATTTCCTTTTATTAATAAGGCGCTTAGAAAAAAATACCCTTACTCTTTTTCTGTTTCCTGCTAGTTGCATCTCATTTTGTGCCTTTTGTGATTTTGTTCCCACATCTTTGAGCTATATTTTATACTCATGGCAATTTGAAGACAGAAAATGATAAGCCAGGATACAAAACTGATACACTTCCACATATATGTAACTTGCAGGAAGTCAGGCAGAAAACAGGAGGAAGTAGAACTACAATTTAATGATGTAAAATCCCAAGGTAGACTGTATTTATTGTAACTTCCAGATCTTTAAATATCTTGTACAGTTTTTGAGTTCTTACATTTAAATTGGAAGGTTTAAATTCCTATAGAGCAGTCATTACTAATCTGTCTATATGTGTTTGTACTTCTGACCCTTTCACACTTACAATGCAGAACAGAAAGAGTGAATACAAATGAGATAGCTATAGATTAAATGCTACAAAAAAATCTGTTATGTTCTGAGTTATGGCTATATCATGTCCTGGGGTGCCTAATTTCAAAAAGGGAATTTGGACTAATAATTCTGGTACATACTGCATGAATTTAAAAGAGGGATGACTGTTCACATTTCCATTATTTAGACAGTATTTTACAGTTAGAGACCATTACATTTCTAATTTGTTGGTCAACCAGTAATGGTTTGAATTTAAATCATCTTGATCCCTTTTGGTTAATACATATATTGATCTGCTGCCTTTGGCCAATATTGTCTCCTGCCTTTATTATACGCTTTGAGTGCTGTAAGGTAAGAGACAGCAATATAGGGCCTAAAAGTCACTGTGTTTGGAGTTGGAGGGTTTTGCCTCTGCCTGTGCGTGTACAGGGGCTGGGCAGCTGGAAGCTACACCCACATCACCACTGCTTTGCCCTGCCCCTCATCTGCAGTGCAGGTGGAGCGTACAGCTGTTAGGGAGCTGTGCCAGGGCTAGGCTGTTTCTAGCTGTACCTGCACTGCAGCTAAGGCAACAGAGGGAAGTCCAGGAGAAGCAGTGCAGATACAGCTTCCTGCTGCTTGCCTTGGTTTCAGTTCACCAGTAGCTGGAAGCTGCGCCCATGCTGGAGCCAAGAGGGCAGGAGGTGGCAACAGTATAAGCACAGCTGCTCTCTGGCTGGAAGCCTCACTTGTACCCCAGTGAGGGAGCTCAGGGCTAGGAAAAGCAGTGGCAGCATGAGCACAGGAAACCTCTCTCCCTGAGGCTTCTGATACATTGCTGAAATCATCTGATCTGCTGGGGCCGAATTGTTCTAGCCCAAAGTTTATAAGTTACAAAGGAACCAGCATAGCTTTTTGACCAGTGTCTGACCTCCTCCATCAACTTGCAGTAGCCTTCAACAGTTTGTTCCCTACCTGAGAACAGCAAGATCCCATTGAAGTCCTGACAGAACCATCTCATCCCTCCACTGAAAAGTATGTAGACTACCTGACAGACTTCAAGTGGGATGAGCTATGTATAAAACAGTACAGGGCCATTTGGCTTACAGTTGGAGGTGACTGGAAGTGAAGTTAACGCCATTAGATCCCATACAATAGCTATAAAAACTGGAGTGCTTTAAACCCATTAATCAACTAAGCCACTAGGCTCAAGAGGATGGTTAATACAAAAGAACCAGGCAACTGGGGTGATGAACTTTCTGAGCATTGTAAATGGGGCAGAGCGAGCCCTGGGCAGTTTCAGCCTTGTAAGAACTTGTATTAAATTCCTAGCTTTAATTCTACTTCTTAATTCCTAGCTTCTAATTCTTCTTACTACAGAAAAACCTAAGAAATGGTTTTTTTTTCTTTTGCTGTGCTCTTGGCTATCTTGTCATTTAGCTTGTATATATACATATATCTTGTCATATAGCTCTTGGCTATCTTGTCATTTACCACTTCCTGAAAAGCGGGAGCTTCACGCGCTTCGCGGACTGGCGCTTCGTCCACCGCGCCTGTCTCAACTGCCTGCCTCTCAACGGGGCCGTCCACTTCGGCCACCACCGCGACAAGAGGTGCTGGCGGTGCGGCTATGCGTCCAAGACCCTCCCCCACGTGCTCTGCAGCTGCAGGCCGCACGCCAGGGCCTGGCAGCTCTGCCACAACGCCGTCCAGGACCGACTGGTGAGAGCCATCCCGGCCGCAGCGGGGCAGGTCTCCGTCAACCGCACCATCCCGGGCTGCGAGAGCCTGATGCGCCCCGACATCGTGATCACCGATGAGGAGGCCAAGAGGATCACCATCGTGGACGTCACCATCCCGTTTGAGAACCGGCGCCAAGCCTTCACCGACGCCCGGGCTCGCAAGCGGGAGAAGTACGCTCCGCTGGCCGACACCCTGAGGAGCCGCAGATATGACGTGACGGTCGACGCGCTCATCGTGGGATCGCTTGGAGGCTGGGACCCCGGCAACGAGAGCGTCCTGCGCACCTGCCACATCTCCCGCCGCTATGCCAAGCTCATGCGCTGCCTCATGGTGTCCGACACCATCCGGTGGTCCCGCAACATCTACGTCGAGCATATCACGGGCCACCGCCAGTACACGGACCCCAGCAGGAGACCAGCCGCCGGACCGGACCCAGAGGGGACCGCCTGAACCCGCCCCCCTCTGCACCAGACAGACCTTGACTTTGAGAGGATTCATCGACCACGGACGACAATGACGACGACGACGACGACCCTACGCCACCCAAAGAGGACCCCTGCGATAGATCGAGTATGAACTGAGACTCTTTGCCATTCGGACTACTACTTTTCCATCGCGGACCATTGTCACGGGTATGTGTGTTTCTATCCTCTTTCTCTCTCAGCGT
>JAGPOW010003642.1:60457074-60485678 GCA_030014935.1 Caiman crocodilus | reverse complement strand
GAACTGAGACTCTTTGCCATTCGGACTACTACTTTTCCATCGCGGACCATTGTCACGGGTATGTGTGTTTCTATCCTCTTTCTCTCTCAGCGTCGGGAACCCCCCCCTTCCCCCTCCCCACTTCCCTTACCCCTGGGCTTAGTTGGCTAACACTGTATCTTATGTAACCTAGGTGCATTCCCAACCTCACCCCCATCCTTCTCTTGTTAGTCCCTCGCCCGGGCGCTCTGTATTTCCCTCATGGCTTTGTCATCTTTTTTGGCGATTTTGAAAATCCTTAACATTCACTAATTAAAGTCAATCTGATCTTACAATGTCTTGCTGGCTTAGGATTTATATATCTTGTCAATTCCCCCCCCCAAAAAAGAAAATCAAATAATTTTTCCAAAATTCTTGAAAAGATTCAAGACATTTCTACTGTACATCACATATTCAGAACAGGAGAAAAATGGGTAGCTAGATGTTGCCTAAATTTATGTATATGATTTTGATAATCTTAGCCTACTGAATATTATCCTTCTGTCAGATGCTGTCAGCTGGACCAGGGCTAAATTCAAATACCTAGCTGTCCACTTTAAAGACTATCAAAACAATATCAGCTTCACATAGAATTTCTAGGATCACTAAATATTATTATGGATAGTCAAATTTCCTCACATTCAGGCACCAATTCTGTGTATGAAACCACGAAAAAATGTTATTGAAAGAAAATAAAAAAGCATCATCAACTTGAGAGAATACAGCAAGAATCTAATCTCCGCATGTGATAATTCATAAACTTAGTTCCCTATTCACCAGTGTGAGGATCCATTAGATAAATGTCCCTCTTGCTTCCTTACCTGTTGTTAGATATATTTCAGCAGACCTACATCCAGCCTCCTGACAAGTTCCAGCTGGTCCCAACATTCATCTCTGCTCTTGTCAGCTCCATTGTTTCCACTGTACTATCTCCCAGAAGACAGTGCTCCACCCCAAAAGGATCCTTGGAAATAAATGCAGAAGCCAACTGAGCACTGGAACAGAGTTTTTTAAACTAAAACTGTACTCTTTATCACAAGGGTTCCTTGGTACTTACCATTTTTCCTCTCAGTTCCATTACCCAACAAATACAGAATTGTTTTACAGTAATGGGGACTCAAGAGTGTCACAAGGAATTATGTGTAAAAAGCTTGTGCAAATAAACAGGTCCTGATAGCTGTACTTCCCCTTGTTGAGGACTGACAACAGCAAAGAACCTCCTACTGCTTAGCTCTCCAGACTGCAGGACTTTTGCATACTTTTAGTGTGGCATGAAACAAAGTAATAAAAGAACTTTGCCAATATAAGAACATAGAGGAAACTGTACAAACTTGGGTAATTCTAAAGTGTAGTCACACATACCCTTATCTTATTGAGAGCAACCTGTCATACAACAAAAAGACGTTTTGATTAGCTGAATGTTAAGCAACAACAGGAGGCGATGCTTTGCAGTGAACAGATTCTAGTTTGGGCCTCTGGAGTCCTGCATTCTCCTTCTGGCTCTTCCAGCGCTCCCAAGCTGTGAAAAGCTGCTTTATCTCCTTGTGCTTCTGTCTCTTTTCCCAGCATGTGACAGATCTCATTTATATAGGTTTGCACTTTCAGAGACAGGAACTGTTTTGTTGTCAATAGGGACACTCCTTGGCATGATGGGGCTCCAGTCACTGTTCAGCCTCTCATGCTACTCTGATTAATGATAAACAAAAATCTATGCTGTGTAGACTACCTTGGCTGAATATAGTCAGTGTATCAATATTTACATGAACAGTTTTTGCCCAGAAACACCAGGGATGAGACAGTCATCATTTAACTTACATTTTCATATCAAGAATAATGAAAAAAAAAAAAGCTGATTTATTTCCATCCCATATGCATGTTCTTCACATTTACCATGGCATACCAATCCTGTGTCTGATTCAGATTGGATTTGTCTGTATTTGAAACAAAGTTTTTGTGCTCCACCCTTGCTAACCTAACACATTTTATTCCACCAGGCTCTCGCTAATCTGATTTTGGCATTTTCTATATTTCTTTGACTATTTTAGTGGTAATGTAGATGTCTTAATGACAGATTCAAGAGGGGAAAATGATACTTAAGTTTTGGCAAGGATAAGTCAAGTCACTTACAGAATGATCCACTATGCTCTTTAATTTTTTTAACTGGAAGGCAATGGGTGCATTTAGTTTTGGTAAAATCAGACTAGGTTGTATAACTTATGGTCTGTCCCAGGATGTGTTGTGCTTGGACTGTTCCTGGGAAGGAAGAAGAAAATCTAGTACTGAAGCACAGTTATTTTTTTCTTTTGGGATAAAAATAAAAATTTCTTTCCACTGCCACAGGATTTAAAAAAAAATATTTTGCAAAAAAAATCTTAGCCAAAATAACACACAAGAACTGTTCTTATATGGATAGTATCTAATTAACTCCTAACCTAAGGTGCAATAGAAAACTCCCATACTCCATTATGTTTCAGTAGAAATCCATTATAACCCAGAAACATGTACCATACTGTTTCATTTGCTGAAAAGTGAGGAAGTATTTGGTTTTGTGTCTTTCTGGTTACTGACAAACCAAAGGTCACAAACATGTATTATTTCACTTGAAAACAACTGTGCTTAACCATGCTTCTTGCTCTCCACCCAGGGTGGATCTCCACAGATGCATTTAAGAGAACACTATATAATACAGGATAATAGTATATCATTACAATACTTGCTATAAAAAGATAGACAAATCAAAGTACAAATGTATTCATCTACATCGTGTTTGCTGGTAAACTATGCAGGCAGTTGCTTCAATATTTGGAAAGTGGAAGTTTTTTTCTGCTAGGTTAGTATAATTGTATAGAGCATCCAGAGTCAAGTCTGCAAAATAAACTGAGGGGAAAAAACCAGAAGGTGAAATTAAACTGGAAAAGTCTGAATTAGGGGAATGTACAGGCATGGCACTCACTAGTATTTAGTATACAATGAATGTATATTTCAAGCAGATGTGTCTGAAGAGCATGTTTTCCATTTCTGGTAGTATAAGTCTCCTGATATGAATCACTAACTGCATTTCCCAGACAGACAGGGCTCTCAGTCCGAATGCAATTTTCTTGTCACCGTCCATCAGAATTTTCCAGTCCCAACAAAGGGTAGATCCAGAGGGAGTGTGGCAGTGGGACTGCACTCACCTTTAGCAGTGCCACAAGTGAGTTCTTGGCACTAGGTGTGCCTGAAGTCAGTCTCTGCTTTCACATAGCTCCAGAGCCCAGGGAGCAAGTGCTGCCACCCTGATCTTCCCTGACCTTCCTCTGCTGCTGAATTCAGCAGGTGGAAAGGGAAAAAGCAAACCCAGTGTTCACCCCTAGGCTCCAGAGCCCTGTGAAAATGGGAGGTCCAGCCAGACGCTGCCCCCATCAGCTGGTGAGCTCAGGTCGCTGCTCATGTGGAACTCCATCAGGAAACCTCGCTGTCCACTCACTGGGGTCAGAGCTCAATGTACATGTGCAGCTCAGCCAGAGTTAGAGGCAATGCATTCCCCTTGCCCCATTTCTGGATCCAGTACAGGTCCTAACCTATTTTGAGTTATGGTATTTGCTATTTGATTAGCAATAGAATCAGCCAACAAAATGAGGGTCTTGTTTTCAGCCTCTGCATTTTTTTGATGAAATCCTTAAGATGTAATTCTCCCATGTATTCAGCGAACTGCAGTAAGTAACAGAACTGTTCATTTTGACTAGCAGCCCTGTTAGATGAACTTTTAAAAATAAATGGTGTGGATTATATTCCATCCTCATCATGTCCTATCAAATATAAATCCATATCATAGTGAACTCACCCTGGTCAGTTCTATAAATTCTTTTCACACTTCAAAATGGCTCTGATTCTGGCTATTCTGTTTTTTGGCCTATTCCCAAAGCTGAGTATCAGCTCTTCTCACACTGCACAATTTACTTTGTCTGATGTTAAACTCAGACAGGAAACATCACAGAGATTCCACTGAATCTTTTAGGTATATGACATATTCTTGCTCTCTCTTTTCTGCCTTGACAGCCAGATCCTTAAATAAGTCTGAAAAGTTAATGAAGCATAGGCTTCCCTTCCCCAAAAAGTTGGCACTCCTACATCAGACCTTACATCAGAAGGAAGATCCAAGTCTTCCTTCATTTGACCCTCCAACCCCCAGATAACTTTTAACACATTTCTAGTAATTGGTGTCCTGTAGTCCTTTTACTATGATCCTATGCTGTTTTCAAGTTACTCAGTTCTGGTGAGCAGTCCTCAGAGAAAGCTCCTGAACTGAGTGAATTGAGTGAAATATCTGTGAAAACTGCACTTATTTCTGTTTCTACTTCCTTTGGTTCCTATTTATATGTTCTCTGGACTGAGTGTCATGTCAAATTTACAAGTTTATAACATTAATTCACATTTCATTGACTATCCACATAATTCTTAATCCCTTATCCCCAAATTCCACCCTCCTCCATACCTTAGGCAAACATTCACCATTATCTGTTGTGAAGGCAGATGCCAAATAATTCTGAAGTAATTTTGATGTCTCCTTTTACTTCTCCACTTATCTATAACAATCCTAAAAAGTGCCCACTTTCATTTAAACATTGTATTTAATATCCTCTTACTGCCAGCTGAAACGTTCTCTTTTGTTTAGTATCAGCTGGTCATTTTTATTCTCTTTTTATTTTGTTTTATTTTAGGCTCCTTTGTAATCCCTTTATTTGCTGGAAGTTATATCTTCATTTGCAAATGATTTTGTGACTTCAATCACATCAACATTTATATTTGATTCTTAACAGGAATGGAAAGTTACTGTTTTTCCAGTAATAAAAACATTTGCTGGAAGTAATATCTACTGCTATGTATGAGCAGATAAGTGTCACAATTATCCCATCCATTCATAGATTCATATTAATGCATGAATCTCTCTGATGGTCATCTGTTCTAACCTTTACTTAATGCAAGCCAAAGAACTATTCCTGCATCAAGGCTCTAACTTCTATTTTAGTTGTAGCATCATCTTTTAGAAAGATATTTAGACTTTTAATGCTAAACTAAAGAACCTCTATAATCAGAAATAACTTTCCCACATAGGCAGTTATAGATTGTGATCATGGTACCTTGCAACCTTTTCTTAGACCAATTAAAGAAATTAAGCTTCTTAAGACTTTCACTGTGAAGGCATATTTTCCTCTCATACTTTTCTGAATCTTTTCCAGTCTTTCAAATCACTTGTGATGTGTTGACAGGAGAACTAGATACCGCATTTCAATAATGGTTCATAGATTCATAGATGTTTGTGCCAGAAGGGACTCACCAGATCAAGTCCAACTCCCCCAGTGAATCTGTAGGTGGTCACAAGATCACCTCTCAGCATTCTCTTGCGGATGCTGAAGAGATCCAGGGCCCTCAATCTTTCCCCATAGGGCTTTGCCTGCAGGCCCCTAACAAGTGAGTAGCCCTCCTCAGAACCCTATTGAAGTTGTCCACATCCCTCTTGAAGTGCAGCACCCAAAACTGGACTCAGTATTCTAATTGCAACCTGACCAATGCCACATAGAAGAGAAGTATCACTTCTCTGAACCTACTTGTCTTGCACCTGCTAATGCACAATAAAGTGTGGTTAGCTTTACTGATCGCTTCATTACATTGACAGCTCATGTTCATCTTGGTGTTAACAATGACTCTGAGATCACTTTCTCCTATTGTGCTACTGAGAAGGTCCTCCCCTAGCTTGTAAGCATGGTGGTGATCCCTTCTCCCCAGGTGCAGCACCTTGCACTTGTCCTTGTTGAACTGCATTCTATTCTGTTCTGACAACTTTTCCAACCTATCCAGATCTCCCTGGATTCATTCTCTACCCTTTAGTGTGTTAACTTTACCCTATAATTTGGTATCATCTGTGAATTCAGAAAGAGTGCTTTCCATGCCCTCATCCAAGCCACTCACAAAGACATTGAACAGTACAGGTCCAAAGACTGAGCCCTGTGGGATTCCACTGCCTACATCTTTCTAGGTTGATACTAACACATCCACCACTACTCTCTGAGTGTGACCCCTAAGCCAATTTGCCACCCACCTGACTCTGTAATCATCTGTGTCATAGCCGCTCAGTTTATCAGTGAGACTAGGATGAGATACCGTAATGAAAGCTTTCTTAAAATCCAAGTAATCTACCTCAGTTCTTGCATCTAAACATTTTGTGACCTGGTCATAAAAAGAAACAAAGTTAGTCAGGATGATTTCATCCAGAATTCATATCAGACTAACGAGCCTGAAATGATCCAAGTAATCCCATTTACCCTTTTGCAAAAATAAATAAATAAAATTTCACTTTAGGGCTAGGGACAGAAGTTACATGTAAACCAGTTTAAGTGATCAGAAACTGATTTAAACCTGTAACAGAACAAAAGTTCAGTGCACATAAACCAGTTTCAAAATGACTCAAACTGGTTCAAGATAAACCAGTTGAACGTACTCCGGTTGAACATAGTATCAGACTTAACTGACTGAGGTCAGACCTGTTTATGGAACTTCTGTCCCAGACCCCTTCCTGGTTTAAGTTAATCAGAGTCCCCCAGCATCCCAGCATGCTTTTCAACACTTGTCATACAGAGAGTAGGGTTGGCCCCGCCTCTCTCCTCCCTAGCCAGAGCACTATCACAGCCCAAGCTGGCTGGGAAGGGGGTGGAAGACTGCAGCTGGGGTCTGCCTAGCAGGGGCACAGCAGCACCTGACAAGCTTCCCCCTGCCCCACCCCACTCTCACTGCTCGCTACTCACACCCCGCACAGAACTGGATAGCAGAGGCACTTCTGAGAGGTTTTGGTGCCATTCATTTCCTGTCCTCAGCTGCAGGGAGAGGGAGGTTGAAATGTTCATCCAGTGTCATCAACCATGCATACACCACACAAGCATCTTCCCCTCCCCGCTCCCCC
The DNA here is from genome assembly GCA_030014935.1 of Caiman crocodilus. NCBI lineage: Eukaryota > Metazoa > Chordata > Crocodylia > Alligatoridae > Caiman > Caiman crocodilus. The sequence continues at coordinate 60,478,723 of JAGPOW010003642.1, read as the reverse complement.
ACCTTGCTCCTGGTACTAGCCAGAAGCTGGGGGCTGACAACACTCCCTGGCCCTTGAGTGATGAGTGGGGAAAAAACCTGGCAAGGGTTGCCTCCCCCTCCAGGCACACCCAAATGAGTACTGTACAGGCCAGGGTAGGGGTTTAAACCCCTCCCTAATCAGGGCCTGGCCTGTCCCCCACCTCAGTTCAGCACTATGGAAAAGAAGAGATAGCTGCTCTAGCACGCCTCAACTTCCATCCTGAGCCACTGCAGGCATACATCTGCATTTCCTGAATCAAAAGTGAATGTCTATCAACTTGCAAATTGGTTCAATCTATGCAGGTTAAACCAATCTGCAAAGATTGAATCAATTCATGCTCAGGTTTTTGGCATATCTGTACTTAGCCCAGCTGTTTCTTAACTCCTCTGGAACTTCCTCAGTCTTTCAAAACTTGTTCAATCATAATTAGTGTTTTAGAGACCACTTGAGTCTTGTCTTATGGTGGGCTTAAAAGGAAATTACCTAGTTCTAAAAATGTAAAAAATCTCCTGTATATTTAAACTTAAAACCATGCATCGGGGGTGCACAGTGGCTCACGTGTACACCCTGAAACTGCTAGTGCACCCCCTGACAGCCAGTGTTCCCCACTTAGGAGACAGGCAGTGGGCGTAGGTGAGAGTGTTGGTACCCCTCCCCCTGCCAACCAGGGATTGGGAACACCAGCAGAAGCACTGCTGGCAATTCTGAGTTGACAAGATATGCCGTAGGGGTACCAACCCACACCTCCGCCTGATCACTGACTGGCTGCTGGGGGTCAAGTGCCCCCCCCAACTCAGGTGGCACCAGTCACCGGTGCCTAAAACTGTTTAAGGAAAGAAATGTTGGAGCGATATCTTTTATTGCACCAGCTGTTTAGTCTGGCAGGACATAGACAAGCTTTCTCATACCTCTTTAACGTTCCTCAAGTTTCCCTGAAGCAGTGAGACTTAAGGAAAGGTAGACTACCCAAAAAGCTTTTCTATTCCCACCCCCCCTCCCAACTATACCTTAGGTCCACTAAAAGATATCATCCACAAAAATCTTTGCCTCTGGCACTTTTCCTGGAACATTGTAGCTACAATATCACCCCAACACTACTAACATTATGTAACTTACTTACTTGGCTTTAGTAGAATTGCACGTGTTCATATACAGCAGGGACAGCAGTTACATCTAAACTGGTATAAGTAATCAGAAACTGGTTTAAATCTGAAACACAACAGAAATTCAGTGCATAAAAACCACTTTCAAAATGGCCGAAACTGGTTTAAGATAACACATTCATCCAGGTTTATCAGACTTGACTGAGCTTGAACTCAGAGAGTAGTAGTCAATGGAAGTGAATCGTCATGGCACTCCATAACCAGTGGTGTCCCCCAAGGTTTTGTCCTTGGTTCTGTATTCTTCAATGTCTTTATTAATGATGTACCCAAATGGGCACCCAACATTTTGGTGGCTGGGAAGTGGTGGCAGTGTTAACTGCCATTCCTCTGCTACCAAATTTGTGGAGCCATGGGGAATCTGGAAGGCCAGATGGTATGGCCTTGATACTACATTGGGCACACAGAGCTGGGGCAGTATAGGGCCCATCCTGTAGTACTGACCCCATGAAAGATCCAGCCCATGGGGCTGAAAGGTTGAATGCCACTGGTTTAAACTGAAATGACATCAATTTATTGTCACCTTTTTATTTTTACTCCTATCTACACAGGCATAAAAAAGTAAATCAGGTTTTTTTCCCTTTTTCTGAACAGAATAATGCATGTTTTTGCCTAACCCTATCTAATTTGTATTACTGTTAGCACTTCAATGACAGCATTTTTAGGGAAGAGCGATCAGTATATTATTCTGCCTCATATATCAACAAGAAGAGTGTTGGTCAACGTTCTGATTGCAGATCACATGATGCTAATGGTGTAAAAGGCAATGTCTAGACCTTGATTTCCAGAAACTTTATAATATTGGCAGCTTTTGATTTGTAACCTGAACCTATTATGAATCTGATGTTGAATGGTTTGTTTCTTATTTGTCATTTACATCTCCACAAATTGGGTTAAAAAAAATGTCACCATGATGACAGACTTCTATTTTATACCCTCTCTGTAATTAACTCTGTTAGATTGAAAGTACTATAAGTTCAAATCCAATGTATGAAAATCATTGAAAACCCACTCCAAATCTAACTGCAGGCAAAGGGAAGTTTTTAGTAGACTTCTGACTTAAGTGGTATTCTTTAAAGTCATATATAACTCTGAATGTATACACCTTTGACAATATTTAGAAATTCTTGTAATTTGCAAAGTTAATCAGTTTCAACCCAGTCCCAGTCTCTCTAAACATGGTACTCAGATACATAGTTCATCCTCTGAGCAGAGCCAGGAAAAACAGTAGACTAAAACTGAACTAATTTTCTGACTACCGCTTACGCATTAAGCAAACAGCTGTCAAACGCCTTCTTGACCCAGACAAAATGAACACTTTATCAAATTTCAGAAGTAGCTTTGTTCATTTTATAATTAACTTGTCAAAATGAAACACTAAATGCAAAACTATAGAATTCTGGGTTCAGAAATAATAACTTTTATTAGACCAACTAAGAAATCACACAAAAAACCCACTTCTCTTTGCAAGCTTTTGACACACCCACCCTTCTTCTGGCTGAGGACAAATCCAAGATGTAGCATTTACACCTGGGTTGAATAAGTGGGAGTAGCAGTAACAACTGTAAAGCAAGTTTGTAGAGAAAAAGAAAGAAAAGGCATGGGGCAAAAGTCTTGGCTGTTCTTACCACTATCTATATAGGAAAAAAATCATGAATGTATTTTCCTACTTCTAAAAGTCACCAAAAGCTGATCCTCTTCTGGGATAGTAGCAGCAAATCTATGACTCTGAAAAAAATAATTTTGTATCTCAGAGTACATTGCATTTCTGCCAGCTTATATAATTATTGTAACCCAAATATTAGGGATCTAAGGGATGGACAAGGATTTGCTTGTGATTGATGCTTTTCTGGGCCTCTTTCCTTTCTCTTTAGTCACATAACTAGTGTCAGATACCTAACTCTTACCAGTACCAAGGTACTTCCCATCACAGTCGGTAACACCTGCCAGCCAGGGTTGGATCTTATTGGAATGACTGTGTGTGAGGTATCATTGACTCCTAGAAATTTTATACATCAATTTTATAGGCATATAAGAAGGTGTGCATTTGGTGAGCTGTAGCGTACACAGTAATTGCCTTGTAGTGAGCGAATTTTTGCCTTAACTCTGTGATAACTTGCTTAGAATTGCCACATTTTTTAAAAAAAAAGATAATGTGGTTGCTGATATTAACAAACATTGGGAAGAACTTTATGTTATAATTTGTGAGATTTTTAATAGCTCTCATCTTCATAGCATATAGGTACCAAATATAATGCCCACCATAGAAAAAGATTCAATTTAAAGTTTTAATCACCCCTTTATACCAAATCAGTTCAGTTTGAGGTTTTTACCAAGGCTAAGTACAGACATTCAAAAAGTCCAAGGAGGAATTGATCTAAGTTGCATGGTTTTCTGTAAGCAGTGTAGTAGCAAACAGAACAATCGTTTGCTTTCTTCTGGGGGAGGGCAAACCTTAAACCAGGTTCTATCACTTTGAAGCCAGTCTACGTATGCTAAGCTTATGTTTTGTTACACGTCTGGACTTGTTTTTGATCACATATACTGGTAAAAGTGTGATGTCTATACCGGACCCAAAGGTTTGAGTTTGTCCTGAGCTCATTTAATCATCCTTTACAAGACCATTCAGTTCACCTACTAGTAACATTTCCAAAGTACACACCCATGTGCCCTGGATAGTGTTCTGATTTCATTCTGAGTTAACTGTTGTAACTCTATTGATATCTATGGAGGTACTTCCAATTTCTAGTTATAAGGCAGAGGACAATTAGGCCTACCAATCTGTCTGCCTTGATGGCCAACCTAGAGCATTATTTTCACCAAAGCAGTGGCTCTCAAATATTCTGGACTCAAGGCATTGCTCGCTGCACTTGAGATGCATAACTTTTGTCAACTGAGTGCCACCCAGTTTCAAAAATTAATTGCAGTACTTACCCTCTTGCCGAGCAGGTAGGCAGTTGGGCTAGGGAATCATTCAGGCAGGGATAATCCTGAGCCTGTATTTATCTATGTAGCTTACCTGCTTATCTCCTTGCACCTCACAGCACCTTTCCAATGACCTGGCAGCACCCCAGGGTGACCCAGAATTCTGGCTGAAAAATCAGCGGACTAAAGGATATGGACCCCAGTAGTTTGCTGTGATCATATAGTAGTTAGTACTCTGCATTGTGACTGCAGCAACCTTGCCTTAAATTCAAGGCATGGCATCACCATGAAAGATGTAGCATGGAACAGAGTCCTTCCTTTTGACCAGAGAGCCAGCAAACAGTGCCTGCAGCACCAGGCACCAGATCCTGTCCAGGGAAGATAAGTGATCCAGCTGCCTGTGACTTTGGTTTGCTGGGTGTGTTTGGGGTGTATGCTCTGAGAAGCTGGGAGTGACTGATGACTGCTGAGTGATTGCTGCCTGGGCCTAACAGAAGCTCTAAAGAGAAGTCAAAGCCAGTCCAGGCCCAGCATGGCATAAAAGGAGACTCCACAGGTGCACAGGGACTCAGCAAACAGAGTAAACAGTTTGCAGGCAGTTCACAGGCTGTTTTCTAGGCTAGTTTGTGGGTAGTAGCATAGTCCATTACCACACAATGATGGGGATGTGTCATACCCTATGGCTTCCCACCTCGGCCCCACCTGGTGCTCCCCCTTGCACTACTGAGGCCTCCACCCAGATGGAACACATGGTTCCATCCTCCACTCTGATAAAGCCCCTGGTCCGGGTTGCGGGGGCTGCCTGGCATGGCTGCCAGCAATTGAGAATGGGAGCAAGATCACTCCCACCTGTAGGTTATGCTCCTTGGTGAGATCCCTGGAGTTCCAGGTCCAGATAAGCAGGCTTCATGCCATCACAGCCCACAAGCAGGAGATTGACTACTACTACTACTACTACTACTACTACTACTACTACTACTATCAGGCTCTTCTTCCAAAGAATGAAGAGAAAAGAGCACAGATGCCTGGCTATGTGAAGATAGACAACAGGAAGATTGACTGGGAATCCCATGTGGGGGATGCTTGGAAGATGGTCGTCTTGGGACCCAAGACATGTGGTACCAGGGTCATTCCTCCCTTGGAACTGAGCAACAAGTATACATCTCTCATATCACCAACAGAGACATCAGCCGAAACACTGGCTCTGGATGAGGGGAGGCAGGTAGCTGCCACCCCTAAAAAGAAATGCCAGGTGATTGTAGTGGGCAACTCCCTTCTGAGAGAGACCCTGTCCCTCTGGCCCATGAGATCTGTTGCTTCCCAGGAGCCATATCTGGGATGTGGCGGGGAAAATTCCTCAGCTTCTAGAGCCCTCTGACCACTACCCCATGCTTTTCATCCATGTGGGCACAAATCACATGGCTTGGAGCAATCCTGGCCAGGTTATGGGTGATTACAGAGCTCTTGGGGCTAGGCTTAAGGGGTTGGAGATTCAGGTAGTTTTCTCCTCCATCCTCCTAGTTGCTGGCCACAGGCCTAGGAGAGACAGCTGTATCAAAGAGGTGAGCCAAAGGCTCTGGAAATGGTGCTACCAAGAGGCTTTCAGCTTCCTTGACCATAGCACGCGCTTCAGAGATGGGGGTCTTCTGAGAAGGGATGGTATTCACCTCATACCGAAAAGAATGGCTCTTTTCTTGGTCAGGATGATGGACCTCCTGGACAGGGCTTTAAACTGAGATCACCAGGGGACAGGGGGACAATTAGTGAAGCAAGCGCAGGGACTGGAAAACAAACAACCATTACAACAGTAGATGACAGGAAGGACACTACAGCACGAGCTGAGGGAATGGAGCTCCCTCAACATGACAGGAAACCGAGGACCTCCAGTGGAGGGCTTAAATACCTGTATACAAATGCCAGGAGTGTAGGAAACAAACAAGAGAAACTTGTCCTCCTGCTTTCCAGAAGGGACTACAAAATTGTAGGGATAGCAGAGACCTCATGGGACTCTACCAATGATTGGATTGTAGCTATAGAAGGCTACACCCTGCATAGGAGAGCTCACATAGGGAAAAAAAGTGTAGGTGTACCTCTATATGTAAAGAAGGAGTACAAATTGAAAGCCAAAATTGGTACTAAGGAAGGGTGACTTGTGACCCTCTAGGTCAAGATATGCAGGGGGAGGGAATATGGAGAAAGGGACCTAACTGTAAGAGTTCATTACAGATCTCCAAATAAAGTTGAGGAGCTAGATCTGGAATTCTCCACAGAACTAGAAAAGACTGGAAGAGGCTGTAAGACCATGGAATAGGGTAGTTATGGGTGACTTTAACTACCCAGACATCTAAGAAAAACACTCATCCAGATCTGACCAGTTGTCTAGATTCTTGACTTGTATTGATGACTACCTGTATCAGGAAGTATACAGGCCAACCAGAGGAAATGCACTGCTATATTTAGTTTTGGCCAGGGCAGACACCCTAGTGAGTGATCTGAAGATAGAAGGTAACCTAGGTGACAGTCACCATGACACTATCACTTTCACTGTCCATCATAGGCCTGGGAAATCTGTCAGTAACATACAAATTCTTGACTTTTAGAAAACTGACTTCTAAAGTCCTTAGCTTATCGTGAGTAATGCCCTATTGGATCAAAGACCGCTGGGAAAAAGTGTGGATGAAGAGTGGTCATTCCTCAAGGACACGACCCTTGGAGCACAGAAGTTGTCCATACCTGCATACAAAAAAGGTGGCTCAGGGCTGGGAGGCCATCTTGGCTCCATAGGGAAATTACAGATCTTCTGAAAAAGAAAAAGGAGGCTTACCAACAATGGAAGCTAAGAATAGGTCCCAAGGAGAACTACATAATATTGGCCCACACCTGTAGAGGGCAGATTAGAAAAACAAAGGCGGTGACTGAATTCAGGTTACCAACCAAAATCAAAGACAATAAGAAATCCTTCTATAGGTTATGTAAGTAATAGGAGAAAAATCAGTGGAAACGTGGGATCACTGCTCAATGCATCTGCACATCTGCTCACTGACACCAAAGAGAAAACTAAACTCCTGAATGAGAAGCTTGGATCTGTATTCCACCAGTCTGAGTGATAGCCTAACAAAAGCAAATATGACATGGGATAGTCATGGTAGGGATGATCACCTATCAATAGTCAATGTAGAGCTGGTGACAGCTAGAAAGGCTGGATATCTATAAATCAGCAGGACCAGATGAATTCTATTTGAGAGTGCTGAACAAACTAGCCAAAGTCATCACAGGACTGCTGGTGAACCTCTGAGAATTCCTGGTGCTCAGGAGAGGTCCCAGAAGACTAGAAGAGGGCCAATGTTGTGCCCACCTTCAGGAAGGGGAGGAGAGAGGAAAGCAGGAACTACAGGCTGATCATCCTGACCTCAATCCCAGGAAAAATCCTAGAAAAATTTGTCAAGGAGTCCATATGCAATAAGCTGATAGAAGGCAAAATTCTGAACAACAGCCAACAGGTTTTGTCGGGGGTAGCTCATATCTGACTAACCTCATCTCCTTCTACAAGCAGGTTACTCATGACCTAGATAAGCGGAATGAAGTCAACATCATTTACTTGGACTTTAGGAAGGCGTTTGACTTGGTGTCCCATGAGGCTCTCAAAGTAAAACTAGGGAACTATGGGCTCAACAATTCAACTGTCAGATGGGTGGGAAACTGACTGCAGGGTTGGACCCAGAAAGTACTAATAGACAAATGTGTGTCAACCTAGTGGAAGGTAGCCAGTGGGGTTCCCCTGTGTTTGGTACTATTTTCAAAGTATTTGGTACTTTGATGAAAATGTTGAAAAGCACTGGTCCATGATCTGGATGTGGGGATGAAAAGCACATTGGCAAAGCTTGCCAATGACATTAACCAATGGGGAAGTGTGCCCGCACATCAGGGTAGACTGATGATCCAGGCAGATCTAGACACATTAGTTAGATCGGCGGACCAGAACCAGATGCTGTTCAACACTGAGAAGTGTAAAGTGTTCCAACTGGGGAGGAAAAGTCTGCAACAAATTACAGGCTTGGTGGTGCTAGCACCACATCTGAAAGGGACCTGGGAGTCATAGTTGATCATAAAATGAATATGAGCCAGCAGTGTGATGCTACAGTTAGCAGAACAAATGATATGCTGGAGTGCATCAACCAATGCATCTCAAGCAAAACTAAGGAAGCCATTGTCGTGCTCTTCTCAACATTGTGAGGCCACAGCATGCAGTTCTGGGTGCTACACTTCAATAAGGATGTGCAAAAGCTTGCAAGAGTCCAGAGAAGAGCCATTCATTAGACACCTGAAGAGCAAGGCATATGAGGAAAGGCTGACAGATATGGGACTGCTCAGCCTAGAAAAGAGTAGGCTTTGAGGGGATTTGGTGACAGCTTACAAACATATCAGAGAAGCGCATCAGGGGCTAGGCAAACAACTGTTCACCAAAGCACTCCAGGGGAAAAATGGGAGCAACACTCAGAAACTCTGAGAATAAGGTTTCAGACTGGATAGAAGGAAAAACTTCATCATAGCTCATGTGACCAGACACTGGAATAGATTCCCAACAGGGATGGTGCAGACACCAACATTGGAGATCTTCAAAAAGAGACTGGATGCACATTTATTTGATCCCAGCAAAGTTTCCTGCCCAGAGCAGGGAGCCTGAACCCAATGATCTCCTGAGGCCCCTTCCAGCCCTAAACTTCTATGAATCTTCTGTAAAGTTCTGTGTTTGGTGGAACATCAATTGTGTATGTCCACCCAGAACTCTACTGATACTTATTTTATTTTACAGCATTTTTGAGCAACTCATATGAGCTATTTTTTTCCAGCGTTTTGTACTATTTTTATTTCCTTTATGGCATTGCCTCTGCAAATATTTGCAATTCTAGTAATGAAAAATGCAGTTCTTCCCGCTAAAGAAATTTGCTCTGATTTCTTTATACCTATATTATTGTTCTACCATATGGTACAATAAATGCTAATCCTAAAAGCATACTTCCTTTATTGCCCTTAGACCATTCCATGAAAATTATAAACATATTCAAAATTTGCCTAGCTAGTCATATTCTTTTACTTTTATGACAGAATTATGGATCATGAAATGTGGTTATGTAATGTATAATATCTCTCTTTATTGGTTTATTTGATTGGATAGTGGGACAGTGTCCACAGTCTCTGTAATTTTCAATTGTTTTATTTATTTTATTTTTTATGGAGATGAAGGAAGTCTTTTTTCCATTTCTGAACTGGGGTCCTTCAGAAATCTGAATGTTCAAAGTTATGTATGTTCTCACCCAGGAATATAGCAGCTTCCCTGGGAACTAGTGTGTGGTTATCATAGGCCATTTAAAAATAGAAAGATTCAAAGCAAATTTTGGTAGATGAATATTCAATTAGGTGTTGAAAATAACTTTGTTTTGTATAGTCAGCCATAATTATCTGTTGGATGGTAAAGAAAGTTTAATCTAATGCAGTCAGTCAGATATCAGTAGAGCTCCAATCACTGGAATTATTTCAATAAACAACACCTGAAAACCTAGCTTTTTTTTTTTTAAGCTTTGCAAATATTAAGCCTACAAATGTCTGTCACATCTTCTATACCCTAATATTAAGAACCTTTCACATTTATTTACTTTCCTTTTGTTATCAGTTCAACTGAACTGTACAAAACTGCTTGAATTAAAACTGAACGAATGCAAACATACAAATTCATATGTCTAGCTTTTCCTTAATACGGATTCTCAGTGGAAAAAAGAGTATCAGCATTAAGGTACTATGACCCTTTTGCAGTAGAATTATATTCTGGAATATAAACTGAGCTCCTTGGTATCCCATTATGTTCATGCTGATACTACTGAAGGAACAGGCTGGAAGTAGGAAAACATTTTATATATTGTGTTTGGCATTTCATAGGCCAGGCTACAATTTCTGTACATTAACCTGTGCTCAAAAGGAAATTTGTCCTTCAAGCAACGCTGCAGAAATGAATTGTTCAGGACTTACTTGATAAGACAACTATTTCACCCCACCCAGTATTTGGAAGTTTCTTACCATGGCAAACATCACTTATTCAGTACTGAAAGATATTTTCCTCTTTCATTTGCATGGTGAAAAAGCTGGTTGTGGTTTTTCTGAACTATATGAATTGGATGAGTCATCTATAAATGATAAAGAATGAAAGCAATATTTGAAGTAGCAGCAGGTTGGATAGCAATTCATGCTAGCTATATGATACATGAGGGTTCTTTATCTAGTGAGAGAAAAATATAAAACTACTGCAAGATCTCGGTTTAATTTTCTGGTAAGTTCATATGTTTTTTTCTAACGGTCTAGCCACATCTTTTCTTTCATTATTTCTCATAAAATCCCTCCTTTCTCCTCCAGATAAAAGGTATTGCATGTCACCATGGATAATGTACTCATTTTTTTTAAACTCTAGAAAGCTGGAAAATAAACTGATATGAACCAGAGTATAATCAATTTGGGGGGGGTTTTGCCACCAAAAAAAATGGACATACCACAAAAACCTTTACCAGTGGGCCATCAGCAAGCTAATTTAAAAATGACAAAAATTGCTTATCTGAGTTAACATAAAATTCCTGTTGAGAAAAAAAAAAAGTCACACTGGATCCATTCAGATGACACTGAATTTTATCACATGTAGACACAAAAAAATGTGTCAGTGGCACTATAACAGGGAACCCAAACTCTGTTACTTGGGCACAATGGAGGAAGAGGAGAGGGAACTATAACAGGGAGTCAGGGGATCAATGTCCCTTTAAGCGGAAGCAGCAGGCTAAGGCAGCTGTGTGGGGTTGAAGTTGTAGGGCTAGGGACAGAAGATACACATAAATCATTTTAAGTGATCAGAAACTGGTTTAAACCTGTAAAGAAGAGAAGCTCAGTATACATAAACAAGTTTCAAAATGGCTGGTTTAGGATAAATCTGGTTGAATATATAATGGGAGTTAACTGACTAGGGTCAAATCCATTTATGAAACTTCTGTCCCAGACCCCTTCCTGGTCAAGTTAAATCATAGTCCTCCAGCATGCTTTGCAGCCCTGTGCTGTGCTGTCTGCTCCAGAGAGCAGAGCTGGCCCTGCCCCTCTGTTCCCCAGCTGAACCAGTGAGTCTGTCTGACAGGGGGGTAGGGGAGGACAAGCCCAGGTGGGGATGTGGCCCAGTCTATGGGTGGGGAATGCCCCCCCCAGGCAAACCACAGCTGGAGTCAGAAGCCAGGGAGGAGGGTTAAACACTCCTTCCCCCACTCAAACTTGCTCCTGACTGCAACCGTGGACTACAAATCCCAGAGGCACCTGGAAGCAGGAGGCAGAAGTGATGAGCAACCCTACAGAGTCCTGCTGCTGTAATTCTGGACTGCAAATCTGAGAGACCTTGGGGGCAGCAGAAAGAGGTAGTGAACATAAAGCTAGAGAGCCATGCTCTAGTGCACCCTGGCTTCTGGCCTGAGCCACTGCAGGCACGTGGCTGCATTTCCTGAATCAAAGGTAAATGTCTGCTTACTTCTTTCTATTTAATCTGTGCATTTTAAAATAACCTGCAAAGACTGAATTGATTCAGCCTCAGGCTTTTTGACTGTCTGTACCTAACCTAGGAGTATAGGCTGACCCTTAATTATTAATGCAAAAGCCCTATGTGGCACATGTGAGGCTGGGAAAGGGGTTGTGGTTTCAACGCACATAAGCCTAGGGCCTGAACCAGAGCACAAAGTCAGACCCTGCAGGCTGCAGGGAAAGGAGTTTCCCCTGGGAAGCTCACTGTAGGTGTCCCTGGGAACTGCTTCCTAAGGTAAGGGTCACCCAAGCTACCCACACAGGTGAGAGTAGGCCTAGCCCAGGGAACTGTAGTTTGTGAGAGGATATTCATGGACTTTATGGAAGGAGTTTGCTTGCATTTAAGTTGTGGGGTATACAATGCTCCCTCTAAGGAGTAGCGGTCCATGAGTGTACCACTTTGGTCTGTGAGTGTGCCACTTCGGTCCTGCCTCCACCTTTTAATGAGATGTGGGACACTTATCAAAGGTAAGGTCCTCACTCCTCACCAGGGGCAGGCAGCATGAGCTGGGGGATGGGACCTGGCATGGGCTCTGCCAGCTCTGGGGCACTGCTCCACTCCCCTGCATCACTGTGAGGAGTGAGGAGGCACATGGCATCAGGGCTGGGGAGTGGAGCACTTCCCCAGAGCCAAAGGAGCCTATGGACCAGTTGTCCGGAGCCAGCAGAGCCTCACTCAAGCCAGACAGTGGCTTCTCCCCAAGATGAGGCAAGGCAGGAATGGAGACTGGGGTTGGGGCCTGACACAGGCTCCCCCAGCTCCGGAGAACTGCTCCGCAGGCTCCATCAGCTTCAGGGAAGTACTTCACTTCCCAGCCCTAATGCCAAGTGCCGTCTTGCTCCCCAAGGTGATGTGGGAGAGCAAAGCAGTTCCCCAGAGCCAGTAGAGCCCACACCAGGCCCCAGCCCCTGCCCCCATTCCTGCCTTTCCTTGGGAAGGAGCTTACCTTCAGTAAGTGTCCCATGCTGCAGCCCAGCTCCTATCCCAGTGGGTGTGCAGCCTTAAAAAGTTGGTGTGCAGCAAGACTTTTACTTGTGCATGGCCATGCACATGCATACCTTAGAGGGAACCTTGGTGGTATATGTTTGTTTATGGTTCTTGAATAACCAGAGGACTAGAAGTGGCTGTAGGGGCAAAGGAGGCCATGAGCAGGTACCCTCTACTGCAAGGCTGAGGTCTGAAGAGCTAGAGCCTGAATTGGTGGATCGAAGCTGAGAGGGCTCAGCTAGAGGAAAAAGAAGCTGAGGCCAAACAGGCTGAACCCTGGACAAATGTTGGGGGATGTTGGCCTAGCATTAGTCTGGCAAAAACAGAGAGAGAGAGACTTTGTGGGCTGGGTTCTAAACTCCAAGACAAACAGACCAGGTTTAGCCCAGGGACAGCAAAAGGGGGACTAGAGAAAACCCCCAAAATGACCAGCTTCTAAGGGCAGTCTCCCCTCTATTATCAATATCAAAGCATGGCTGGCAAGATCTCAAGGGAACTCCCTAAGAGGCAGGAGCTAAGGCTGGTCAGGACTAAACTGGCCATAATGGGGGTACCACTGCAGCCCTTGGGCAAATCCTCTCACAGGCACTAAACACAGGGTTCTAACATAGGATCTTCCTTTACCTCCATGATGTAGTTATAAAAGAGAAATAAAACAGACACAATCAAGAGCATTAGCAAGGGTAAAATTACAAAAAGTAATCAATATTAACATTTCCAAACATAAGCTGATTTCTAGCCTGGGTAAAAGACATGTTTTTCTCAACATAGTATTCAGCAACTAACACAAAACATAGTAACTAGAACATAGAACTACACATGCAATTAATGCAACATGATAAACTCTGAAGCTCTTTCAGCCAGGGTACATTGTTCCTGTGTGCATTGTCTACATATGTGCCTGGGACAGCAGCATTTTGAGCCAGGGTGAAACAGCCCTAGGGTGGCAGGGGACACAGTGAGTGATCCCTGGGCTCTGTGTGGTGGTGTTCGGTGGTGGAAGAGTGAGCAGGTACCAGGGGTCTGGTCTCCTAGGCTGACCAGGTACAATTTACACTGAGCAGTCACCATTACAAGTGCATTTGATCTCACTTAAAGACTCCTTTCTAATATAGTACTGTCCATGACAGTACCATCTTACAGCAGAATGAATTAGTTTACTGTGCCCTAATACTAGCACATATGTAGATGGTGATGCTTTATGACACAGCGAATTAGTCAACTCTGAAGTAAAATGTGCATGTACCCAACGAGTATCTATATAGGTTACTGCTGGAGAAGGGACAATGGAATAGAGGGACTATTTGATGGCTATAAACAACAATTCTGAAATAAAAGGCTTTCCCTCCTTATGCTTCCTAGTGAAGCCCACATAGGCACCTCCCATGCTCTCTGATCCCTCTGCTTTAACAATATCCCCTACCATGCCCAACCATTTGTTCAAGTCCCAGAGCACAGAAAGACGCATGAAAGGTGAGTTATAGTTCACACTATGGACTTATCTACAAGCCCATAACACATATGAATTTAAATTATATTTATCTTTTTAAAAGCTCACTTCTGCCATGCTGCTTAAAGAGACTTAAATTGATTTGTATCAAAAATTAATTTGTATTACTCTAACTGCTTCTTTGGTCTGAAACTGGATTTGCTCACAACTGTGCCCCACCCTTTTTTTGAATGACTGGAAGGTGCCTAGCACATATTATGGATACATAAGACAAGGAGAGTCAAAATTTCGACTGCTCCTGAAGAACTGTTATCAATACACGCTTATATAAATCTACCCGTGTTGGAACATCCACTTTCAGAATCAAGTGTTTTGTTATGACTTCAATACTTGCAAAATTCCCCACGGAGTTGTCATTACATTTCAGAATGACAGTACAATAAAATATATCACCCAAAGAAATTCTTGCCTCTTGAAAATAGACAAGTGAGAAAAAGACGAATTTTAAGTAAAACCTAGCATAAAAAGTTATAAAATTCCTTCCTGAGTACTATTTATTGAATACAGTTATACACAATAATACACAATACATTACTTATTATCATTATGTCCCTTTCTATACCCATGCCTTGCATACTGTCCCCATTTCTGAACCCCACACTTCCAAAGGTTATAGAAGAATGAGAGAAAGTCCAGAGAAGGGCAACAGTGACGATTAGTGGTTTGGAGGAGCTTCCATATGAGGAGAGACTAAAGAGGCTAGGCCAATTCAGTTTAGAAAAAAGACTTAAGAGGAAACATGATAATGACTTAAAAAGTACTAAATGGCAAAGAGAAAGGGATTAATTATTTACTCTCTCTCTTAAAACCAGAATTAGGGGTCATAAATTAAACCAGTAATTAATAAATGTAAAACTAATAAACAAAGTTCTTGTTAGCATAGCATAGCTTGCAACTAACATGTGCAACTTGTTGCCACCAGATGTGGAAACTGACAGCTTAGCCAAATTCAAAAAGGGATTGGACAAATTACTGGAGGAAAGGGGTATCAGTAGCTATTGAACATAGGAGTAAGGGGTATAGACTCTGAATCAGAACTTACTAGACCTTTAATGCTGGAGGCTGCAAGTGGGAGATGAACACAGAGAAAAACTCTGGTCATACCCTGTTTACTTTCCCTTTCAACATCCACTCTCTGCCACTGTGTGATACAGGATACTGGGTAAGAAGGACCTATGGTCTGATCCAATAACTGGCATTTATTATGTTCAGATTGCCCAGAACCCAATACACAGCTCCTGATATGTCATTTTACAGTAAGAATGTCCTCTTGTTATAATCAAAGTGCTACAGTTCTCTATAGGTCCTTGGGACAATAGTCAGCTTTTAATGGCACATATTCTATGCATAATATACACTGTCTGTTCAAAGAAATATATTGTTGTTCATTTCCAGATGAAATGGCCAGGTCACTTATAATGTAATATACCCATTATAATCATATCATATAGAGATATACATCTGTACTCATTATTTCTGTAATCCCAAAACTAGTAAAATTATTTTCACTAAAGCAAGTAATAGTAAACCATGAATCTCTTAAGTATAGTTGGGCAGCAATAATGTAATAATGCCTGCTTCAAATGATTCTGCTAAGAAGCTGTCTATATTCTTAAATACTGGTCTTTACTACATATTTTGAAATTCTGGCACCCTTATCATACTTAGTATTGAGAATAGACAATAATGGTTGAGGATCCTGTATGCTACACACAGAGACTTGTAGAAAGACTCATTAACAAAAGTGAAGCTCCTCAGCGATTAAGGTGAAACTCTATGTAAATTAAATTGGAAAAATCAGGTCTTAATTTACTCGATCCATCTTTTCCTACTATGATTTAATACCAGTTCCAGGGAACCCATCTTTTTAAAACTAACATCAGGCACTGAACCTCTACACTAAGGCCTCCTGAAAAGCTATGGGATGCAGTCTCTTTTATCAAACACTCTGTAAAAAGAAAAGTTTTATGTTTTATCTCATAGGAAATATCTGGGTGAGAAATTCCAGTTTTGAACTGAAGAAGAAAGGGAGGAAGGAAACTATCCCAAAAGTATATGCAACATTATTAAAGCCTTTCTCTGTCCATTCACCAGGGCTAACAAGCCCCACAGGACAGTTAATATTCTCTTGCAGCAGAGAGCACCAGAAAATTCAGAGGGTTGTGTCATATTAATGTCTGATCCTCTGCCAAGTTACTAAACTCCCATGCTTTTCATGACTAGGTTTTTAATACAGTTTTTAACATATATTACATAGGCATATAGAAACAATGAAACTGGTCTAGCCAGAAATATTCTCTCAGTTCCCTGACCTCAGGTTCCAGATAATCTATGTTAGATGGAAGTAAATCTCAATATCCAACACTCATAGTACCCTTTTAGAATTGTCACTTTTTTAAAGTCAGACTTTTGGCTTAAATTGAACTTCCAAGCCAACACTAGTTTCTACTTACATAAAAGAGTGCTGTGTTCCAAGGGAGAGAGACTGCTGTAATAGGTAGAAACCTTAGAAGCGAATTAAGGCTGCAGTCAAGGAAGTAATGTTGGTCAAAATAGCATTCATATTCATGGCAAACTGTTATGTGTTTTAGGACTTTTCCAAAAGAAGTAAGCAGCCTTCAGTAGTCTTTTCCCAGAAGCACAGGATTAGAAGGACCACCTGAAACAAGTTAACCAGTCTCCTGCTACCAAGAACAGCCAGGCTTTTCCTCTCTGGAAATGGCATACATTCACACGGTGTTCAGAAGAACATTAATGTTCCTATTGTTGTAACACACCATAATTTTAGGCTTAAGACTAAGGCATAAAGAATCACAATGAGGAGAAGAACACATCTACCTTTTGTATTAAGTTTTTCAGGGACCCGAGTGGGGTAGAATTGTATCACACTTAGGTTCCCTAGTCAATCTTAAATGTTAAATAAGGGTAAAATGTTAAGGTTGCTGTTTGGCAATGAGAAGAATCTCCCAGTTTATAGTATCAATTCTTATTAGTCCCTATTTGCACTTTGTGCTATTGATTTCATTTTATTTGTATTATTAATGGTCATTCAATTCTGACTGTATGATGTTCCAATCCTCCTCTGCAACAGACTGTCTCAAAAAAAAAAAATCATCAATGCACCCATTTTTAGGAAACAGAACACTAGCTTGATTACTGAAAGTGGTAAATAAGATTGATCCCAATATCAATAATTGAGGAACTCCACTGCTAACCACCTTGCAACCTAACATTTTACCCTTTCATCACTTCTAGTTGTAGTCTTCTCCTCAGTGAATTTGTTACCCACATTACCCAATTGTTACCCAATTTTTCATCCTATTCCCATCTTCTGTAGCCTACCTAATGCCTTACTGAAGTCCAGGTAAAGGAGATCTGTCACATTTTCTTTGTTTACAAAATGACAAATCTGGAACAATCTACTTTAGTAAAATTATGCTACATTTTATTCCATTCTCAATTACCTTCATCTCTTCCATTATTTTCCCCTTCAAATTTGTTGTCTCTGTATACTGCTAGTGTATGTGATTGCCTAGATTGCTCTTTTCAACTATATACAGGCAACGCTCTCTTAACGCTGTTTCACTATAGCATTAATTTTACTTGATACACGATTCTACTTAGCACTCAGCAATTTTCATTATAAATGCTTATGGGCATTGTACAGCTGGCACTGAAACTGACACTAATGGCAGCCCTGACTGGTGATTTTAGTAGTTTTATAAAATGAAAAGCGAAACTGAAAGTTGGTTTCACTTAATGCTTGGTTTTTCAGGAATCAATTAAGAGCACTAAGCAGGGGTTGCCTGTATACTGAATTTGCTATTCTTCTGATCCATTTATTAAGAATACTTGCTCTTCCCTCTGATAATATCCCTTGCTTAAAACCATTATTCAGGATTCTCCTGGAAGCCAACCTCACTCGACTGAAACTCTGTTTTCAGCTATGTGGAGGCTGTGCAATTCTGTTGCAATCAATAGTTGTTACAAAAGGAATTCTTACCCTGCTGCTAGGAGACTGCCCAGGACAAACATTTTTAACACAGCATTGCTAAATTTCTGTTTTTAAGGCCTGAACTCCACAGCCAGCTCATCTTTCATTAAACTGTGCTTGATCAAACACACAATGGAGGTCAGGTTGCTTGCAGCTGCAAGACTGGGATTTCAAATAATCCAAGATTCACTGTAAATGAACCCTTCTGCTACCAGTAGGAGGCATGCAGCTGTAATGAACCAGAGTGCCACATGTGGCGTCATCATTAAGTAACCTTAACAGTCATAAGGTTTAAACAAGACTTAATAGCCTTGGTAGTTTCTCTCTGTTCTTGGTAAATGAACCAGAAGGTTGATAACTGTTCCTTTGGAACCAGATTATGCCTACCTGATTAGAATTTGTATGTGTGATAGACTATAAAGGCATTTTCCACAGCAGCAGGAAACCATTCCAACCTCCTCTCTAGTCCAAGCACACCAAGACTGCAGCCTCTGTACATGCTTGGATGGCAAAAGATGCCAAAAGGAGTAGAAAAAATTATGGCCCTGGTTTGTTCTTGTGCAGCCTCATCAGCCCACGAAGTATGTGGGGGCTTGTATGTGAAAATAGCACAGCAGCTGGCTCTGGTAAGAGTTTTAATAGAGGGGAGCAGTCACGGTTTGTCCTGGACATCCTCAAGAGGAGCTGCCACAAGTTCAAGTTCAGGCAGTGCCTACTTAATAAGACAGAGCCCTTGGAATAAAAGTTCTTCATGAATTGTTTTCAATTCAGCCTTTCTGCTATTAGTAGTCAAAAGGAAAAGCAATGCAATGTCAACATTCCATTTGAAAGAGTAAAAATAGAGGATAAAAATGTCTAGTTAAAATAAGAAATTCTTCCAGAAGTATTTTCATGAATTGCTCCTACTTGTGGTGCTTTGCACCATAGCATTACTAATTCCATAGTGAAAATTTGTTGGTATCACAAGCAGGAACCAGATGAGTGCCAAACTGAGATACTCATTCCTACTTTCCTGTTCACTGTGGCTTTCATTTGCTGTTTAATTGTCCTGTAAAAGTCTTGAGTCAATATTTTCATTTCCTGTTTTTACCTGCCAGTAGTGAACAATCTGCTTCCTTTTCAGAGCATCTGACTAAATTTAACATGGCAAATATAACAGGCAGAACAAGAAGGAAAACTCCCATGCCTGCTGGATTAGAAAATTGTAAGTATATTTAAAAATTTCAAGTATGTACATAGACCTTGAAAACAACCACCTTGCTCTGAATAGCATCACTGTTCTGCAATTTTTATATTGTTGATTGCAAAAAGGCTTAAGTTGCGTTGAAAATATACGAAGAGGAGAGTACTGCAGCTATGGTATATAGATAAATTCATGAAGCAAAAGGTTCAAGGTTTAAGATCTCATTTTTTTTCATCTACTAAGAAATATTACTCATGAAATCACATAAGTTCATAGCTGCTGGCGAATTAAAACTGAAAGTAGTTTTTATCCCTAACCATTTATTTTCTCTTATATAAAGTAAACTTGATCTGATTACATAATATTAAGGTCCCTTAATTCATTCATATAATTTCACCCATGTGAGCAGTCCCAGGAGAGCATGAATTATTAAGTTGGGTTGCAGATTGTGCCTTAAAACTTTACATTTAATAAAATATACTGTATATTAGGTAATCATTTTCTAACTACTAAATGTACAATACAGTATATAGATGACAAATCTTCCTAAAAACAGGATTCAAATTTAGGTAATAAGGTATTTTGAGGGATTTTCTTTCCTCTGAATATTTTACTTTTGAAATACCAGATGCAGGAGAGGTAATCTAACCAATCACACATTAACAGTCTCTTGTGAAGCATTGATTCTGCAGTTATATTTAAAAAATGAATACATTGTTGTCTGTGGTAGAAGCCAAGTCTTTAAAAGGTAGTGCTGTAGAAAATAGCTACATTTATGTAAAACTGTGATTTATTGCAGTTTTGGATTGTTTTATAGGAATTCATAGGGCAAGTTCTCCGGTTCCACAAGTGGAAGCTCAACCTGCCAGCACTGAATTAAAACAAACAAAAATGGCTGATTCATGTAAGCATTTTTAATAAAGCTACCATATAAAAACATGGGCCAGATGTGTTTTGCTTGTTGTATATCCAATTGTAACAACCCCAGGTTTTTGTTCTTTAAAATCCTAGAAGCACAATGCTTGCAGGGACCTGGATACAAAAATAGCAGCAGTTATACACGAGGCCTTTGTCTTTTTAAATCTTGTATGTTCGGGATACAATAACTTTTGCCCACAATATGCAAAATGCCTCCAGATTTTAATGCTACTCAGGTCTTATGAAGTTGCAGTAGACCTTCTCCAGTAATCCAAGTCAGTTTGAAAGAATGAGATTCCCTTTCAAACATGTCACCAATTGATATAGTTAAGCTCCGGAATCTTAAAACATGAGCATAAAGTCTAAAGGATAAAGTCTTATGCTTTATGGGCAGATCTGCATGTTCATTAATGTACTGTAATTATGGTGCATTAAATTTAGTACCTGCTATAATCGGTGCCACTGTGCATTAGCACAGGTGAACACTTTTTTGTGATGCTTAATGCATATTAGATTAAGTCTCCTGTGCAGTAGCATGCTTTTTGCATGATGTGCTAGTATGCAGTAGAATTAGTCTAATGCACATTTAGCGTTTCATGTAGATGCTGCATATACTGTGTGCTACCCATATCGGCGCATGTGAATGGTGCTTGTTTGACTCCTGTTTTTAACTGTCAGGCAAAACACTGCAGGCAAATGACAAAACAGATTAATTTGTTCCTGATTCTTGCCACATAAAATTAAACCAGCCTTACCCAGCTACATCTGTTTCTTTGATTTTGCCCCACACGCATTCTTCTTAGAATTGGACAAAAGTTTTGGCAAAATGATTACAGTCTGCTCAGTGAAGAAGGGTTTCCTAATGGCACAAACCTCTCTGTATTGGATGTGGATATGCTTTGAGAACTATTTTATCAAACCAACCTCCTCAGGCTGAGGGCCAGGGGAGTATGCAAAAAGCTTTGTTAAAAAGTATGGTTCCCCACAGAAGAGCTGGAAGATGAAATCTCTACCCCTCACCTAGCCTAGATCTCATCTGGACTGTGGCTGGTAATACAGCAATAGCAAGGATATAGCGATGTGTTCTGCTGCTTCACCATTGTATTTTACATTTTCCTGTGTAAAAGCTAAAACGTGGAATTAGCAGTTTAATACAATCTAAATAGTTTTAATGTGGGAATCAGAGTATAAGAGAATACCCAGAAAAGGAATAGGCAGATGCAAAGAGTAAATTAAATTCTTGATACAGAGAAACTACTAATTCAGAACAAGAAACTTTATTACAAGTACAGTAAGTCTACATGGGATGGGTATACTGAATTTATACTTTTTATAGATATATCAGATAGATCTG
>JAGPOW010003642.1:60446389-60456551 GCA_030014935.1 Caiman crocodilus | reverse complement strand
CTAATATATAAATTACTGGGTGTACCTGAATTGCCAAATGTAAGAGCTAGTATTAATAGTGGGGTTTTGTTTAAGAAGTAGACATACAATGAAAAAATATTTTCATAATTACAAAAATAAGTCCTTTCTTTGTAAACATTCATGTAAACATACCTCTGCAGAGTCAGGCAGCCAAATATAAAAAGAGAGTACCAGCACATGGTAATTGTAGGAAAACTGTATGCAAATTAAATACACCCATTAAGGTTAAATAAATATCACACACACACACATTCTTTCATGTTAGAAAAACCTATGATGCTATGTATTGCCCCTTCTTTATCCTCCCTGCAAATGTGTATGAGTGCCATTTTGGAAGACCCATTCACAGCAACAGAAATTGTCACAAGTACATATATAATTAGCGACTCACATAAATACTAATGCCATGTGGTTCAGAGGGCTAGCTTGAACATTGTGGCTAAGTACAGACAGTCAAAAAGCCAGAGGCTGAATTGATTTAATCTGAGCTAAAAAACTGAACTGATAAGCAAGTGCACAGGCATTCATTTTGATTCTGGAAATGTAGCCACATGCTTGCAGTGGCCCAGTCAGGAATTCAGGGGGTATTAGAGCACACCTCCCTGCTCAGCTGGAGCACACAGGTTGGGCCCAAGGCTAGCCCACCCACCCAGTGAGGGGGGGTTTGCAGGGAAGGTTCAAAGCATCCCGGGATGCTTAGGAACTGTGAGTTAACTTGAATCTGGAAGGGATATGGGACAGAAGTTAAATTGATTTAATCTCAATCAGTTAAATTCAATACTACATCTATCCAGGTTTATCTTAAACTGGTTTCAGGCATTTTGAAAATGGTTTATGTGCCCTGAATTTCTGATTTGAATTACTTATTTGAACCAGTTTCCAATCACTTATACTGGTTTAGGTATAATTTTTCTCTCTAGTCTGCGTGGCTTTAGGAGTCTCACCTAAGCAGGCAGCAGAAACAAAATGATTTAACTCAGGAAGCAAATAGAATTACTATGAATTCAAAGCCAATTAATTCTCAAGATAGAGTTTTAGAAAAACTTTAGTGGTGTCCCCCAGGCTTTGAGCTGTTACTCTGCCCTAGGTAGGGTGAACTTCATAGTTTTGTTAGGGAATGTAGTGCAAACAATGAATATCCTAAAGTGTCAAAAAAGGTCAAAGGTCCATTTGAGCCTAACATGATGATGTTATGCTATTTCCCACAGTCCATGGCACAGCAGTTTAACAGGAGTTAAGTAGTCCAGCCGCTATCCTTCTTTGGCTTCTCAGCATCAATGATCAGGAGCTGAGTGAACTTTGACAACTGGGTCACCTGGCAGTGGCCATCAGCATGAGTGAACAGTAAAGCTCAGATTCATACTTCTGCAACACCAATGAGACACTTGCATTACTCTGCCATGCTGTCTTCACTGAACTGAGCTTTGGAGGCTCATGTTTGGGGAGAGAGCCATTAGAAATACAAGGTACTTAACTTGAAGAATGAATTAATAAAAACGGAAGTTTAGGTTATCCACAACTGGGGTTGAAAAATTCTTTACTCCTCTTAAAATTAATCTCACTTTTTTTAGACATCTCTGACTTCCATTCACAGAGGCATGGGGAGTTCACTGAATGCCCAGGACATGGGTATGTCACCCACGGTAGATTGGAAGGAGGGGGACAGAGACACACTGGGAAGGGGAAGTGAAGGCTTACTTTCCTGGGGTACTGTTGCCACTGCTGTCGCTGCTGTCAACTAGCAATAACAGTTCATCTCTGGCCAGACTCCCTGAAAGCTGACCCTGTGCTCCATTCACATACATAGTGGGTGCAGGGTTGTATCTGCTCTGAAAGAGGTTACCTGGAGAGGGTGAGAGAAGAAATATTCTACTCATTCCATTCACCCCTGCCTCCCAGATACACTGCTTGGTGCAGCACTGCCCAACCTGGCTCCTTTGGCAGGGCTAGGGTAGGACTGCCACTGCCATAGAGAAGACTCCCAGCAGTGCGGATCCCAGCACCCTGACATGGACAGCAGCCAGAGTGCATGCCTCATTCACCCTGCCCTAGTTATGCTACTGCTCATTCATTCAATCTGCTGTCTTCTGTCCTCTATGCTGTAAGAGACTCCACCTCCAGTGGTGGCTATGATGATCTTGAGCAGCAAACCCAAGCCCATTTTTCACTTTGGCTCACCTGATACTACCCTGTCTTCACCTGCCACACTTTGGTGTTACTTAGTATAAATTTGGGAGGCAGCCCTCAGATGACTGGAGTGAGTCTTGGGTCCTTCACCCTACTCTAATCACCATTGGGCCCCCTCTGGCTGGTCAATCCTTAAAACACCTGAGTCATAAAGCATCTTGCCTCAATTGCGCTGTCTGCCCTCATGCTCTGCTCTGTCTCGGAGGTCTGCAGTCTCCACCCATGCTCTGTTCTCTTAGGCCCACAGCCTTCACCCTAAATCGCCTACATCATGCAGTACTTTTTCCAGTCACTCAAAATGGTCTCACAGGGCTAACACCCACACAACAAAGTAACAAGTATGACACCCTTCACTAGACACCCTTAGAGTCCTTCCTACTCACCATGAAGCTACCCTATGCCCCACAGTTAACATAATCAAAATGACTATAAATTAAGTGCTTGATATAAATGAAATAACTAATGCCCCTCAGGGTATACACACCCATTTGCTTCTGGCTGGTTCTCCAATGCCAGCCCTTCAGGGATGCCTTACTGTCCTGCAGTTCTCAGGCAACCTGCAGCTTTCCCTCAAGGAGCTGCACTCCCTGCTATTATCTGAGCCAGATCCCATGAGCCCCTTGACTCCACTCCTTCCAATCACCTGTCCTCTCCTTCTCCTGATAGGGCATACCAGGTCTTTATAGCCAGCAGCATAATAAACAGTTAGTTTCTGGGCAAACCCTGTGGGAGAGTAAAGAGAAGGGTGCCATTCCAAGAGTGGGGAGGACATATAGTTCAAGAGTGGAGGTAGAGGGGGAGGCAGCAATCTTCCCTATGCCAAGAACTTCTAAACAGTCCCCAGCTGAGCTGCTGCTGCCACTGCCACTGCCACATGCTATTCCAGCTGTTTGCTCTTAAAGCAGCAGCAGTCAGGGACTGTTTTGAAATTCCCTGCATGGGTAAACCACAGGGCTTTTTGCTGCTGGGGCACAGATTCAATAGGGACAATGAGCAATTCAGCACACCTCCTAACTTGTTGCCCACGGCAACTAGTTACACTACTGCTTATTGCCTATTGGCAGGCCTGTAGCTCTGCAATCTGCCTTCCTGCACGCGGTCTCTTTGCAGCCTGCACTCTATGTAGTAATGGGGCCTAGGAGCCACTGTTACTGTTCCTATTCTTCTCTCACAAAAATAGAGCTTAAGTTATACGCACTGTTCTGACAATATCTCTTTTCCTGGAATTTTTTTTGCTGACTTCCTTGCTTTCAGTCCCACCATCAAAGAAATGTAATAGTTCTGCTCCTGGCAAAACTCTGCTCTTTGGTTTGCCACTTATTCAGTTTCTTTCTAACCTCTTTCCTTGCAGATACCTTGTTTTTTTTCCCCCCAACATCCACTTTCCTCTGTACTTAGAATAGCCTTTTCTTTTTCACATCTGGCAGCATCTCCCTATTAACCTTCAAGTCTTCTTTAAAACCCATGAAGCCTTCCTCTCCTTTACCCCCCAGCAGTGTTTATCTTGGGAAGGATTAGACTGTCAGCTTTTGGGGATAGTGACTTGACTTATCTCTGTAGTTTGAAAACACGATATAAATGCAAAACTTTGTTTTATAAAACAATGATAAAAAGGTAGGCTTGGCAGGAGAACCTAGTACAGTTATTTTTTCCCTTCAAAGAGAAAGGGTTATTTGAAGAGATTATATTAATATATATATGATGGGGTAAGTGTAGACAAAAAGTGTAATTCTATTTTGAATGGCCTTATAAAAATGTCATCATAATAATTTATACGTACTTCCACACAGCGTTACATTCATTGTGTTTTACAAATTTTGCAATAAATCTGTCCATTTTTCAAGTCAAAATGCTTTTAAGTGCTAGCCCACATGTACACCCTAAGCTTCTAATGCATCTTCATTTATAATGGGACAACAGCAGCCAAATTATTTCTCTAAATATACCTGTTCAAGACAGTACCTCTTACGTACCTACCTTCTAGGCTTCATGGAGTTGGGGCAACTGCAGATGGCCTCTATGCTCCAAATGCCTTTATACCTGAAGCCTAATTTCTGGAAGTAATTTTGTTTCTGTCTCTTTCTGCTTGTCAGAGCAATCTCAGCCCTCTTTAAACTTCAGTTTGGACTGGGTGACTTCCCTTTGCATGTCAAATTCTAATTGCCTTGTAAATGTTGCTTATTAATATTGATCTTCAAGTAGTCTCTTTCTGTTTCATTTTGTTTTGTTATTCTTGATTGTAGCTACAGTTTGGTTTCTAATAAGCCTCATTTTCCTGCCTCAAACTCCGCATGAAGCAAAATGTCCAACATTGTGTAAATGAGCCTCCACACAACATAATAACCTGCTCCAACATGCAAGTGGCTCTTAAAAGGTAAAATTCCCATATAACTACCAATCATTAATGGAGTCATTATTCTAAAGGATATGATCATTGGTCTAAATCCCTACGGAAATTCCACTGTTGCAGTGTTAGTTGAAATACCTGGTCCAGAAGAAATCAGTATCCATATCTTTCAATGGAGCCAGGCTTTTACCTCCATAAGATTTGGCACAAGCAGTCTTTAAATATTAAAAATATCATGAATAAATACAACTAATTTCTGATGGAGATCAATATTGTAGCTAACCAGCTACCCACATAAAATTATTTTACAAACAATAAGTGACTAGTTGACCACTGCATTATTTTAAATCAATGACATTCTTCAACTCTACCTCAATTGAAATATTGCACTGGTTTGCTCTTCACGCATCAGATTTCCATTAGATAACCAGTGGGTATGTCAAAACATATCAGTTTTCTATTTACTAAATTAAAAACTTCATGTTTTCATACTTCATACTTAAGTAAATATTTATAGCATGACCAGTAATGCAAGTAGTCCCCAGGGAAGAATTGGACATAGGGGTCATGCCTCTTAAAATCTTTCTTTCTTTCTCTCTCTCTTTATATTTCCCCATTTGCCTACAATAGAATTGTAACAGGGATCAAGAGACCCTATTATTTTAAGACAGAGCAGCATACTGGGGCTTCAGTCAACAGGCAAATGAAACAGGGCCATCTACCAGCAAGTAAGTTGCTGAAGAAGTACAAAGTCAGGAGCTCCAAAGCTATATAAAACTACTTTAGGAGCAAACAACTCTATAACAGGCAACAGGCAGAGCCCATAAAAGTAGTTAAGTAGAGACTACAGACTAATAGCTAGTTGGTTAAGTGGCAGCAGAGAATATCAGGCTGCTCATTGAGCTGAGGGAACACATCTATGTCTGGTCAGAAGAGCACATGACCAGAAAGGGTGGAACTTAGGGGTAGAGACTTTGCTGAGTCAGTCTGGCCCCGACCTCTGAAGACAGCCCTGGCTGGGGCATGAGCAGCAACCTGGGTGGGGCTGGGGCAATGGCCCTACTAAGGGCCCGGGCCCCAGACAGGCTGGGTAAGATGATGTGATAGAATGGCCAGAAGGGCCAGTGAATGACTCTAGAGGACCTGCAAATCATGGAGTGTGGCTATGGCAGAGAATGGAAGTTATGATTAAGATTCCTAGGGCCACAGTCAGTGCCAGTGAAATGTAGGTGCAAGTGAGACTCAGAATTTGGGTTACTGAGCTTAGAGTCTGTTGACAAGTGGAACCAGGATGTCTGGCAGATTGAACTACACTGAGTGCCAATCCATTAGGCACACTCAAGGACTCTTGGGGGCAGCCTCCCAAAGCAACATATAGATTATATCAAGGCCTGAGATGTAAAGCAGTGACGAGGATATCCTGAGGAGCTAGAGTGCAGAAGGACTAGTTTTCTCTAGCAGGGGGCATCACAGCTGCCCTCAGGGCCAGTCATGGTACAGAAACACTGGCTGACATGAGGGCCCAGATACTTTAAGAACTATATAAATACATTTCAAGTTCCACAGTTTATAGTTTAAGTTCAGAAGGAAAGTTTCTTCCATTAGTCTAACAGATGGGAAACTGGGGCAAAGAGAGAGATTTGCCAAAGATCACAAAGCTCCAGACACTGAGTCCAGCTTTTCTGAGTCACACTCTGTTTCTGTAAACCCAAGACTATCCTTCTTGATTCATAAGTGGGAAGTTGTTGTTGATACATGGTTCTGATCCATGCAGCCAAAATAGCGAAAACAGCCTACATTAGCACTGACATTATCAGCACCGAGTACAAAGAATGTTTTTACAAAGATAAAATATATTGGCATGATCTCGACACAATTAGGGCCACAATCAGTGCCAGTGAAATATAGGTGTCAATGGGAGAGACAATTTGGATTAGTGGGCTCAGGTTCTGTTGGTACATAGGACCAGGATGTCTGGGTAAGCAGACTGAACTAAACTGAGTGCAAATCTAGTGTTGGCACTGGAGCAAAGTATGCTTTGTAGGGTTTTCAACTAGAAAACAGTCCCATTTTCTTTGTCTTTGGCCTGTTGGTGGGGGGAGAGGGGAGAAAGAACAGGGGCAGATATCAGAATAGATGCCATTCTTCATATGTATGAGAATTCATCCATGTCTATCAAACTGTGTAATGTGCTGGCTCGTGCTTACGTTTTCCACTGCACTGTGAAATAGACTATGTCAGACTGGCTCATGAGTACAGACATAGTTCTCACTGTTGCTGAAACCAGTGGAACTGCTTCTGTAGTTCAACAGCTAGAGGTCTGTATTTTCAGAGCTGGTAATGAGTCATGCATGAAGTTGGCTGACAACCATGCTGTCTGTATGCATGCAGCCATGGATCATTACACAGCAATAAAGTGTAATACCTTGTTCAAAACCTGTCTGGTTTTATTTGGATCCCCATTGGCTTTGTTGGCATCAAGTAAGGGATGGTGTTTACTGACCTTTCAGGATAGTAGACCTGACTATAGGAATAAAACTAGATTCTTTTTAACTCTGTATGTAAACACTAGATCTCTAGAGCACACCATCAAGTGTATGAGAATCTAAGAGCAATTTTTAGCATCTAAGGACAATTTTTAGATCATCATAAAGAGAGAGCTCTTATACTAGCAGTAGGAAAGCCTTGTACTGAAGCAGTTTTCTTGGTCTTGGAATACAGTCCATTCCAATCACTTTATGTTAATAAAAGCGTCTTCTGTTCCCAAGGAACAAAGTGTAAAGTATGGTCTGCTTTGGGACACTAACACTTATGATATGTCTAAGATTGATTTCCTCTGTCATTTATGTACATACTCAGCCACAACATAGAAAATAAAAATACTCATTTGCTAGCAACACACTGCTGAATCACTGTGCTGTTACAATGATTCACGTGCACAAAAATGTAGAATCCAACTAACCAAAGCCCCATGGGAAGATGAAATGTGATCTTCTTAAGAAATAGTTTTGAGGTTTTCTTTTTCTTTAGCCATTGAGATGAGAAGGCTTTGTCTGGGCCAGCAGGGGTGAGAGGACTCTATGGCTAATTCAAGCCTTTTCCTCAAATTGGCTCAGGTTAGGCCTTCAAAAAAAAGCAATGCTCTCAAACCCTTTTTGACTACATTAGCCCAAATGTTTATTTTCTGTTCACTTACTTACCTAGGCTATAGATCATCAACTTCTAAAGTGATGAAACTTAATGTCTTGGAACAATTTAGTACAGATTTATACCAGGTAATGAGCTACCTGGATATGAACTTGTCAATATGCATACCAGAAACACAGTCCATGTCCAACTAGCAGCTATTGCATACAGAGAGCTAGATTTAAGCATGTTTTAATTTACAGAAGAAAAATCAAACCAACATCATTTTGGCTTCAAAATGTAACAGTTCCCCAAGTAATCTTTATTCTTGATGGTACACATTATTTTTCCAAACAAGGAATACTATTATCTGAACCAGATTGTTAATATGCTTGTGTTGAAAAGCCAAGCCACAGGATTATCTGAAAGATTGCTATATGATGGATTATCCCATTGAGTATTTAGAAAAGAAATGTCACATATTATAAAATGTGCTGACATTGTATTTGGAAGTCTTCCTTTTTCAGCATATGATTAGGGTTAGCACTACATTGTCCTTGCAAGGCTGTAAACAAAAAAAAACCCTGTGGAGAATTTGCCCTCACTATCTTATGCCTCTTACATAGGATTGTCAATATCAGATAGTTGGGATGCTTCCAAACACTGGCTGATGTGTTTGCCCTATAAGAAATAAATGTTAATGTCTCTATTCAAGCCCTTGTCAGCAGCTGTCCATACAATCGAAACCATCCATCAAACTGCTCTCCAGGGGGGCCTGCTAAGGACCTCTGCAGCCTTGTTTGGTCTCAGAGTACTCCTTGAAGGAAACTCACGCTTCTAAGGGCAGAGCCTAAGCTCCATCTTAATATGAGCCCCAGTCTTTTGGTCTCTTATGTTCCCTGGCTGTCCATGGCCCTGACTCCAGGACTAAGCATCCAGATCCACTCCTAAGAGAGGGGCCTCACCTCTTCCTGGAATAACTCAGTGCAAGCCACAGTTTCAAGCACCACAACAGGCAGTCTCTTCAGTAAAGGCATATCTTGGGGCAAAAGGTCCCCCAGGCAGAGGTTCTCTATCCTGCTAAAGTGCTTTGTGCTCCCCATGTCCCCAGTTCAG
The DNA here is from genome assembly GCA_030014935.1 of Caiman crocodilus. Classification (NCBI taxonomy): domain Eukaryota; kingdom Metazoa; phylum Chordata; order Crocodylia; family Alligatoridae; genus Caiman; species Caiman crocodilus. The sequence goes on along the minus strand of JAGPOW010003642.1, from coordinate 60,447,754 downwards.
CCCACACAGCCCTGAGGACCCCTCAAGATACTCAGCTGTTTCCTTCCCAGCTTTCCAGGGCTCCTTTACTTCTCTCAGTCCCACAACTCCTCTGGCCACGAGCTGCTAGGTTGCTTGTTTTGAACTGCTCTCCCATTCTCATACATCTCCCCTCTAGATCTCTTCTTGGATGTCCACCCTCTCACCTTAGTTAATGTGTCAACAAAGCCATTCAGGACCGTGTTGATGCTGAAGGTTCATCTTGCTCCTTCTGTACTGCACCTAGCTAGCCCTGACACTTAATCCTTCATTCTTTGCTCACAGGCTAAAGAAGTAGACTGAAAAACACAACATTGTAACAATTGTCTGTGCAAAACAGTGAAGAGATGCCTCGGCACAGCTGTGTCGAGCACATTGTGATCACGGGAGCAGGGATTTCCCCCTGCGGCACGGGAAAAGTTTCGGTGCACGGTCAGAGCCTGCCAAAACCTTGCAGCTGCACCAGCAAGTGCATGCTTGTGATTGGCTCACATTAAATTATGCATATGTGTCGGTTGGCAATTGGTCCGCTGACCAAATAAGAGGCTTGGGCAATGCTCGCCCAAACCGGAGAAGAGTTGGGACATGCATGAGGAGAGATCCTGCGTGCGTTTCCAAGCCATGAAGGAAGCCTGATCAACTAACAATGACTCCCCACTGGATTCATTCAATGCCCCATACCCTGCGTGAGTGTGAGCTTCTGTGTGCCTGAGTTCCTGTTTAAGTTTGTAACTTCAAGGAATGTGCCTACAGCCTGTGGACTGTAAGTGAAGTTTTTTTTACTTCCAACAACCTGCATGTCTAGCGCCTCAATTCCACTCCATCAGCAGCCCCAATCTGCCAGCATTTCTTGGCCCCCCACAACAATATGACTACAGCTAACACAAATATATCACAATACAACTCCTCACACCACCACAAATAACATTAATTTCATATAGTGGTTAGAACTCTCAGCAAAGACATGGAGGACAGACTGGGTTTCACGCAGAATTTTTCTATGGCAGTGTTTATTCCAGATCAAATTAGAGATGCATTACTCTGGAGAAGCCTATGAACTGCTATTTCTTCTGCTGTAGCTACAGCATAAACAACATTTCCTGGGTGCTAAATTGACATAGCTAAAAGAATAAATATTAGCCCAACTCTTTGGGCTCAGACAGACGTTAGAATCCCACTGTAACTAATAGGGCTTTACATAAAGTGCTATGAATTGGAGCACCCCCTCAACACTGGACTGGAAGGTGGCCAATGTGGTTCCCATCTTTAAGAAGGGGAGGAAGGAGGACCCGGAGAACTACAGGCCAGTTAGTCTCACCTCGGTCCCAGGAAAGATATTTGAGAAGA
>JAGPOW010003642.1:60405295-60434991 GCA_030014935.1 Caiman crocodilus | reverse complement strand
GGTTAAACTTATGACAGACAAGTCATTTGCAAACTTACAAGCTAATATTAACTAATATTATCTATTTAGGCAGAATACCAAATGCCTCCAAGAAGCACAGATTATTGCTTATTAAACCCTCTTGGTTCTGGCGGTCACAGGTATCCTGGCTCCTAGCCACACCACAGCTTGCCAGCTCTCTAGTGGTGAATCAGAGCTGTCCAGGCAAGAAATGATATTAATCCTTAATGCATGGCTTCTTGCAGCATTTTCTAACTTTAATACCACTTAACATTCCACAGATTTAGTATAGTCTAAGTCTAGTGGGCAATTTCATCTTTACCGCCAGACCTTTGCCCACTTCTATTTATGCCTTTGAAAACCTCCTCCCCGAAAACTTTTCTTTGATGCTTGGCACATTCCTCCTCTCCTCCCTAAATGTTAGAAAGCTACTGATATTCTTGTGCTAACTTTATTCTCATTGGAGCAGAAGCCCAGCACTCTTTCCAGAAAGGAAGCCCAGTGAGAGTTAAAAAGGTGACCTTTTGTGTGGATGAATTCATTTTTAGGCCTATGTTCTGGGAAGCATGAAGCCATGTCCCTATCTAGCTTCTCCACATGGAGGGAAATGTTAGAAATCAGAAACATTCAGGACTTCTGCCCTGGCCTCCCCCACCACTTTACAGTGATCTGGAATACCTCCCTACCTACTCCCCTGCATATGCCACACCTCATGAGATAATTTAATAGAAGTTCTCACAGCAGTCAAACTTGCAGGTTTATGGTCTCCTGTGCTTCTTTCCTAGATGCAGGTGACCAACCCAAAATAGGTTCATAGTCACAAAACATGTTGTGTGCATATGTATCCATCATGCACTTAGGCATGTTGGTTAGCATTCTAATTAAAATGAGTCAAAGCAGGCTCAATTAATCAAGCCCACTCTACATTATAATTCTAGAACATTCCAACATGGCCTTATCATCATGTGTATAAGTCCTCACAGGTTTAAAAATGGCCACTAGTGTGCTTTATTTAAACCTTGTCAAATGAGGCTTAAAGTATTCCATTTTTTAAACCCACAGGGGCTTAATACATGTGACAGTGAGGCATTTTAATTACAGCAACTCTCCAGGAACTGTTATAACTAAAATGTCCCTCCTCTCCCACGCCCCTGAGTACATGTATAGGCAGCCTTAGTTAGTTTTCATTTTATGTTTGTCTGGGGTTTGCTTAATAAGTATAATCTAAGCACAATGGTTGATTCTAAAGTGGAAAAAAAAGAAAGTCTTTGACCTTTCCAGCCAATAGACTATAGCCATCACAAAACACACACACACACACACACACACACACACACACACACAACAAAACATACCGACTTTCCAAAACACAGCCTTAAGAAAAAAGAATAGTTCCAGATGAGGACTGATTGGAGGGCTGCATGGGGAGAGAATTATCTTTTTTAACCCTGGTGTTCCTAATGCTTGGGCAGGATATGACTTTATTCCCACTGGACTTGATGCAGAGACTCAATAGAAATTATTCCTTTACACTTTGTTGGCAAGGTAGCATAAGAAATAATGCATTGCTGTACCATTGTGTTGCTTAAATAGCTGATCTCTCAGGTCCAGGCCTGTCCGCCTGGCACCTTTATTTAGTACTAACAGACAAATACAGCCATGTTTTTATTTCCATGGAGGATCCCATGGCAAGAGTTTCAACAACATGTGTATGAGAGTCTGTTTATGAACACTAGGATACAAAGATGGAGACAGTAAAGATAATCTGTCCTGTGTTGATCTCAACTACCTACTCTCCTCGATTGAGATAAGAATTACAGAAATCTGTGGAAAGTGGTCAGGGAGGTAGGGATGGAAGTCCCAAATGCTCCTGGATACCTCAGTTCTTCAGTGTGCATAGAGAAGGTGGATAGGTGCACCCACCCATGCAAAACAAAACAACAACAGCAAAGAAGGACCTTATTCAATTTAGACTGTAAAATGTGTAGTGTCACACAAAGTTGGAATTAAAATTTTACTTTAGGTGTCAAACATTACATTTATTATGGTCCAAATTGATCCTTACTATGAGCAGATATACTTTTCAATGATTCATAGCAGGAATTTATCCCTAGCATTACACCAGACAAAGCAGTGGAGTTATGTTAAAGCTTAATTTAGCCCAATATCTGCATCAGGAGAAGGCAGGGAATTAAAGGTGTTTTTACACTTGCTTTGGGGGTCTGGGGTTATGCTTTAATTAGAGCGACTCCAAGAGGCATGGGCACTTGAACTAAAGCTCCTCGAATGAGCTTTAGTTCAAAAGCCCCCGCCACCATTTTGAAGCACAGGGACGCTAATATGCAAGATGCAGAGGCTGGCTGGAGCACTCCAATTAGCATGCTGCCACAGACTCAGTTAATCGAGTCTGCTCCAATGCACTGTAATTACAGTGCATCAAATCAGGCTCCTGGCATGTCTAAAGGCACCCTAAGAGTTCACAGATCTGAGTCAGATATTGTTTTCCAATAAACTACTTTTACATAAATAATATTTCCCTAGTCCATTCATCTATCCACCCTCAAGATTTCCTGCATTACTAGAGCATCTGGTTTTTCCTCTGTTTTTACTTGCTGTTTGCGTCAGGACTTATTGACAAAGTATCACTAGTGATGGGTTTGCGGTCTTGCAACATTACGGATGACTATTCCCTTGCGCCATTTCTATTCTCAATCTATCTCCTGAATACTGAGCAAGCTACTCTCAAGCCAGGTGGACCAGAAGAAAGAATCTATGTGGAAAAAAAATCTTACAGTATTAAGCTACTGACAATCTTTTTTTTTTTTTTAAACTTTTCTTGGCAACAACTACACAAATCATCTTCTCCAATTGTAATAAGTGTAGGGCAAAGACCTTCACATTAATTGTTTGCATTTTATATATATCTCCATCCCATATGCACTGTACAATTTTGTCTGTATAAATTACATTATTTTGGCCAGATAAATGGAATGAATCATTTGCCTTTGCTTTCTCTATACACTCACATGAAATGCAGGTCACTGGTTCCCTATATTACTGATGTAAAGATGTTGAGATAATACTTTGACATCATTACTGGCAATGTATACCAGTCATCCAGTTCAACAGCAATTATTTGTCATTTTAAATCTTTTTAAAAGTTATGTGAGGTCAAGAAGAACAACTGACAGATGAGATCTATGCTTCACCCTCCCAAAAATGAAAGCCATTAAGGAATATGCATGCAATCTGTTACAGTGCCTGCCATCTCCTCACTCCCTCTGCTGGTATTAGCTCCCTCAACAATAGATTTTCAGACCTTTACTCATACATTTGATCTGACAGAATTCTGTTGGACTACCACTAAATAAGAAACAAACATACATACACATAGACCATTTAGCTAACTCAGGCAGCAGTTGAATTTTCCTCGGAAATTCACTTTTTCCCTAGCATTCAGGTCAGAGATTATAAATAGTACTCTTTCAATTTGTGGGCATGCTCTTTCAACAGAGTTCTATGTCTTGAGCCTTCAAAAAAAACAAAAAACAAAACAAAACTCAGAGAGCTCTTTTTGACTCTGGGGTTTTTTGTTTGTTTGTTTTTTTTATGGGATTTGCCTCTGCCTTGGAAAAATGTCTGCAATATCTTTATAAACATCATAATTTATTAATGCACTGTGAGTCTAAAACAGCCTAGTTGTTTGGGTGCCTAGTAACATCTGAGGTTAGTTCATTTATACAGAGAAAGGAGCAACACTGGAAAGTGTTTCTCTATAGAGACCCATACTGATGAAAAGTTGCATAGAGCTGATCCAAAATTCTGTCTTACACCGGATCTTTAATATTATTTCCTTTGCATGGGCTTATAGCAGGTTTGAGGGATTTTTCTTTGTCTCTCTTTTTAAAAAAGAATAACTACTGGTATATCTATGTGTATTTTTCTGATGCACAGATTTTTTAATGTTGTGTCAAAGGTGAAGAGATTGCACCTGGGAAATCTGGCTGGCATTTCTGCAAAAATAACACAATAACAAGGACATATTAACCACCCGAGTGCTGGCTTTTAACCTATTTTAGTTTAGTCATTTCCAAGGTAAGATAGGTATTCTAAACATAACATGACCCTGACACCAAGATGTGTCTCCTGGTTAAAGGTGGTAGGTGGTGTAAAAAATAAATAAATTAAAAAAAAAAAATCAATACCTGCGTACATTGAATATATGTCAAATATAACAAAAGCCTGAAAAGATAGGATACAAAAAAGTGTTCTCTCCTATTCTGAATGCATATGTGGGGGAAGGATTAAGATCATCATGTCATGTGAAGGGGAGTTGCTGAGAAAAATATATTTACCATAGCGACAGCTGTTCTAGAGGTTACAGCAAGATTAGTAAGAGCCTATTTAATCTCTTCTCTTGTTTTAAGTGAGACTATGACTTGCCACCCTATCAGGGAAAAGTAAGTAATTCTTTAAAGGAAAGCACCTCACTTGAAAAAATGACACTATTTCTGTGGATTTAGTTTATCCGATTTGATCAGTTTTTGCCATATTGCTAGGTTGCACATAATTATTGATCTTACCATTTCAGCTGCACAAAGCTAGCCTAAAAGGTCTCTAACTCAGCAAAAAGGAATGCAAAAATGTTAATAAACTCAAGATGTTAGACTCTGATTTGTACCTAATTCCATTAAGACATGAAGCCCAAATTACACTTCTAGCGTCAAACTTCCTGGGTTTGTTGGCTCTAAGAAGTTCAAAAAAAATAATATATACTAGTTTTGCTTTTATCTTTAAACTCTATAAAAAGAAAACAAGAGGCAAGCAATAGCTTTTATAAATGAGTCATTATTAGAGATTATTATTGCCTAAATAGCATCCAAAAATGTGTCAGGCATTTTACAAAGGAAACAAAAGTACCTGATGTGGCTCTTGCTCCAAAGAATTTTCAGCCTAGATCCTCAAAAGTATTTAAGCACCAAATTCAGCTTCTCAGTAGGTGTACTGGTGAAAGTGTTGCCCAGCTAAACCATGAAGTACTTGAACACAGAAGCCAATCTAGATTGTCCCTGTTAGGTGGCTAGGATCCCCAACCATGGGACCAGTGGAGACATTTATCTTCCCACTTTGTGCATTTCACATTTACGTGCCAAACCTTTCCACACACACAATGAATACGAGTATCCTGCCTCAAGACAGCAATTCATAGTCCTGTGACACAGCTTGAACAGCTGGATGCAGGCAGACAGCAGGAGAGGACAGTGCCAATAATATTGTTAAATCTCAAATACAGTGTAGACACCCAGGCATTGGTGGACTTAAGAGAATAATGCTTGCATTTGGCACTACCAACAAGTAGCTGACAGGCCTTAATCCATCCTTTCCTGAGGGCAACAGACACCAATGGTATGTAAATACCCACTACTTAGGAGGCCACACCCCAAGAAGTAGTTCCAAGTACCTCCCCTCATCCCAGTCCCTGTCCATGAAGACCATCCCTAACCAGATTCCTGACAGAATTTCTTAGTCCTGATATACCACAATGATGAAACCTTGTGGACCGTTATGGCACTCTGGAAAAAAATGATTAGAGGAAATCAAGAAAGCAAGGGAGCATATTTCCTGTAAATAAACCTACAAATGATGCTCAAAAAACTTTGCAATGGACACCAATAGCTATGGTTTCTGTGGCAGAACTTCCTGCATTCAGCCATAGCAGTTCAGACCCCACTTTCTGCTTTCAGCTCTCCAGAATCTGGCCCACAGCCATCAGGGACCCAAAGCTTATGTTGCTGCACAGACACATCAGCCCTTGGGAAGGATCAGAGTAATGACTAGGGTCAAGTTGTGAACCATAACATGACCTGTTCCAACTCCATGTTGGAACAGTTCCAACTCCAACACCATGCTGGCCACACTATGGAGCCCCTGGTTGAACCACATAACATGCTGGAGCCTGTTAAAGAAGAGTCTAAGGCTCACCATTCCCACTGCATCTGGCTTCCAGGAAAGATTCTGGGCAAGAGAGTGTCCGACCTGTAGCATGGGTGTCCATGGGTAGTCTCTGTGTGTGGCACAGGAGAGGGGACAAGCAACACACCAGCAGATGCAGCAAGAAGCAAAAAGCACAGCAGCAAATTGGGAAGGAGTAACAAGGAAGGAAGCATAAAGCAGGGAGGCAGATCAGGCAGGGGAAGAGGATTAGAGTGGCACTTGTGGAGGATGCAAAGTTAATTTCTGGCAGACCTGCCAAAAAAGTTTGGCATCTGCTTCAGAGCATTAAGACACTTAGTCTAGCTGGGACTGTTTTTCATGGGAATGGCGGAAGTCGACAAGGCAGAAGCAAGGATGGGCTCATGAAGTGGTATGGAGGTGCAGGGTGTAGAATTCACCTGGCTTTCATGCCCTCTGCAGGACTGACCACCAATGCAAAAAAAAAAAAAAAAATTCTATTCTGCATTTGGATGAAACTGAGACTTTTCAGTTCTTTTTTTCCCCCCAAGGAAAGAGAAATAAAAATCTCACTGACAAAGAGTCAAGATTCCAGCTGTTTGGAGCATCACCTGGGATGCAGGAGACCCAAATTCAAGTCGTTTCTCTGCCCAGTTCAGTTAAAGTCCCTGGTCTGAATTTCCGACAGCCTAGGCAGATATTTTACTATTCAGGCTGTTGCAAAGTAGCCCCCTTTAATTTATTCGATTTAGACAGTTCTATTTCTTAAATTTTGGACCAAGAAATTAAACTTGGATCTTCCATATCATGAGTGCCCAATCACTAGACAATGGAGTCAACCTTTCCTGTTTGCTTAAGCATATTTTTGGCAGTTGTAAATGCTTAACAAGGTACAAAGCAGTGATAGGAGTGAGATTTCAGGTGCTTGTTAACTAAAAGAAGATTTAATCGTCTGAATCTAAACTATCAAACTTAAGGAGTTTTAGTGCTAGTGCTAAATCAAAAAACTTGTCCAGATGTACAGCATTGAGATTGAGCCTATCCTAATAGATTTCAGCTATGAACTGGAAACTGAGCACCCATCTTGACTCAGTTCACACAGCCAACACCTGCTATTCCAATGCCTTTTTAAAGAAGTACTTCTTCCATTCTACTTCCAAGAAGTATTTGATTAACCTAAATATATATGTCAGTAAATGTGATGCTATCGTGAGGATGTGCACATATCAATACATCATGAATGCATACTTAGGTGGGACTTAGTCTGAAGAAGCAATTAATACTGACATGAGATCAAATGCCCTAAAAACTGAGTATGAAGCCAAAACCCCTGAATGTCTTTTTTTTGAGACTATCTGTTCATCAGCCAGCCAAAGAGAGAAAGAGAGACATGATTGAGAGGGGGTACAAGGGAAACTAGTTCGTTGTAGGGGAAATAAGTAGCTGCATGGGGTTGGAGTGTAGCTTAGAAGAAAATTCCCTTGGGGAAGTTTTGAATAGTGTACGGACATTATGGTAGTCAGGTAGGGGAGAGGAGGGCCCATAAAGACAGGCCCATAAAGGCTGGGAGAACATCTCTGGGAGAATGTGGGCGTGCTTGGGACAGAGGGATAGAGGACAGATAGCATGGATGGAGAGAGGCTGAATAGTAAGGTCCACCGCCTCTCTTCCGTGGTCCAAACCATGCTGAAATGCTCCAGCAGCTAAAGAGAGACAGAATCCACAACTGAGTGTCTTAGATAACATGTGCATCTTGCATGCCAACTTCAGTGGCCTAGCACACCTGTCTTCAGAGGTGTACTTCATGCTAGCTTCCCCAATCACTCTCTGCAGTACTGTACACAACAAGCCAATACCTGGCTGCTCCACTCACTTTGCTGCCTCTCTACCTGTATGTTAGTGCTTGGCCATCCTGGCCTCAGGCTCCTTCTACTGGGTCACTGCACAGATCATCAGACTTAATCAGGCTGCAGTCTCCAGGATACTGATGCGGTTTCTGGAAGCTGTCATTACCCATTTGGGACAAGCATAGGAACAGCATAACTCAGTCACCTGGGCACAACGTGGAACCAATATGGATTATACCACACTTCTGCTGCATTCTCTCTGGTACACTACAACCCAGCATGGCTTCCTCTTCCAAACAGAGAGGTCACAGAACCCGGAGAAAATGAAATGAAGTTTGCCAGCTGACATAAGGAGAAAAGTCAGCAGGCTGAACTGGCTAGCCTATCAAACCACTGCTTTCCCAGAGTTAGCATTGGAAAAGCAGTGTGTCACCATTGGCACACTATTTCTAGCAAATTGTCAGAGTTAAAAAAAAAGAGCAGAACTCCCTTTAAATGATAGGCTACTGTAATAAAACAAAATAAATATGAAATTAAATTTGCTTAATTTACAGAACATGCTTCTATTTGCAGTCTGAGGAGTCAGGGATACATTGTACATTCACACCAGTCTACTATAGGTATTTACATACATCCCCATTAAAGGACTACATACCTCAGGGAAAGGAAAATGTTTTGTCTGTCTCTGGCTTGCCAAACCTCTCATCTCTAGAGAGAGTTTCATTGCAAGGAGGGTTTCCCCTTCTTTCTCAGAGCATTTTCTGCATGTAAACGAGATCTCTCCCAGCACCATTACAAATTCATACCTTTCTGGAAGCTAAAATGGCAATCACTAGAAACAAAACAGAATAGCTGTGTGTGGGAAAGCAGAGATGGTTAAGCAAGCCATACCAGCCAATGGGAAATAGCTCAACTTTCCGAATGAACATGACCCCAGATGGTAGGACACTATTATATTCTGGCACTCCTTTAAGTACTAAAATCAAGTCCCATTTTAAATACATTTGCCTCTAGAAATAGAAAAGTATCCCCCCTCTATATTTATGTTATATTAGTGGCTTGGTTTTGGAAGTCCTGCCAGAAGTCTTCCAGAAAAGAAAAAAATATATATGTTTTTCATGAATCATCCATGTTATGGTCTTCATAAATCTACATTGTTACCAAAATATTTCCCAAATTACTGCATAAATACCAGGCTTTAGACACGGGGGGGGGGGGGGGTGAAGTAGGGTATTAAATTGTCAGAGCACAACTGGTACTAATATGATGCCACAGCAATATCTCTTTGTTAGTCTATGAAATTTCTGTGGTAGTACTCTAACTTTAAGACATATGACTTTGATACAATGACAGATGCTGTAATACCCTATTTTACATACAATATTATGCCTGCATCAGTCTGTGGTAATGTAATCTCAAACCAAAAGAGCAAAATAAGGCTGAATTTATATAGTATAACTTTGCAGTGATAATGTTCTCTGTAGACAAGATTGATGGAGAATTCCTCCAAAAAAAGGCCAAACCTGCCAAGACATTTCTAATGACCTGTTAAAAGATGTAAGGTTTTCTTACACCAGGCATTTCTGAATTTTCTTCAGGCCAGGATTTGCAATTTTTTGCATGATTTACCAGGGATAAAATGACCTTTAAAAGAAATTTCTCTAAACAAGCAACTGTCAATTACAAAGTGCAATAAGCACTATCAATACCTTTCTATTACTTCTCTCTTTTATTAAATGCAAAGATATATATCTATGCAATTTTATGAATGAGATTTTACCCATTAAATTCTGAACAGCCAAGATTATATTTCCTGCAGTAACTGTAGCTCAGTCACACACAGCTCACATGCAAACCATGTTAAGGCATATTATTTATCATCCTATATACAGAACCATGGAAATGAGAGATAAGAAAGACCTCTTAGACCATTCTTCTACAGCTTTCCAGGATATTAGTCCCTTCCAAATACCTTTGCTAAAAAAGTACTCAACGCCAAACTAACGCTGTCAGTGGGAACAGTACCAATGTTATGCCTCTGTCATATATACCCAACTAATATGGAATCCTCTGCCGTGCATCGCAGCACAAAAATGTGGTAGAAACTTTCCACAGGTCAGGAAGATGGGCAAAAATCCCCCTGCACAACCCCACACATTGCTTCTGTTCCCTCCATGCACCAAAGCAAGACATCTGCCATGTTATGTTTTTTTAAAGGATACGTAAAATGGATCCAAATCTGACTGCCTGTCCCATAATGTGATACTTCAGCAAATCTGCCAAAACTAACAGTGAAGTTGCATTGTCCAGTAACATTGCACATCATTACTTAATTTGAATTTGCTATCCACTCTTATGGCTAACTCTCTATGGGCCTGATCTCTGGGACTTCAAAGATAGTCTTTCAACTGACTTCAGCAGGCTTTGAATCAGGTCCTTTGTAGATATTTAATCCAGGTTCTTTGCATTTTATTTCCTCACTGTTCATCACAGTAGTCCCATTGAGTAGAGTTTCATTTCTAGATCATTAAATTAAAGACATTAAATATGGCTGGACCCAACATCAGTCCCTAGTGTACCCCACTGGGCTGACTTGTTGGATCTTGATAGACAATTATTCAGTATATAGAGCACTCTTCCAGAACATGAGACCCAGGTTTAGCTCCTTCCTGTGATGGAGGCGAGTTGAACTTTTATTTCCTTCTTTACCTACTTATCAACCCTTAGGACATTCTGGGATGTGGGATACTCTACATTCCCTTCTGCTGATGCCATTTCAAATTACATGGAATAATTAAATATTGACTGAGAACATGCCCCTCTAGCCTAGGGATTAGTGCATTTGCCTGGGAGGCAGAACATTTGGGTTCCAGCCCCCACTCACTGACATTTTCACATTAAGTATCCAGTTAGTCAAGGCCTGGAACCCAAGTACCTTTCCCAGGTGAGCCTTCTAACCACTAGGTAATAACAGAATAGTGGCCAGATGCCAAACTCTTTGTCATGGCGCAGGTCTCCAGGGGTGTCCATGATACACGTAGGGCCATACCAACTTCACCCTGCATGGAAACTTCTAGTCTTGCCTGCCACATCTTGTTGGCTAAGATAGTAAGTAGGGAGGCTGCCCACAAGTCTGTGTGGCTACAGTCCTTCTTTACCGAACTAGACCCTGCATGTTCTTTGATCCCTAGCTTGGTCCTACTCCAAGTTGGTGCCTTACAGGACACCCTAGGCCTTATGGGCTACATGTGTGGCTTCAAAACCTCCTCTTTACCATGCCCCATGCCTTGCAGGTGGTATATAAATATTGTCTCCCTGTGACAGGGCGAAGCCTTCAGGGCGCCATGATCCCCCTGAAGGTCCCTCACACCGTGTCCAAGCCAGCCCAAGGACACCCTCTAAATCTCACCCGCCATGACTTTGATGACAAGTTATATAGGGAGGCTGCCTTCTACCTCCCTGGGCACGGCGTATCGGGACCTCCGTCTCTGTGAGCTCCCCGACTGTCCGCTAGGTGCCTCCCTAGGTACCCTAGCCTTAGGGCTATGTGCAAAAGACATTGTCCCGCATCAATACAATGCCTGCCCGCCTCCCTGGGCCTTTTCTGTAAGCTTGCCCACTCTCCCGGGCTCTCCTCTACCGTCTCACCCGCTCTGGGCCTTCCTAGTACTCTATGTGGCATTCCCCCTCCTGGGGCTCACCATGCCCTCTGGACTTCCCGATGTGGCGCTCCCCCCTCCTGGGGCTTACTGTGCCCTCTCTGGGATCATTGAAATACTGCCTCCTGCCTGGGGACTGACTGTGCCCAATTTGGGTTTCCACATGCTGCCCCTTCCTGGGGACTGACTGTGCCTAACTTGGGCCTCCAAAAGAATGCGGCCCCCTGCTGGGGGGTTCCCAATGCCCGCACTTGGGCTGCTCCTTAAAATAGCCCCCTCCTTTGGACTAGCTATGCCCAACTTGGGCCCCCTCAGCCAATGTGGCCCCCTTTCAGGGACTCCCTGTGCCCAAACTTGGGCTACACCTTAAAACTGCCCCCTTTCTGGGGCTCCTCAGTGCTGCCCCCCCCGCCCAGGGCTTGCTGTGCCTAACTTGGGCTTCTCCAAATGTGCCCCTCTTGGGCTTCTCAGTGCTGCCCCCCTTCCAGGGGCTCTCCGAGTCCAACTTGGACCCCCTTTTCAGGGCTGCCCCCTTCCTGGGCTAGCCCTGCTATGCCCAACTTGGGCTCCTTATCAAATTCCCCCTCTCTGGGGGTGGGGTCTATGCACCCCCCCCATGCTGCTGCGCCCTCACTGGCACCTATGAACGCTGTGCCCCCACGGGCGCTGAATCACACCCCTCCCTGGGCGCTAGGGCCCCACACTACTGTGGGTCACCCCTGAGGCCTCCTCCACCCCTACAGCCTCGCCCAAACCACCGGTGTAATTCACTACTAACAAAACGTAACACAAGCCTCTGGCTGTAACTCAAACATAAGGCACCTGGCCATAACAAAGTAAGCCTCCCAGCTACCACTCCACATCATTGTTCCAGCCTCTGGAGCTCTTGTGAGCTGCACTCACATTACTGTCTCTAGGAGCTCCTGCCCCTCCGGCTGCTGGCAGGGAACTGCCTCCCTGACTCTGGGCTTTATACAAGCCAAGTCCCGCCCTCTCCAGTTAGCTGACACTCATTGGTTGCCGTGGCAACTCATTGGTTGCTCCGTGCCTACCAGTTCTTCTTCCCTTAGAAGCAGGGCAGCGAAGTGCCTTGCGACACTCCCTGATAAGGTCTTGGCCTAACTTGGCCACCTGTTGTTGCTGGTTCTGGACCCTGTCACTGTGCCCTTCTGGCTCTGTGCGCCCTGGGCTCTATACAATAGTGTTCCCCAATGAAGCCTCCTCCTCCCCTATTAGCTTCATCCCAGTCCACCAGAATAAATGCATTGTTGTCTGACCCCAGCTCTCTTTCCTGCCCAGGGCAGGGAGTTGGACAGAAAAAAAAAAGAGGAGATGGAAAAGAATGTTTCTTTATTATCTAATTCTCTTTCTTCAGGACCCCAGTATAAATTGCTGTGAGGAGGGGAGATGGCATACATGGCTTGTGAGCTGCAGGTTAACCACCCTGTGATAGAGTCAAAATTACATTCCTACCCCTGGTTCAGCCCAGAAAATATTTAATTATAAAACATTTTTGCTTACATTTAAATGGGAGAGAATAAAAGATTTTCTGATACCATCACCCTGGAATATGCCATAAAGTTAGCATATTTCTTGAAGGAGGGAGGCAGGTTTGAATCCCCTCAGATGAATGAAAGAATTAGACTTATCTCCCACATGCTAGGTGAGTGCTTTAATCACCTAGCTGCTGGGTAGCATGAAGGGTAGCACCATCCCCCAGCACTTCAAGCTAATAGATGTGCTCTGAGAATACTTATCAGATTGGGGCCATCTGGTGAAATGGGACAAAATTTATGTAGTTTGTGAATCTTCACAGAGGACTAGGCTAGGGGCAGACTCCAAACTGCTCACTACTGTCAAGGCAAGTGTTCTCAGAAGCAAAACACTGACAGTTATGCTGCATATAGACATAACATTTGAACCGTTCCAAGAATAGCACCAGTTGGGAAGCAGTTCAGATATGCCCCTGGACAGAAGCATCTGCACGTAAACTGCTAAGGTTTCTAAGCAGAATGCTCACCTTTTAGGCACTGAACTGCTTCCTAAATTCCACCAGGCAGTGTTAGGAAACTCAGACCATCATGTCCTTCAGAGGTCATTGCCGGGGGTTTCTCCAGGAATCCCCAAGAAGGAGAGGAAGACTTGGATTGAACAGATTTCAAGGAGAAAGCTAACATTGTCCACAATTGCAATTTTCTGCTCCCCCTTGTCAAAAACACTGAGTTAAAAAAGCTAATTGAGTTTGAGAAGGAACATTGTTACACTTTACTAAATTCTGTATGGTTGACTGGGCATGAACAGCTGTGTCACATAAGCAGCCTGGACCCCATCCTGGGAAACAGAACCAGCTCAAGAAGGAGAAGGGTACAAGCCTCAGTTTGGGCAGGAGCATGATGGATGTGGAAGGGTTGCCAGGTGCTGTGGAGGGGAGGGGACCGGGTGACCCCTTGCTGGTGGTGGGTGGGTGGTTGTACCTGTAACAGTCGTTAATTTCTGGATGTGTGTGGGGGACGAAAACCAGGCAATGGCACAATGGTACTTAATAGAACAGAATGGCTGTCAATTCCAGGCTGGATATGAAGTGAATTATCTCATTAACTGTTATTTGTTCCTCACCCTTCTGTTCTGCACTCTTTCAGTCAGTGTTGGGACCCACAGCAGGAAGGTGAAACTGATAACATGTTTTCTGGAAGAGGCAAGAAAAGGTTCTTCAGGAGTTCCTGGAGCACCCAGCCCTCTAGGAACCACAAGCCAGGGGCATACAGCACCTGGATACCCACTAATCAACCCCAAATAATTCGGAGAATCCTAACCCAGGGTCCCTAGGGCTCAAGACAAACATTAAACATAAATCGGTTTAAGTGATCAGAAATTGGTTTAAACCTGTAACAGAACAGGCATTCAGTGCACATAAACCAGTTTCAAAATGGCCAAAACTAGTTTGAGATAAGTCTGATACTACAGTCAACCAAATTTAACTGATTTCATTCATACTAGTTTTTGCATTGTCTGTCCCAGACCCCTTCCTGTTTTAAGTTAAACCAGACTCCCCCAGCATCCTGGCATGCTCTCTGAGTTTGGCTCTTTGCTCCAGCACAGGCAGGCTGGCCCTCTGCCCCCAAGCCTGAGCAGGGACAGACAGGGGCGGGAATCTGGCCAGAGAGGGGTTTAATTCCCCCTTTCCTGTCCCACTGGCAGGGACCCAAGCTGGGTCTGCCAGGTTTTCACTAGGGCTGTGCTCAGCTTTGGGTGCTGACTCAATTCAGGGAAGATTTGGCCCAATTTGGTGGCTGAATCTCCAAATCCAAATCAAATCAGGGGACCAATAAAAAGGTCTGAATTGATCCAAAGCTCTTCATATCTTCAGAAAAGATTTGGAGAGCTTCAAGGATTTGGGCAGTCCCCGTCCATTGCAACAGAGAACTGGAGCCAGACTCCATGCCAGTAAGTAGGGGCTGGAGGAAGGGGGACCAGGGGGGACCCCTGCCAGGCCCCATACCCTGCCTGCTCCCCTAGTCCCTCCCACCCTCCTCCTGATTCCCAGCCTTCCCTCATGGCTGCCCAGCCCAGCCCTAGCTCCTGCTGCTTTAAAAAAAAAGCCCCCACTCACCGGATGCTGTTAGGGAGGGAGCTATCCCTGCTTCTCCCCACTACCCCACATTGTATGGAGGGTTCTGCCATGAGCCTCTTGACCTCCCTGCTCCCCCAGACCCACTCATGGCTGCCCTACCCACCCCAGCTTCCAGCACTTTGGAAAGAAAAGCCCCAACTCTCTTGGTGAACCCAGGCAAGGGGCAATCCCCACTGACTCCCACTGCATGGGGGGGGGCTCTGTCACTAGCCCCGCCCCCTTCCCCCCATGGCTGCCCTGCCAACCCCAGCTCCCTTTAAGGATAAAAAAATTAAAACCCCACACTCACCAGTTCCTGCAGCAGCCTTGGGGCTTTGGGGGTCTCATGCAGAGCCCTCCTTGCAGCATGGGACATCAGGGGGGCATCAGGGATTGCCCACTGCTGGGCAGGAACTGGTCTGGGTTTTTGGTGGGGTTTTTTCCCTAAAGGGAGGTGCAGCCATGCAGGGAGGGCTGGGACAGAAGGAGGGAGGCCAGGAGACTCGTGCAGAGCCTCTCACACAGCATGAGGTAGTGGGGGACAGTGGGGATCACACCCTTCCCCCACTCAGCAGTACCCGGTGAGTTGGCGCTTTTCTTTTCAAAGTGCTGGGAGCTTGGCTGTGTGAGGCAGACATTGCTGGGCTGGGAGAGCGGATGGGGGATGGGGCCTGGGTGATTTGGAGATTCAGCAGCAGTCAAATCTCTGAATCAGATTTGGCCAAATCGATTCAGGACAGCGATTCAAATCACTGCATTGAATCACTGTCCCCCAAATCAGCAAAATCTGGATCTGAAGTGTATACTAGCTGCTTCACATAGGCCTAGCTGCAGCAGCAGGGCAACATAGTCCCCGAGGCAGAGGAGGAAATGGATGGGTTTAGTTTGTCCTTTACCCCACTGGCAGCCAGATCTGCCCACTATCACCACTTCAGTTGCTCCCGGTGAGGGGAATAATCCCCTTACTGTCCCCACTGCCAGAGGGAGGGGGAATAAAAAAAGGCCCTGCCCACCCCCACGGAGCCCCTTCCACCAGTGTCACTGCCATATCTGGGCTGTCCCACAGGGCAGTGGTGGCAGCACAAAACAGATGCAGGGCAATCCTGCACGGGCTCCGAGTGGCTACAACTGGAAGCGCCAGCAGTGGGAGGGAGAGGGGCCCCAACACTGAGCAGCAGTTTTTCTCCCGTGCTACTGCTGCTCAGCCCAGATGGGTGAGCCTGGAGCCAGTGCAGGGCATGTGGTGTCAGGGCTGCATGCACTGATCCTTGCCTGAACTGTGGGGTTGGGGCCTGCGGTAGCCACAAAGGAGCTGCTGAGGCCAGGCTGCTTAAAAAGGCAGGCCTCCCATGGAGCAGTCTCAGCCCAGCTGTGTGCCAAAGGAGTGGCTCCTCAGCCAGGTGGGACCGAGGGACTTGCCAGGGTCCAGACAAAACCCCTCTGTGGGTCAGATGTGCCCAGCTGGCAATGCCTGGCCATGGCCCAGCCCAGCCACTGGAGTGGCGAGTGGGGAGCGACCGTGACAGGAGCAGGAGCCCCTGTTACAGTTTCTCCAAACACGAGCCTCTTTCCAGCAGGGAGCTGTGCTGTGGGGAGAGGAAAGCGGCTACAGGCTGTGGTAGCTCTGGGGGAGCTCAATTGGCTCCACCACATCTCTGCCCACCCCATAGTGGGGCCCCCTGCTAGGAAGGGGCTTGCACTCCACAACATTACAACAGGATCTGCTGCCTCCATCAAGGGCCCTGCCCCCTCCTGCTGCCATGCCAGGCAGGGGCACAACCAGGTTCCAGTGGGCAGGGACCCTGATAGGGGTGGGGCAAGGCTGGGGTTATTCCCCCTCCCTCTGGTGGAGGGGACAGCATGAGGCTTATTCCCTGACAGGAAATGAGTGCAGCAGTGACAGTGGGCAGACCTGAGTGCCAATGGGGTAGAGGGGAGAATAACCCTCCTCCCTGCCTCTTCTGCCTTAGGGGCCATGGTGCCCCACTATTGTAGCAGCATGAGGGGAGCACCTGGCAGACTTGGCTCAGGTCCCTGCTGGTGGGATAGAGATGGGAAAATTAAACCCTTCTGTGGCCAGTTCAGACCAGACTGGCCATGTGCTCCCCACTTCTTCTCTGCAGTGCTGAAAGTGCCAAGATGCTTAACTTCCTAAAGATCTTTGAAAATGTGAGTGCTGCTGTAAGTTCCTAATTCTACAGCTTGTGGCATGTATATTCCAAGCTTCATAGTCAATTTATTGAAAGTCTTCTCAAATATCTCACTCAGATTCCACCCCCAAAATAGTTTCTCTCTCTCTCTCTCCCCCTCCCTCCCTCTCTCTCTCTTGGTTTACAAATCATTAAATTTGAAGGACTCAGAATAATTTCTCCAGCTTTCTGGTGTTAAGTTTTCTTCTTTAAATTCAGCTAGAGTCTCAAGTACATTTGCAATGTCTGTAGGACAGCTTTCGCTGGCTTTAATATATTTAGCAGACTAAAGATTTTAACTGTTTTATCAACTCAAAATGCCAATTCCAGGTATAATTTAATATTTTGAGTTTGTTATATAAAGAATATGTACAACTAAGGCTGCTTAGAGTTACTGGACTCTAGCTGCCACAGAAGTGAAGACTAAAGTCTTTGTTATAATGACTGGCTCTGAAATGAGATAAATTAATTTAATTCGTGTTTCTCTGATCCTCCCATGCCAAGCAGGTGGACAGGAAGTAAGGAAAGAATTGACTGACCCAATAATCTATGTATGTGTGTGTGAGAGAAAGAGCAAGCTTGACTCTGGCAAAGGACAAATGTCTACTTGCTCCTTCTTCCACTCCATCTGCTTCTGAAGGAGTAAGTAAGAAGTGAATCACACCCCTAAGAAGTAATCTCTCTTTCTCTCAGAGCCACTCTAATTAAAGCATTCCCACCCCACTCCTGGAGTGTGTGTATAAATGCCCTAAGTGTTTAATTCTAAAAGATAGGCCAGGGCCCATGCCTGGATGGGAAAGAGGTGCCTCCTTCTAGCTTAGACTAAGGCTTCTAAGCCCTGGGAAAGGCCAGGGTTCAAGGCTCACCCTCAAAAATGGAGAAAACCATGAAAAATATTTCCTATTGGCTAATTCTCCACTCTGAGTGATGGTGTTCTGGATTACAGTTTTAGATGCCTGATTCACCCATGCACTAGGAAGTCACAATGCTTAGGGACAGATGTGCATAAGTAAAGCAGGGACACATGCAACAGAATGGTAGCACATGCCTGCTGGGATATACCTGGACATACCCCAACTCCTGTTCCTGCTCGCACATTCCAACCTGGAAGTGTTCCAGTGAGACTGGCCACAGCAAGATGGCACAGAGCATTCTCAAGCACACCAGAGACTAAGGGCCCAGATAGGACATAGTGCTGTCATGATCCAGACCAAATTTAGGCACCTATATCGGAAAAACAGAATCCAGACTCATCAGGCTCCTGAAGACTCATTTGCACCAGAAGGCTCGTTAGCCAGCTAAACTCATTTAAAATCTATATTTTGGATCTCAGAGACTGGAGGACCCCTAAAATTGGGTTTCCACACATGCACAAGACCATCCTGGTATGAGCACCTTAGCTGGCAATCACCTAAGCTCTGCTGTGTTCCACATATAAGGTGGAACAGCACCTAAATTCACCTTGAAAACACCTGATGCATAAAAACAGGTTTGAGCCCAGCCCAGATGTGAGGAGGGAGGCCTGGATTCCAGATCCTGCTCTTAGGATATTTTATTTTTTGGCATCTGATGACTGTCATCTATAAAATTCATAAATAGTGCTGAGTGCAGGTATTGGAAACCAGGCTTCCCTTCTAGATGCATCCCTTAATCAGACAGCTACAGAGTCAGGCTTACTCTGGCCAGCTTTCCTCCTGGCCTCATTGTTTTCTGTACAGTGTCCCAGTTTCAGCAGCCAGAGTCCCTCACCCAGATTATTTTAAAGCCTGGTAGTTAAACCGCTCTCCTTGGATGTGGGACGTGTACTCCCACTACTAGAATAGGATGTAAGAAAAGCCAAGAACAGTAACAGTTAAAATATACAAATCTAAACTTTTATGAAAAGCACCGGAATCAAGAACCTCCTAGGATGGACAGAATAACTATAACTTGCTATAGTACATAAGAACACCATGTAGTATAATCTAACCAAAACCTGGTACATACCTGGAAAGGTCTGTAGGAATGCTGTAATTAAATAAGTTAATTAATCAGCAGACTGTAAGATGCATGGCACCAAATGTGACTTACTGAACACAAAAAATCTTCTAATGTAAAAAGAGTAGAGTAGAATGGAAATATATGTATAATGTATAAAAAGACGAGTAGAATAGCAATGCTCTTTGGATTTGAATATAACCAAGCACTATCCCTGCTGTCAGCCAATCTGATCATCTGAATAAGGATCATCCTGAATAAGGACTTTTCTAAGTGTATACTCACTAAGTAGCTGTTGCTTGCTTATTCAAACCACACTCTAGTAGGACCTAATAGGTCCTTAGAGATAGCAACAACTATTAGCAGCAACACAACTCATGACATTCATTGTCTTTAAACACCTAACTAACTGGATAGAGTCATGTGCCTACACTCTGTAGAAAAGTAGGAGTTCTGCTATAACCTGTATGTTCAAATGTTTTCTGTGGGCTAGCTCAAGGTAGCGCTCTCCAAAGTTCCCTCTAAGGTGCATATGTGCGCAGCTGCGCTCAAAAAAAAATCTTGCCGTGCATTAGCTTTATGATGCCACACACCAGCCCAGAGAGAAGCTGGGCTGTGGCTTCCTAGAAACCCAGAGTGTGGCAGAGGCACTGGGACTGGTGGTAAGTTACCGCTCAGCTGCGCACCACTCCTCACCACTCCAGCATCCCCACAGGGAGACACAGCAGCGCAGGGCAGGCAGTGGCTCCTCCCCAAGGCGAGGCAGGGGTGCTGACAGGGGCTGGGGCTTAGTCAGGCACCACTTGGGCTCTGGCAGCTCTGGGGAACTGCTCCACTCCCTAGCCCCTTTGGGCAAGCTTCTCCCCAAAGCCATGTGCCTCCTTGCTGCCTGATCTGCCCAGTGGCAAGATGCACAAGGCTCTATGCTGCTTTCAAAGGCCATGGAGGCACAAAGGCAGTGTTGATCATTTTTGAAAAAGTGATGAAATCTGCCAGATAGGGTAGATCAGGCGTACCTTCAGTGTTGCACAGTACCTGAGAGCTTTACAGAGTATATTAAATTATGTGATTTATGTCTGTCACATGAAATCCATTCTCTTTTGCATGCTCTCCTGAGGTGGAGGATTATAGATAAACATTTCTGTTTTGGTAGGGTTTTTTATATAATAAATATAGTGTAGTATTTCAAGAATCTTTTCTCCTAAATAATGTTGTAAGAATAATTTGCTCAGCGTGCCAAAAACAGGAAGCGAGACCAATTCAGGAACAGATCAAAGTGGCGCCCACAGACCGAAGGGGTGCGCTCATGGACCGAAGCAGCGTGCTCACAGGTCTCTAAGCCTTAGAGGGAGCATTGGTGTTCTCCTAGGTATCCCAACAAGCAGACCTCTTCCTTCGCCTTCTTTAAAAAAAGTTGATGGAAGCTTGCAAATCGCAGGATCTGGTTCTCATGGGGAACTTTAATTACCAGAACATTGATAGGAGGGAAAAACAGCAGTGCACAAGTGGTCCAAAAGATTCATGGGATGTATTGGGGATAGGTTTTTGATATGGATGGTAGAGGGGGAAGCTAGGGGAAAAGTTCTTCTCTACTTGCTGCTTACAAACAGGGAAAAATTGGTTGAGAATGAGAAGGTGGAAGGCAACCCATTTATGCAGAGAAGGCTAAAGTATTCAATGTCTTTTTCATTTCATTTTCTCACTTAGTTTTTTACAAATGGGGGCAATTGCCAGATGAGTGTAGGAGATAACAAAAATAAAGAAGGAAACAAACAAACTATAGTAATGGAAACATAGGTTAGGGATTACTCAGAGAAGCTAGATATTTTCAAGACAGGAGGTCCGGATGCACCTTATGATACTGAAGGATTAGGCTTTGGCTATCCTCTGAGAACTCAGTGAGTTCGAGTGATGTCCCAAATGACCGAAAAAGGGCAAATATAATGCCCATCTTTAAGAAAGGGAAGGAGGAGGATCTAGGGAATTACAGATCAGTCAGCCTGACCTCAATATGTGGACAAATCATGGAGAAGGTCCTCAAGGAGTCCTTTGTGAGGTACCTAGAGGAGAATATTCAGCCAGCATGGATTTACCAAGAGCAAGTCATTCCTGACCAAACTGATTTCCTTCTATAAAAAAGTGACAGGGTTTTGTGGGAAGAGCAGTGGATATGATATACTTTAACTTTATCAAAGTTTTTGACACTGCCTCCCATCGGTTTCTCATTAACAAAATACAGACTAGATGAAAGTGGATACATAACTAGTGGGATCATCATGCTTAAAAAATAGTTATCAATGGCTTAATGTCTCATTGGGAGATACCAAGTGGGGTTCCCCAGGGGTCTGTCCTCAGTCTGGTATTGTTCAAATCTTCATTAATGATTGGGATAATAGGATTGAATAGATGCTTAACTTCATGTCATCTGCAAATTTGCTATGTGGAGTTGCAGACACTCTGGAGGGCAGGGCTAACATCCAAAATAATCTGGATAGACTAGAAAATAGTCTGCAATCAGATGATATTCAGAAAAGACAAGTGCAAAGATGAAATAATTGGATGTACAAATGCAGATTGAGGAATGACTGGCTAGGCTTCAGTACTGCAAAGAAGGACCTGGGGATTACAGTAAACCATAGGCTAAATATGAGTGAACACTGTGCTCTTGCTGCACAAAAGGTCAGCAGCATACTGTATCAACAAAAATGTACTTTGCAAATCAAGGGAAATGATTCTTCTGTTCTAGTCAGCACTGATGGGGCCTCACCTGGAGTACTGTGTCCAGATTTTGGCCCCATACGCCAAGGATAGACAGACTAGAAAGAGTCCAGTACAGAATAACCAAAATGATTAGGGTACTAAGAAGAAAAGGCTGACTATGGGGGTGGTCAAGCACTAAAACAGGCAACACAGAGAAGTTGTGGAATCTCCATCTTTGGAATTTTTCAGGTTGGATAGAATGATCCTGCTTTCAACAGGGGGTTGGACTAGATGAACTTGTGAGGTGCCTTCCAGCCTTACTTCCCTATATCCCTATGATCAACTGTATAGGAAACTTAGGATGTTTTATCAAGTGATCCTATTGCTATTACCACAGCACCATTTATTATACTGCCATACCCAGTTCAGGTGTCCTATGACCAGGGCCCTGTTATGTTAGGTGCTGTATAATTATAGAATTAAAAAAGAATCCTCAGCAACATATACCTTAAGAAGCCTCTTGACTTCAGTGTGATTGTTCATTATGCAAGCAAGCAGTAATTTAACTAGATTTGAAATAACTAGGCCAATGATGTTTACATCAAAAATACCAACAACAACAACAAAAATCAAGCACTAAATCAAAAAAAGTTATAGTCACCCTTTGGAAAGACAATAGCGAGTATCTGTAAAATCTCTCAACAATAGCTCTAGCTTTTATTAATTATGTATGTATTATGTAATATACAGCAAATTTCACTATTAAAAATTGACACTCTTGAAGGAAAGACTGCATTTTGCCTTTCCTTTAGTATTATCTATATTATTGACTGCCTAAGTCTAGGATGACCCTGTTCCTAGACTGGCAAATTTGGATTGAAATGATTTGATTGTCATTTTATATTTTTATAAAGTTATGGTCAAGGTATCTCACAAAAGCTATTGTTAAACAGATCTTGACATTTCAGTGTGATTAGATCAATTTGTTGTAAGTTGTAACTAGGACATTAGCTATGCAATCTAACTTCTTTTTTCTCATGGCCATCATTGGACTTGGCATAGAAATTGGCCATGTGTTGCCACAGAATTGGAGGTACCCTGGAAAATGCTTGAGAAAATAACTTTCTTGCCTTATTTCAATCTTAAATAAATAGCAGGGTACTGTGTGTGCTGAAAGGAAGCCGTTTATGTTGGACTAAAACATCGGAGGAAAAAAGATGCAAAGGCCAGAACAAAAACAGGCTGAATGCCTGGAAATAAATATGAATATATTAGAAAAATATTTCAAACCAAGATGTGAAAAATGGAAAACCCAAACCCAGAACCAAAGAAGGAAATTAATATAATTTGGTTTGAGACTTGAAAAGTGGCATTGTACCAGTCCATAATAAGGATAAGGTAGCTTGTGTGATTTGAAAACACAAGGCTAGTTTCTACTCTTAGCTGGTCTGGTATAAATCTTGAGTAGTTCAAATAATTTTAATGGGTTCACTCCAAATTTAGGCCACACTATTTTGCCTTGTAGTTTTGCAAACACCAGATAATAACAAAACATTTTGGCTTAATTTAGACAAGGTTCTGCATGGGCACTGGAATCCATCTCGCCTGTGGAGATCCATTTAGGTGATTGCAACTAGTGGTTAAAAGGAGAGTGGATGCATAGCCAGAACCTAAATGTATAGCTACCAGCAACCTGGTCATCAATTAGAAATGAACCTGGCTCTCCAGCATCAACAGTGTGAGCCTCTGACTTGAGCTAAAGGAAAGCATCATGTGCCATGCAGCTGTGATGGACTAATATTCTCTGTGGGTTGGGCACGGACAACAATATTGTAACACACACTGAGCAGCGGTTAATGTAAGTTTCTCAAACATCCTTATGTGCCTTCTGTCATTGCATCTAGGGAGGCCTTTTTGTCTAGTTTTTTCCAGCTCATACATAATTTGATGAAAAATGTAGAGACGTAAGCCCAAAGCAATTAGGTGGTACATGACTGGATGGTGATAACAGGCCAAACTGTGCCATGGAAGCATGACTAAATGGAGCAAGAAAAATAGACTCCAACACCTTTCTCAAATCTGGCCTCTGTTTTGCTATATTATAAGATAAAGTTGTTTTGTTTTTCCATAATGAACAATACCTCTTTTGTGGTTGCAAAATAAGGAAAAACAGGGCCATTATGTATATAATAATGTATCTGCAAAAAATTCCAAATACCAAATACAATAGATTCTGAAAATGTTAGCAACAACAGGACCAGAAGGTTTTATTGAAAAATTATCTGTAAAGGCAAGGATGGAATGATGAGAGAGAGGGAATGATCAAAGTCAAGAAAATTACAAGAGGAAAATAGGAAGGTACAGGGATCAAAAGCTGCAATACTCTGCAAATATTGAATTAAAGGAAAGAAAATTGTAAAGAATGTGAAACAGAGAAGAAAAATACACAAAATTGTCAGAAAAATATACCCCAAATATAAAGTTTTAAAATATAATCTAATAAAAGCTTTTTGAGGTAATGTATTAAAAACAATTTTAGATGAATGATGAAAGCCTTCTCACTGCAAGTAAACATGGATAGAAAAACAAACAAGGCTGACGTTATAGAAGGTGAGAAGACACAAGATAGGTTACCAAAGAAAAAGGAAACTAGATTATGAATACAAATACTGGAAGATTGTGCTGTATATAGGGCAAATTATACAAGAAGCAAAGGAATAATTAGTAGGAAATAAGTATGTCATTTAATCCTGGGAGCTGGTTAGAACCCAAGCGGATGAGAAATGTGGTTTAAGTGGTTTTTCTGTGATCGGCATCTCGGAAGCCTAGCTAAAGAACATAAACAGAGAGAGAGTGTCAGTCATGCTTTTGGAAGCAAAATGGAACATAAATGGTTTAACATTATCCCCTTGGGTGAAATATTGATTCTGACTTTGTTTTCTGTTTTCAGACTATATTTTAGAAAAGCTCTTGTTTTCTGTTTCCTACGCAGATTTTCTGACACTCCCATTTTTAGTGCTGCTTTTTGTTCATTAAAAAATCACAATGCTCAAATCCAACTCAACATGTCAAAGGGGTCCTCTGAAATCAGCCTGTTCTTAAAACATTGTCATCATTTTGCATTTACAAAGCCTTAAAGCAAAAGGATCTGGATTAAAACAAAATGTCTATCTATGAAGGATACTTATCCCATTATTTTTTTAAAGGAGGGATAGTGTTCCACCATTTCTGCAACACTATGGGTTTTTAACACAAACCTGCACAGTATCTTCCAGTATGTCTACTGTACAAGGAAGCACAAGGAGGGAGCAGGTAGGCACTCTCCACTAGAGATTGCCTTCCCCTGTGTGAGTGAGTAGTAAAGGACAGGAAATGAAAGGACAGCTTGTGCCTCATACTGCCAGCACACACGGCTCTGAATTTGGACTCAAAGAATTCCTAAATTATGGGTGGACAAGCAGGGAATGATACAAATGTAGGAAGCCCCCCTCCAACTTTAACTGTGCTTTGGAGTTAGTTTGGGCACTTTTGTCACATTTATATCATTTCTGGCTTGCCAGGAAACAGCCCTTTGATATGTGTCCCTTTTGAAAAGGTTCAAATAGACATGTGTTCATAGCCTCTGTTGGCACTTGGAGATGGCAATCTGCTGCTAAACAGGCTACGAATAAATTCTAACCTCTGACAGCAAGTAGGATCAGGAAAATGAAAATAACGCTTAGTTGAGGCATAACCTCATTATACATTTTATGTATTTATTAATCTAGTAATAAGTCATTTTCACTCTGCTACCTTAGTATTAATATTCTGTTCTTCTATAGATAGAATTTTAAAACAATTCTAGCCTTCACACAACGGGACAGGCAGGAATATTGCTCCCACCACAATGTAGGGATATGAATAATATAACTCTTATGGTGGGAGATCCTGACAAAAAGATACTATGCAGGTTTGTTTTAGAAACTTGTGTTGGGAAAATGGTGGTTATCTATCCCTCTTCAAAAAAGATGGACAATTTTAGCTGATAGATCCTTGGTCCAGATCCTTGTCTGGCTTCGTAGATGAACTCATAGTCAGACTACGAGGGTGGAAACAAATCAAAATCATCCATGGTCTTATCCAGACCAGCAAGATTCTCCAGTGGGCCTTTAGGATAGGGAGATGCCTCCTGAAGCAAAATGGCACAGATCTGAAGTTCACTCACAAAGTCATTTTTAATTGCTGTGTACTCAAAATGTCTAAGGAGAAGGTAGACTGTCACTTGGACGCATGGGATCCTGAGCTGGGACACTTTCCATTTCTTGAGCTCACCAGCACAGCCAGTGCTAGGGATTATGTTCTATGGGTGAGTGAGTAGGATAAATAGCACTCAGTGCTGATATGCCATTCAGATAGATGCTTGAAAAGGTTGGGAGGAAGAGGAGTTAGATTGTCATGATTACAATCTGATGCACATGCTTTCCATTCATGGGCATTATTTGAATTTGCTTACTTTGATCATTGCAGTCTGTACAGTAGAATGCAGATCCTTCTATCCTGCAAACATGAGGGTTGATAAACTAGCTGGCAATGGCTGTATGGGACTTGCTGAGATGCTCCAGCTGCTTGCAGTGACTCGACTTCAAAGAGCACCACTTTTCCAATCATCTGTGTGAGACCACTTCTGTGTTCCAGCTGAATGAAGAGGAGTCCTTTGAAGTAAAAGCAATAGGAATCATCTGGGTGGATCATCCTTCTTTCAGCAACCCTCTCAAGCTAAGTCAGGTAAGAAAAATCTGGTTTCTGCTGTGATAAAATTAAGCAAAATACTCAATGGTGTTTTTCTTGGTTTCTCATTCAAGTTGCATGTTACCTCACAATATCATTTGAGGTAATATCTTGCTAACTGAGTATGCTGATCCTAAAACAATGCTTAAACGACTGCTGTTCGTAACAGATGAGTCAACGTTCATCACTGTCCTTATGGCCCTACTTATAGGAGACACTGACCAACTCATAGAAAACAACTCATAGAAAGCAAGTCATCTGATCTGGAAAGATGAATGGCTATCAGTTTGGGAACAAGGCATACAATGCCACTGTACGTGGTGTGCCACTAATAGGATATGGATATTCATAGTACCATTTGGTGTCTGGTGGGAAAAAACTGTTACCATTTTCATCATCTATGTTCACATTGCAGATCACTGACTTCTTCCTTTTGCCTCCTCATGCCTCAACTGTTTCTTCTTTCCTCTTTTCCAACACAATTTCCCCCCTCTTTTATTCTTCTCCTTTTTATTGATGCATCCTCCCAAATGCTAACAGGAATCTTCTTCCTTGTTCTCCATTTCATACATGGAATCAATATTGAATCTTTCTTATTTGGTAAGCAGCTATGATTTTTGTGGGTGATATTTTTTATACCCAGGTTAATATCTCTAAGTTTAGCAGTATAATTAAGTATATCCTTTTTAAGTCGATCCCTTTTGGAGTAAATCAGGTGAAGGAGATGATTTCTCAGTTTTTATGGTGCTCTTCTGCGTACTTGCGTAGCGCCTCTGGTAGAGATGGAAAAGCTAAGGTGAAATCCTTGCTCTCTTTGAACATGGGTCTTCCACATGCCATATGAGTGTATGCTGGACTGTTGAGAATAACGGGACTCCAACCCACAGTTTTATACAAGAAAGTAGTAGCATAACTGAGAGGAAGCAATCAAGGTAGCAGCTCCAGATGCTCCCTTTGAGGAGGGCACAAAAATAGCTACCCTACAACAGGTGACTGTTTGTGCTGTCACTGCCCCATGCATCTGCCCTGCCCTGGGCATCCAGATACCCTGCTACACCTCTTTAAGAAACATCTAGCCTGGCTTAAGCGTCTAATCACAATAGGTGATTCATGGCTGTGAATTATCCACTGGATAGAGGCATGTAAATCCTGAGAGGGGCACAGCTTAAGCCATACCTCTCCCCTCAGCATCTCCTACAGGTGAACTTCAACTACTTCCTGCTGAGCCTGATGGCTTTTGGAGATGCCACTCTCACTGCCATCAAACCCAAGATAGGGAATCTAGCACCGGATTTGAAGCTGTGGATTCCACTATACAGGGGGGCACCTCAGAGTTAGGCATTACAGTGTAGAGCCTGGGTCTCCTTTACACAGCTGGCCCTTAATGGGTTTCCATGTGCTGTTATCTCACTAGTGTTGGGCACAACCATTTCTTGCTCTCTCTCTCTCTCACAATTTACATTTATGAAAATTAATGTGAAACCTCTTCTCCTTTATACCAATTTCCCTTCTTGGAACTGGAAGGGGTATTCAAGTCCTGTTAAACAGACATGAAGCCAACCAAGGCATCACAGTTATGGTAATTAATTTTACAGGTTGTTTTGAACTTATGGGAAATGTTATTGATGCTTAAAAAGCAATCGCATCACATCCAGGCCAAGAAAGTAAGACAAAACCATTGCTTAATTTTTAACTTAACAACACAGGAACTCATGGTCATCATCCATCATCTAATCTGCCATCAAGTCACTGGGCCTAAAACTGTTTACAGTAGGGAGAATTATGTTCACAACAACGGTGGCAGCCTTAAATATAATTAAATTGGCTCAGTATCATAAATGGATTGAGCAGAAAAATTACCCAAGGATCTATGCTGCTGCAACTAGCTATAGTTCTGGCACCCTAATCAAATGTCCTTCATTTGTGTCCTTTCATCATAGGTGACTGGTGACAGGGCACAGGGTAGGGGGGCACATGCCCCCCTGACAAGGCCGCCCCCTCTGCCAGTGGCTTCTGCACATGCTCGCCAGCCCTGTCCCTGCTGCCAGCTTCTATGGGTGCTTGCCAGTCCCATCCCTGCTGCCATCACCGCCACCAGTTTCTGCGGGTGCTCACCAGCTCCATCTCTGCCACCAATGCCGCCGCCGGCTTCTGCAGGTACCTCGCCAGACTCAGGAGGCATCAGTCACCTATGCCTCACACATTAACTGATTGACTATATTTCCCTTTTCTTGTTTTGTCCTGGAACATTTGGAATAATGTATTTATGGATAGCAACAATGAGCGTGTCTTAACTTCACCCTTACCAGAACTGTTTCCATCTCTATATGCATGGAAAACCACATCTCCTCAACATTTAATTTGGTATTCATGGAAAGAATGCAAGACTTGTCCGAGAGAAATGTTTTCTCTACACTGCTTATTGCTAAGCAGAAATAGCAGTAAAAGAGTTTCTGTTCGCACCAGAAAATGGTTTTGCCAGCACAACAACAAAAGCAGTGTGAATGCAAAATGCATGCTGTTGTTCTTATCCACAATCCTGGTGTTAATCCATGCTGCAAGCTGCTACATGCAAAACACCTTGCACTGTGCCTGAATCGGCCAGCTCCCTGCTCTGTGGGGGAACTGTTTATCAACTTAACCGTTGCCCTCTCCCTCAGCTGCCTCAGGATTAATAGTCTCTGCATCTGGTCTGCTTTTTGAGCTAGTCATAACAGGGACACATTGTCCATGTTTGCAAGCACCTGGTTTGAGACCTTCAGGTAAAGAGATGTTATTGTTTACTGTATGGCAATGTATCATAGTATCATAGTATCCAGGGTCAGAAGGGGGCTAGAGCAGGCCATCTAGTCTGACCCGCCGCCAATGGCAGGAACGAGTGCCAGGGTCACGGGAACCCAGCCAAGTACCTATCTAATCTACTCTTAAAGACGCCCAAGGTAGGAGCAAGAACAACTTCCCTAGGAAGCCGGTTCCACGTCCTAGCCACCCTAAC
>JAGPOW010003642.1:60385997-60405195 GCA_030014935.1 Caiman crocodilus | reverse complement strand
CTCACCTCTGCCTGGAGCTCCCGCAGCCGCTCCTCCAGGGCCTGAAGATGGCCACAAGAGGGGCAGCCAGGGGACACCCCAGGCATCACCCCCACCCCCCGGAACTCCGCCCAGCCACCACCCCCAGCCAGGACGGGGGAGGTAGACAGCGGGCCCCCCCGGGGCCCGGTCTGGGTGGCAGCCTCAGAGGTGCGCCGGGAGGGCAGCACCAGGGAAGAGGGAGGGGGAGGGGCCGGGGCCAGGCCCCTGGCAGTGGCACTGCGTGTACTCACCATGTTACCAGAAAAGATGTCTTCCCGCTGTCGTCACTCTTTCCTTCCTCCTGCCCCCTTGCCGGATCCCTGTTTGTGCGCGGCTCCCTGCTGGCTCAGCTGTAAGCGATCCGGGAGGCTCCCTTCTGGATCAGCTTCAGCTGATGGCACAACCCCACTCACCACTTCACCGCCGCTGCTGCTTCTGCTCCATTGCTGCTGCTGCTTCTGCTCTGCGAGGGCTCACGAGTGGCCGAGACCACACCCGAACCCTGTCAGGAGTCTTTTAGTCTCCCTGCTCTGCTCCTAACTGCCGAGCAGTGCTGAATCTTATTATCTGTGAGGCAATCAAATTCCAACAGAGTTCAACAGGACTGACCTGAAAGCTCTCCTTTCTCCTCATAATGAATCCAGTCCAGATGCACATGAAAATCTCATCTGAAAATAGGATTCAGTTGCCTACTTTTCTATTTCTTGAACTAGAAAATGAATATTCCTATTTGCTCCCATAGGCCCAGAGTCCAACTCCAGTAAAGCAACCGTTAATTAATTCTATTTGTTTTACAATGCAGAGGCATATACCAGGTGCTTCCTGATATGGATAAGCTGGATCACTACTTGGAGGAACTCTCAAAATGATCTGATAACCACAGAGTAGAGAGAACCTGTGGGAGGAATAAGAGGAGCATGATCAGTAATATTACACAACTCCATGAAAGCTACTGCAAAAAGTGATAAAAGAAAAAGCATCTTTTTTTTAAATTGATGAATAACTAGAGCTGCCTATTTTCTTTCAGGAATCATTACAGAATTTGTTTTTAAGGAGATATATGAATAAGAAGAGGGGAACCACGTTGCAAACTAGTTCATCTTCTGGAAAGGAGTGGATACACAGAAGTATTTGAAACAGTTCATCATTTCCTTCTGTGGAAGCCGGATGCAGGATCAGTCTACCGGAATGGCAATCTCCATGGAGTGTATCCTGAGCCAGCAACTACTCTGTAAATGCTGACACTGAAATAATCATTCATTATACTGTACATATTTGGCTTTCACAGATTTAATCTATTTTTTTAAGTGAAAACTGTCTCTGCACAAGCCTATGGATTAAAAATAAATACTGGAGATATCTTTAAATTCAATCCGAAAAATACAACACTGATATTGCTGCTGCCTTTGCTGTTTGGAGCACTGTGGATATCACTAAAAATAAAATAAAATAAAATAAAGAACACCAACTCTGTCACACAGAAAACATTGTGATTTAAGCAAATGTTTAAGTTAATGTTTATAACATTTTAATTCCATGCTACTCAGAAAAGTACAGTCTGAATATAAAGTCAATAGACTTATTTAGGAATGCCCCCCCTCCACCCCTTTCACCTCCAGCTTGGTTTTGGAAAATACATCTAGAGAACTCTTTATTTTATTTCTTTGAGCAGGAGACTGCCCCATTGACTCCAGAAGATTTAAAAATTGTGGTGGTGTGAGCCGCAAGACTTTCTGCAGCTAGTAACAGTACTATTTTGGTCTGAATCACGACCAAAAATAACTAGTAGAAACACATTATTTTGAAGGAAAGCAAACTCTGTTTTGAAAAAATTCAGAATAGATAGGAAAGTGTTTATTTTTACTCAGAGCATACTGAAGTTAGTTCTGAAATTAACAACCCTAGAAAAATGAAGTTTTATTTTCATGGAGAATTGACACCTTTGATGACTTCAGAATGAAGCATTACAAAAGCAATATTTATATTGCACTTGCATCAGGAGGCACTAAGTAAGTCTGAAACACCTATTTTATGAGGCATAGTGAGAGACATTTGTTGCCCCAAAGAGCTTACAGCATAAATAGACCAGAGAGAAACAAGTTTGAAAAGTAAAAGGGGCATAGAGGGGAAGGAAGCTGTCCAAGGTCACCTGGAATTGGAGCTAGGACTAGAATCCTGGTGTCCCAATACCCACTCTAACTTCCCCTCTAGTAAAACATTTTCCCTGTCTATATTAGATTCATAGTATCAGCTCAAGAAACAGGCAACAAGGGCAATGAGGTTGGTAGTGATGCACATAGAAAGTCTCCATGGCCTCATTCTCTTCCTCGCTTTTTTTTTTTCATATTCTTGTATTAAAGGGACAGATGTCACAGTTTCCCTGCTACTCAGCCAAATAAATAAGCCACTGCTGAACTCCATGTTGCCTCACCCAGAATGCTTCTAGCACCTATGCTAACCTAACCCAGATATCTCTGCCTTACGCTGCAGTTACATAAGTGACTATAGTATAAACACAATCCTAAGCTTTTCTAGAAGACTATCAGTCGGGACCCTAGTATCGCTCTTTTTTTAGAATAGCTCTTCAGGTCCCTATAGCTTTGACCCAGTGTCCAAGTAATACCTTTAACCCTGCCCGACTCCCTAGAACAGAAAAGTCTGGTGGCTGTCACTGAAAAATATCCCAGCATTGACTGTGCCTGATACAGCTACCGCTTCTTATTATGTGGAAAAAGCAAGGTTTGTTTGGTGTAAAGGACAAAAAAAATCAATCTAAATAAAAGATTAATGATACAATTCTGATCCTACTCAAGTCAACATTACAGTTCCCACTGATTTCGGTGTGGCCAGAATGTCACCCACTAACATTAATTAACTAAACCAAATATAATGACAGATTTATGGTCATCCATTTATGGATGATTCTGCATCCACTGAAGTGATCAGCAAACTCCTGTTCACTTCAGGAGGTGAGTAATTGAAGAAACCATGTATCTCTTTGTAGTGAATTTTCCCAATTTGTCTGAGTTGGGGCCACATCTTACATTACACTAACAACATGTTAATGGTACTTAAAATGCATGTGTCCACGGTAAGTAAAACGCATACTAAATTCAATTGTATTATAGCAAACTTAGGGCTTCTTGTAGGAAGAGTGTCTCCAGATCGTATTAAGTTATAGTACATGTTCTGCTACTGCCCGACTGCTTCATGGAAATAGTGCAGCAATCAGCTGATCGTCAGTCACAGCCCCAGGACTGCTCAGGAGCTAGATAAGACTCCAGTACAGTGTTAGAGCTGAAACCAACAATCAGCGAGCGGGAGTTCTCATTAAAGACTGTAGTAACCATTATGATGAGACTGCTCAAAACACATTTTAACTTTTAATATTGTATGGTAATGTTTACTACTATCTAAATAAAACACATTCTGACTGCCACATACAACAAGGCCCTGGACATCTGTAGCATTATTCTTTTAGTCCACTGGGTCTTTCTTTGTTGGTTCTCCATATCTGTTAGGTTTTTTGTATTTACATTGTTTTGGAACTTCCTATTAAGAGGGCAGCAGATTATCACAAATATGCGCAGTCAGATTTTGATAAATTATATGTTTTCAATCATTCAACATTAAATTTCCTTCATTACACAATGAAACTTATACTCAGTTATGCTTTGTTTCTCTAAAATGAAGGAAGTATCCTGGCAAACTGCATTTCGTGAATTCTGTACATACCAATATGCATATACTTATTCATTTCAGTAATATGTCAAAGAATGTTGTAGGAGCTGGATTCCCAAATTTTGCCCCAGAAATTCATGAGTGCAATAAAGCAGTGAGTTTGTTAGAACAAGAATAACTGTGCTAATTATATATGGTTGAGTTATTCACTGTAAAAAAATGTTCATTGCAAATTTAGCCCTTTTATTACGAATTAATTTAAACTGGTTCTGATTACTAGTTAAATATTTTTAATCAAAGCTGTCATAACCAAATCAGTTGAGTGCCCTGTCACAATAGAACTTCCCTAAGCAATGGCAGTTACTTTTAAATTTGGTACGTTCTGCCTCGTTAGCTATTCCCACCTGGCAGTCTGTCATTGGCTACTCTAAACGTATAAAGGTCTGTGTAGCTTCTGCCCAAGTCGGAGAGCTCTGAGCACGTGTTAGAGTACGGAGAACTTTGCCACGTGGCAGAGAAAAGCTGGAGGACTGGCCATCCTCCAACATCTCCCCGTCACCGTCTGTTCCTGACATATCCTTCATCCTGCATGCTTTTTTCTGTCTACAAACTCACTGGCTCGTTTTGTTGCCAGTTACCTGTAACTACACAAGCAACTCATTACCTGTCACTATGTAAGCAACCTTACCACCTGCACCGCAGGCCACCAGCAGCGTAAGTAAAGTTAAAATAAAAGTTATTTTTCCAACCAATACGCTGTGTCCCGCCTCTCCACCCACCAGCCCGCCTGATGGCTGAGTAATCAGCGATCCTCTGGACAGTTCCGGCCACCTGAAACATGGCATCACGAACAGGATCTAAGGGCATGGTGGTGGAAATGAATTCAAATGAGTGCTGCCCCTGGCGCACCGGGACCCACCACATGGAAAATGCGGAGGAACTCTGGGTGCATATCACCTACCACCAGGCGGTAGGAGGGGATGGAAGGAACATTGATGGCTACTTCTCGGTGAAAGGGGAAGGAGCAGTCATGAAGGAGTAGAAAACAAAGCTGTTTCCCGGAGCGTTCGAGTGTGTAATGGTCAGGGACTGGGTTTGCTTTCGACCCCCAGACGAAACTTCGACCCTGTCCCTAGTGGGGTGAAGGCGAAGAAGGCAGAAAATCTGACCCCTGCTCAAGAGTTTGCTCAGTGCACTCGGTACCTGAGGGAAGGAGGGGAACGCACCCCACTGGACTGGTTTAACTGCCCGGCTTTAGTGCCTGGATTGCGTGGTCACGAACTCCTCAGCCAGCTGCGGGAAGGCCTAGAGACCGAGGGCCGCCACGCAGCAAGATGGGGGTGGTGACAAAGTGGAATAAAGGAAAAATAATATATGTGTTATTCTGTTCGGTAGCGGGTCTACTACGGAAGAATGCAAATCTAGAGACTCAGTTGCACATAGATGGCAAGGAGTTCCTGGAGCAGGCCGCGGGGGGCTCCGAGTGGCCGCCAGAAAATGGTGCTAGCCACATGACACCGCTTCCATAAAATGGTGCCGAGGAAAGCAAAGAGGGCGTGAAAATCCACCTGGGAGGTGGGCCGGCCGTGTCACTGCCTACAGCCCTGCCCCTCAGAGTGGCGTCAAAGGAAGTCCCGCCCCCTGACATGGAGCCAATAGTGGAACCGCCCCTGTATGAGGGAGGAAAGTTGTATCCAGTGCTCCCACCCAACAAATTTAACCCCTTCCAGACTGCGGCTCACCTGATAGCATTGGTGAAACATGCCGCAGATGCGCAAGGCATCACACGTACTACTGTTACATATCGCACATGCACCTGACCAGAGTTACAAGAACTTTGTCAGGAATCAAAAATGAAACCTGAAGAAACTCTAGCCATATGGCTGGGACGACTGATTGTGGAATTTGGATCTGACACACTAGACTCAGAAGAAGCAAGTGCCTTAACCTGACAAGCAGTGTTGAGTGGAGAACGTGCCACCAATCTGAACATGATCACAGAAAACACACATTGGCCCATTCCAATCCTGGCGCTTGTGGCGGGACAAGTGACCCATAAATCCCACGCATGGCATGAAGGTCACCTGCAGAAGGCCAGTGTGGAACAACTTCTCTTGGCCATAATCAGAGTGTCATACCTGTTATGGAACCCAAGGGTCTATCCACTGGGACTGGCGCAGGCCCAACGTAGGGAAAGATGGGATCATCACCACTTAACAAATCCCGGAGCGATTCCAACAACTCTGGAGGTCATAGACACCTGTGTAGAGGTGTACGGAGGGACAGACGCTATCACGCTCTGACTCTTTCTTAACCCAAGGGTGGGTCAGCCAGCAGGGAACCTCTTAAGTCATCTCCCACGACTGCAGGCACTCATGAAACATAGTGAGGAAACTCCAATCAATGCAAAAAAATGACCTTCAGCGTATCCAGTCGAGGCCCCGAGGCCTAGGAGTCAGGAACTTGAGCTGCGGTGAGAATCATGGTCGCTACCCCAAAGAACACCAGAGAAAAGAGCCATGTTCAGGTTCCTCCTCAGTCACTCCAGGCTCACGAAACAGCAGTTGCGTATCCTGGGGAATGAAGGCCAATGACACCTAGTGGCCAAATTAGGTTTCAAATTCACTGACGAGCAAAAAAACGAGTAGCGACTGCCAGTCACTCTGGTGGCCAACCTAAACCCGACCCCACTGACTTTTGCCCCTACACCGAACTCACTGTCCACAACTCCATCAATTCAAGTAATCAACAACAAGTCTCTTCCTCCTCAACACCGGAGCCCAAGTCAACATAATCACTCCAACGACACCCCACCAGAAAACCACAAAAACAATTAGGGTACAAGGACTCAACACCATTGCAGTCACAACAAAAGTTAAATTTGCAATATGAGGCCATCAATGTGCTCTAGAGGCAGTACTAGGGGGCATCAATATGCTGGGAATTCCGGGAATCAAAGCGCTTAACCTCAAAGAACAGGTGCTACAAGCGCTACCCATCGCTATCCTGGAGCCGGATTGGCATCGACCGACACTCTGCAACACCTCCACCTGGTGATACCGGCCAATCCCAACAAAGGACCCCCTCAAAGGGTCCCTCACCGACCTCCTGCGATGACTCGAGCAACGGGGCTGCATCAAACCAGT
Source organism: Caiman crocodilus (assembly GCA_030014935.1). Lineage (NCBI taxonomy): Eukaryota > Metazoa > Chordata > Crocodylia > Alligatoridae > Caiman > Caiman crocodilus. The sequence goes on along the minus strand of JAGPOW010003642.1, from coordinate 60,398,347 downwards.
AACTGCTAGCACCTACATATCACCAGGGTGGGGAGTTGCAAAACCTGGAAAACCCGACAAAGCCTGATTACTCATTGATTACAGAGAGGCTAACAAAAGGTGTCAAGTACTTCAGCAACCCAGCCCTTCCACCCTACACAATGTATGTCTGAAATGGCCCAATTCCAGCAAGACAAATGGGTCGGGGTTACCCTGGACTTAAAGAACATATTTTTCTCAATTCCAATTACTGACCCTGAAGGAGTGTTAAATATGCGCATCAAGGGCACCATGTACAAATGGACGGTCTGCCCACAGGGATACTGCAACGTCCCATGGTTGGCCACTGGTGCTATGAACAATACCTTAAAGCACTTTCATGCCTCACACACCCTTCCATCAGAAGACGAATTAAGAATCTGGAGTTATGATGATGACATCACTATTATAGGCCATGACAGCTCCATTGTTACCGGCATAGTCAACCAACTAGTAGCCCACCTTCAAGGTGAGGGATGGACAATCAACGAGGAAAAGTCATGCCTGCATCCTGCAGATGGCATCACGTTCCTCGGCACCCAATTGGTTGGCCCCATCCGTCACAGAATCTCTCATGATGGACCTGACATCGACCCATTAAAGAAACCCCTGCCCGTAACTAAAAGACATTTTCAACAGCTTTTGGGTCACATATATTGGTACCGGCACTATGTCAACCCCAGGCATCTAACGCTTCTCACTAAGTTACAGTGACAGGTCCATAACAAGTCCCAAAAGTCTACACCTTGGGCGGAAGGGGATCAGAGGAACCTGCATCATCTGTTAGCCACTGTCAAGAGTACACAGCTCCATGCAATCAACCTCGGTGAACCATTAATCATGACTCTTGGGTTCACTACTAGCCACATGTGGGCTGTCGTGCACAACCCTCGCAACTAATCAGTATACACTGCTCATAAGACTCTTCAAGCAACACAACACTGGTATGGAGCTGTAGGAAAAATCCTCCTAGCTAGACAGCTAGTGGAGCCATTAGCAAGGGGGCACAGAACACTCCACGCTCCCGCTGCCACTTTGCTGCCTTTGCTAGATACAGACAAAGTAAATCCACATTTTCAAGGAGAACCTAAGACGTGGAATACATTGGTGCTCACCCATCATTACAACTGGTGCTGCTGGAAATGTGAAGACATAACACCCGACCCTAGCCCAGGGGATGAGGAAAAGCCCCCAACATTGTATGGAACCTCCACTCCGGCCTGGATGGCTTTGGATGGAACCTCCCGACACGGCGGATCCGAGGGGTACTATTGTAAGGCTTGCCACGACGTGGAAATATTCTGGGCCCACCCAGATGACAACTCTGTTCAAAAATGTATGTGAACTGTTGGATTCCTTAAGGTACTGCAACACTGTCTAACTCATCATGATGATACACTTCCAGTTCTAATCATCGCAATTGACTCGCAGTACATTTATAGAATCCTTACCGGCACAGCTCTTCCCATCAAAAATTTAAATAATTGGGAAGACATTTGGGAAACTTTAACTAGATTTACACAGCTCCCACTAGTTAAGCACACCAAGTCACACCACCCTGACACTGACCCAGTGCATGAGATCATCAACAAACTCTTTGAAGATTCATTCCGGACCAACGTAGTTTTGCCCATCACCACTACCCCCAGTCCTGAAGTAAACCCATTCCTTGCGTGGCTTCATGAGAATTGGGGTCACCTGAGACCGCGGGCCAGCCATCGACACTGGCACCAAGCCACTACAGAGCTCACCTAGTATGGAGTTCGACATGATTGGGAAAAGGTAGCACAAGCCTGTGAGGTATGTGCCAAAGAGAAGTGCCACTGAACCAAACATCAACTCAGAGCTTTCAACCCCTCACAGTTCCAGGTGGGAAAAGTCTGGCAAATAGATCTGCTCAGGCCCCTCTCAGGGTCCAAACTGCCAAGTAAGGTATTAGTCATCATTGATTTGGGAATGCACCAGTTACAAGTCATTCCCTTATGGAAAAGCAATGCCACTGCCATTGTCTCCACCTTAACCGCTGCATTTGCCACCTGGCAACCTCCTCATGAAATTCAGTCTTATGGAAGACCCTCGTTTAACTCTAATGCCCTGGAAAAATTCGCCCGTCTTCACAACGTCGCATGGCATCTCCATCTGCCATACCACCTACCGTCCAACGGCATCGTGGAGAGACACATCGGCTTATACAAAGAACAACTTCACCTCAGAGGGGGAGGAATGTACAAAAACTAGACTAAGCACAATCATGACGTCCTCATTTCACTGAACACCGTAAAGTCACTATGGGACAAGGCCAATCCCAAGAAATCTCTACCCTAGGAACCTAAATTCCAACCAGATGAATTAGTGTGGGTTTCGATACCGCATCCCTGTAAATCTCATCCACAAGTCTACAAGGGAACAGTTCAATGGTCAGAACAGTATCCCAATACCTATTCCATCCTGTTAAAAGAGAAGCCCGATCATCCCCCCATTATCATTCGCCACAACTGGTTAACTCGCCGTTCTGCCATTCACCCAGTTTCCTTGTAGTGAACCCGATTATGGCTCTCTCTTGTTTCTTTTGTTTCCTTGCAGGCTTGGCGGTGATGAAGCGGCAATCTATAGCTGTTTGATCACGAGATCCGCTGAGTACCAAACTGCAGCACATTCAAGTCAACACAGTGATGGCCACCTACTTGTATGTCACAAGTGGGATAGTTGCCTTATTCCTGCTATTCCTGACAGGTTCCTTGGCAAACAGGACTGACTTCACAACATCTAACTCGGTTTTGTCCCTTTTATCACTCTGGGTGAACCTTACAGGAAATAGTGAAAAGTCAGGACTCATCACATGTTTACTCCTGCCTTCTTCTGTTAACGACCCAGTGTTAACCCCGTTTGTATATCCTCTTAATGTTGATAAGTGATTTAAAACCTGGAACACCAATCCAGACCCCAATATTACAATAACTCAACATTCTTTTATATATTCCCAGCGCCAACACACCGTCTATTACCGGTATTCCTGGCCACGTAACTTGACCTCAGCTACAATGAACCACTCTGTCTGCAGATTGGAGGCTATGTTTCCACCTGCCCCTGTTTGGCTCTTCTATAACATTGCATGTTCTGAAATACTGTGGGAGATTAACCCAAAAGGAATAAAGTGGTCCAGGGATGATAACTCATCAACCTGGAACCCCACAGCCATCACGCCAACATGGTACTTAGCTTTTCCACCAGACCTGAACAAAACGAGGGCACGAGATGAGTCTGGCCCAGTTCCATCTGTCCTTCAGCGGCCCTGATCTCTAGTCTCTTGGAACGCATCGCTAGCCATCAACATATCGGATGTCCAAGACTGGCGCTCATACTTTTACCCCATCTTAATCACGACCAAATTTAGTCAGCGGTGTCACGGTTATGACGTGCCGGCAAACACAGTTGATCTCCCTCATGAGGTAGCTTTAATCAGGTGAAAAGATCAAAGCTGTGCACTAATCAATACACCAGCCCCCATAGGGATGCTATGGGCCTGCTCGGACAGGCAGCTTTATACTAACCTCCCAGCTACCCTAACAGGTGTCCAATATTTTTTTCCTCATTAGCTATTCCCACCTGGTGGTCTGTCATTGGCTACTCTAAACGTATAAAGGTCTGTGCAGCTTCCGCCCAAGTCAGAGAGCCCTGAGCACATGGTAGAGTATGAAGAACTTTGCCACGTGGCAGAGAAAAGCTGGCGGACTGGCCATCCTCCAACATCTCCCCATCACTGTCTGTTCCCGACGTATCCTTAATCCTGCATGCTCGTTTCTGTCTACAAACTCACCGGCTCATTTTGTTGCCAGTTACCTGTAACTATGCAAGCAACTTGTTACCTGTAACTATGTAAGCAACCTTACCACCTGCACTGAGGCCACCAGCGGCGTAAGTAAAGTAAAAGTCATTTTTGCAACCAATACGATGTGTTCCACCTCTCCATCCACCAGCCCGCCTGACGTCCGATTAAATTCGTGATCCTCTGGATGGCTCTGGCCACCTGAGACAAAAGCTATTTATTGAAGAGCTGTTTTCAACTTCTGGGTGTTAAAAAATATTAGTGTCAAACTCACAGGGAGTCCCTGACACTCTTTGCAGGTCAGATCCAGCTCAGGGCACAGGGGTGGGTTTAGGTATGGTGAAGTATCTTGTGGCAGAGGTTGGTACAGGGATGTAAGGTCCCAATGCAATGGCAACAGGGCTACAGGCAGGAATGGGCCACCAGCAGCAGGAGTGGGCTGAGGGTAGAAATGGCTAGCAAAGCTCTCTGCTGTCAGCCACAACTAGCAGAGCCAAAGAACCCCAAATTCTTTGACAAAATATGCCCCCCAATTTCCAGTAACCCACTTGTAGCCTAGCAAGCCTGAGGTTCTGCAGCCTGGACCCACAGGCCATATGCTTGGCACACTGACTTAGACTACTTCCTATTGGTTATCTGTTGTGTGAGTGATCATTCAGTTCACATGGTGTTGTTTCTAAATCCCGAACTGACAAACTTTTAAAGTCAGATAGCAATGAGAAGTACAAATGTGTTTCTAACATAATTTTTAAAGGACAATTTTTGTGCTAAAGTTAATAACATTTTCAGGGCTCATGACTATTTTAATAAATAAAGCATAAGTATCCAAATAACAAATACTATGAGTTTACAATAATGGTAACCCAGTGGCATTCAATTTACACCATGATCTGAAAAAATCAGTTTGATAGGTGACCAGCTATAATATTAATTCCAGGTCTATTTTTTTAACAACTGATATGGTTTCCCAAATCATTTGGAATTTGTTTTAGTAACCTTTGGACTTTTTCCTTTGGTATCATGAAATGTTTGTAAAGTCAATCAACATATATATTTTATTATAAAATTATAATGTAACTTTAAAATACATATTTCTAGGCAAAAAAAAATATATTGGCTCATTTCTTAAAGCAAATAAATACTATTTTAGAATATTGGGGAAAAGACATATATGTTGGCACATTTCTTAAATGTTTCTGCACAAAGCAGCACATTTTTCACAGTTACATAAAAATCAACATTCCTTAAATACTTTTAAACACTTTACTTTTCTGAGTAAACTGAAACATTACAGATATCTGGAGTATATTTCTGCATAAACCACCCTATTTCATATACTTTGAACAGAGGCTACAAAATTGGAAAAAAAACCCAACTACTTAAATAATGTTTTAATGCTAGTCTATTACATTTATATTTTTGTTTCCTAGGTATCACTATGATATGTAAATCCATCCAATGAAACACAGTCAATATAGTGTATATTAAAGAGATTAAAAATCTGTTCAATAATAATGCTGACAAAATAACTAAATCACCACGCAAGAAGGGTGTTCCAGTGGGATCCCACAGTGATTTGTACTCAGCTAAATAGCTTACCATTTATGTGGAAAATCATTCCTAGTACCATGTGCAAATGATCAAAAGCATGGTAAACTAGAAAATAATTTTGGGGAAAAGTCAGTTATACTGACAGATCTGGATTGCTTGGAGAGACAAATTCATATGAAAAAAATAATAAATTTTAATAAAGTTAGGTGCAAAATCATAGTCCAAGTAGAAACATTCCAGAAAAATGATTTTCTAACCTGCACCTAAAAACTACCAGAGTTATTGTCCCCCCTCTCCAAGTCTTTATACTAATACTTACCTAACCTTGCAGTGAGAAAGTTCTTTTTAATATCCAAACTAAATTTGTCTTGTTACAATTTATTTTTGTCCTGTCTCCTGCAGTTACACAGAATAATCTGTCAGCATCCTACTTACAATGACCCTTCAGGTATTTGAAGACTGTTACCAAATCCCACTCAGTCTTCTTTTCTCCAAACTAAATAATCTAAATTCCTCCAACCTTTCTAGTAAGTCATGCTTCGTAAGTATCTCATTATTTTTGTTGCTCTATGTTTGATTCTTTCTAATTGGTCCATGATTGTCTTGAAGTATGGTGCCAAAACCTAGAGACAGTACTTCAGATGAAGCCTCACCAGTGGTAAATAAGAATCACTATCCTTGACTTGCAAGTGAGACTTCTATTAATATAATCCAATATATAATTGGCTTTTCTCATGGAACAAGAGCACATGTTGACTCATGTTCATCTGACAGTCCATCATAACAAATTCTCAAAGAAAATAGCCAGTGGTTTTAACACTACCTCAGCCAATTCCTCCACAGCTCTAGAATGAGTATTATCAGGCCTTTCTGACTTGAAAACATCCAGCTTCTATAAGTAACATCTAATATGTTCTTTTCCCACATGAAGCTGGTTATCTACTGCCACATTCCTGTTTCCAGTTGTGTTCATCATCTGCAAGCTGACCTTATTCATGAAAAACAAGGGTTTTTTGGTGATATCTATTTTGCCCTTTGCTTTGTGCCCAAAAGCTTGTCTCATATTTCTTCCAGTGATACAGTTTGGTCCAGTAAAAAATATCACCAAAAATCGCTTGCTTCTCACCTATTTCCTGGCCCAACATGGCTACAACAACACTCCAAATCTTATTTGTGAAGACTAAGGTGAAAAAAGCATTAAATACTCCAGACGTCTCTGTGTCATCCATTGTTGGGAAATTGTATCCTGGAAATCATTGATTCTGATCAGAAATAGGTCATAACCAATAATCATTTTACATGAACTCCAAAAGATAGATAAAGGTAAATAACATCATGGAACTAATCCTTGAATGCAGTAGAAGAGGAATACCATAGAAGCATATGAAGTGCTCCAAAGAGTTGTATTACTTCTGTATATTACATTAATAGCACCCATGATTGGTAAATAATATCCATTTTTAGTGGATTAGACATCAATACCCACATTTTGAAAAGGGAGTTGAAAAACTGGAAGGGTTTTAATAGAAGAGCTACAAGAGTGATTGGAAAACAGGCCCAACAATGAGATCCTTAATTACCTCTGTTTGTTTAGCTGAAAGGAGGGAAGATTAAAACATCATTTATAATCATAGAAACATAATAAAGTAGGGCTAGAAGGGACCTCAGGAGTTCACCTCATCCATAGACAGGTCCATCCCTATCCAGACCATGCCATACAACTACTTGTTTTACCTATTCCTAAGAACTGTTTTACCCTTATTGCATGAAATTCACCTTATGCAATGGAAAAGAAAGCAAAATTTGTATCCACAGAGCAGTGCATTAAACAGTCATTGGCTAAAATAAACAGTCCTCAGCACGCTTAGCGGTGGACCCCAGCACACTCAGCAGCGGACCTGAAAGTGGACCAGAAGCACTTCCAGCCCACTTCTGGGTTTGTGGTGGAGTGTGCAGGGGATCCCTACCCCCTGACTCTGAAATTGGTGCCTCCTAGGTCTGGGAGGGCACCCAGGTTACCCCTTTGACTGATCACTGAGTCAGGGGCGTGCAGAAGGGATCCCCCCGTATGCTCAGCGGTGGACCTGGAATTGGACCAGAAGTATTTCCAGAAGTACTTCCAATACTGCAGTCTCTTGGGCAAAATATTTAGGGCAATGTACAGATATATAAATATATCTATACATACATACATACATACATACATATACATACACACACACACACACACACACACACACACTCACACATATATCTATATAGGTAGATAGATATACACACATATATATATATATATCAAACTGGTTTCATCATTTAGCCAAGTTATTAAAATGTATGCAAATTAGTATAAATCTAAAATACATCATTACTCTATTACAATTAATTTTCTTTAATAAATGACCAGATTAATGGACTAAGACAAGGCCATTTTAACAATTCAATTAATCCACCAATGCCAAGAAATATACATTTTTCTTAATTTTGGTTTTCTCTTTCTGCCTTCCATCACTCTAAATCTTTTAGAGGTGTACTTATTCACTAATTATGTATATCATGCAACATGGAATCATAGAAAATTACATTTCGAAGGGACCATCATCTGGTTCAATCCCATGCTCAATACAGGGCCATCCGCAACTAGAGCATCCCAGACCAAGTTTTTTCTAGCCAAGTCTTAAAACCCTCCAACGATGGAGATTCCACAACTCTCTGGGTAACCTATTCCAGTCCTTACCTCCTGGTGAAAAAGATTTTCCTAATATCTAACCTAAACTCTCTTGCTGCAACTTGAGACCATTGCTCCTTTCTCTCTCACTGCCACCACTGAGAACAGTCTAGCTCCATTTTCTTTGGAACCACCCTTTGGGTATTTGAAGGCTGTTATTAAACCCTCTCTTAACCTTCCTTTCTCCAGGATAAATAAGACCAGTTCCCTCAGCCTCTTCTCAGAAGTCATGTGTCCCAGCCCCATAACCATTTTTCCAGGCCCTAATACTCTTTCCAATTTGTCCACATCCTTTCTGTTGGGAAGGGGATGGAGAGGGGCGAACCACAGCTAGATATAGTACTCCAGATGTAGCCTCACCAATGTCAAATTGAGGGGAATAATTACTTCCCTTGATCTTCTGGCAACACTCCTACTAGTGCAGCTCAGTATGCCATTAGCCTTCTTGGCAATAATAGCACACTGTTGGCTCATATTTATCTTACTGTCCACTGTAACCCCTGGTCCTTTTCTATAGAGCTGGTGCTTAGCCAGTCAGTCCCCAGCCTGTACCAGTGCATGGGATTATTCCATCCTAAGTGCAGGACTTTACACTTGTCCTTATAGAACTTCATGAGATTTCTTTTGGTCCAGTCCTCCAATTTGTCATGGTCTCTCTGACTCCTAGCCCTACTCTCTAGTGTGAGTGCTTGCAGATGTTTAGGGGTGCTGCTCTAACTCATGGTGCTTTACAAAAACAGATGTTCACCTCTTGGGTCAGTGAGGCTGGAGCTTGCCCACAAACCCTAGCCAACATGTGGGGGTGGTCCAGCAGCCTCCAAGGAGCTGATGAGCTGCCCCTCTACCAAGCTCCAGGGCTGTCAGCAGGGGAGAGAGAGGGAGGGTTATTCGGGGTTAATTTTTCATGTGATTGCCCATTTTAGAAGTGGTCTGCAGCTATGCAGTCATGTTAGGTCAAAGCTGTAGGGAGTTTTCAGTGGTCCACTAGTGAAAAAAATGTAACTTATATAATCACCATGTATCTACTATTCCTTCCACTTGGTATGATCTGCAAAGTTCCTGAGAGTGCAATCCATCCCATCTTCCAGGTCGCTTGTGAGGATATTGAACAAAACTGGCCCCAAGACCAGCCCCAGGGGCACTCCATTTGAAACCGGAAGCGAACTAGACATTGAGTCATTGATTGCTGCCCTTTGAACCTGACAATGCAGCCAGTTTTCTATCCACTTTTCAGTCCAATCATCCAACTCATACTTCTTTAGTATGCTTTCAAGGATGCTGTGGAAGAACATATCAAAAGCTTTGCTAAAGTCAAAGTCTATCACACCCCCTGCTCTCATCCATAGAGTCAATTTTCTCAGCATAGGAGGCAATCAGGTTGGTCAGGCATGACTTCCTCTCGTGAATCCATGCTAACTGTTCCTAATCATCATCTTCTACTCCAAGTTCTTAGAAATGAGCTCATTGTGGACCTGCTCCATGATCTTTCTAGGGACTGGTCTGTAGTTCCCTGGATCCTCCTTCTTCCCTTTCTTAATAAACATCATAATATTTGTCCTTTTCCAATTGTCCAGGACCTCTCCCAATAGTCATGAGTTTTCAAATATAAAATCCAGTGGCTTTGCAGTCCCATGAACCAACTCTGTTAGGTGCATCACATCCAGCCCCATGGATACATGTCCAGTTTTGCTTAATACCCCCTGACCTGTTCTTTCATCACTGTTGACTGCTCACCTGCTTCCTAAATTGTGCTGCCAGGTCCAGTAGCCTGCAAGCTGAACTTTTCTGTGAATACTATGATAAAAAAGGCATTGAGGACTTCAGCTTTTTCTGCATCATCTTTCACTAAGTTGCCTCCCCCATTCAGTAAAGGACTCAAACTTTCCTTGATCTTCCTCTTGCTGTTGATATACTTGTAGAAATCTTTCTTGTTACCCTTCACATTCCCTGCTATCTGTAACTCCAGTTGCACTTTGGCCTTCCTGATTTCATCCCGGTATGCCCAAGCAATACTTTTATACTCCTCCCTAGTTGCTCATCCAAGTTTCTACATCTTGTATGCTTCCTTTTTGTGTTTTAACATACCAGGGTTCAAATGGAGTGCCTCCAAAGGAGGTACATACAACACAGCTGGAACTACCCTCATGTGAAGAAACATATACTGAGACAAGCCAAGAGGAATACTTGTACAGTAATTGTGATATGTGGTATTAATTTGTTTAGTCTATATGAAATCTTCTAAAAACTTATATTATTATTTCAGAATACTTAGAAGCTTCATTCATGCACTGGGAGCCCATTTTTTAAAGTGTTGAACAAACCAAAGAGGCACACCCTCCCCAAAATAGTTCATGACATTGCATTTATAATAGAAGTAATTAATGTGTGAAAGCTAACATTAGCATGGGACACATAAATTTAGGTTTCAGATGAGGGGTATTTGTTTTAAATGGGTTATATTCTCTCTATGACTGAAATTGCTTTTAAAAAGATTATGAATAATTTTACACAAGTGAAATAGAATATAAAAAAGCACGTCATACATTTTAATGAGATAAAGGTACAAAAAGGTATGCTAGTTTCCTCCAGGCTTTTTTTTTTATTTCACTATGTAAATTTAATTTAGTTTAAGGGTAAAGAGAACCCAAAGGCTGCAGTAAATCCAAATGATTAATTTTCCTCCTTTCTCTTTTGAAAAGGGGAGAAATGATGAAAGATGGAAGGAAAGACCTTCAAGGGAAACTACACAACTGTGAAGAAGGAACTCTCTACACCTGTCTCTCTAAGGTGTATTCCTAGTAGGAGTCATAATTAGCAAGAATCATAGAAATAGAAGAGAGTTGAATCAGTCTTAGATTCCTCATGGGTAAACCAGCAAATACAAAATTATTTCTGGATAAAAACTTGGCTTTTCTCATCTCAACATGAAAAAGAATATAGTGTCAACCTAAATTATTAAGTATTTTCATGGTTTTCATCCAGTGGGACACCAAGAACTTGTGATTTCTATTGACTTCAGTGAAAGTAGTAGATGCTCAGTTCCTCTCAGGCCTAGGACTCCAATTTGTAAAATATTCTAATATAACATAAGACATTTTAGATACTTCGTTGCTATTATCTGTTTTATTGTACAACCTTGGTTTACAAAACAAAACCTACAGAACAGGACCTAGCTTAAATAAATATTCACATGTATGTTGTTGTCCAGCATCCGATACAATCTCAGAGATCATCATACCAGCGTAGACAAAGGAATGTGTTCAGGTTCCATAATGTCAGTAAGGCACAGTAAGGAACAGTAAGGCTGTGCCTTAAGGAAATGATCCTTCAGGCATGATCCTGATGAGGGGGAAAAGGGGGAAAGAGGCCAAGAGGCTTACTTGGCTGATCAGAGAAATCCAGAGCAGCCTACAGGCAAAAAGGGGGGGCATATAAAAAGTGGAAATGGGGAGAGACTACTAAAGAGGAGTATACCTCCTCTGCTCACACTTTTAGGGAGGCAGTTAGATGGGCCAAAGCTACCATGGATCTGAGGATGGCATTCCAAGTTAAGGATAACAAAAAATTGTTTTTTAGATATATAGGGAGTAAAAGGAAGGACCAGAGTAGAATAGGACCCCTACTAAATGGGCAGAAGCAATTGGTGATGGACAGGGGAGACAAGGCTGAACTCCTCAATGAATTCTTTGCCTCAGTGTTCCTAAGTGAGGGGCAAGACAAGTTTCTCACTAGGATTGTAGAGAGACAGCAGCAGGGCACCAGACTAACAAGTGTAGACCCTGAGATGGTGCAGAGGCACTTGGAGAAACTAGATGCATTTAAGTCGGCAGGCCCAGATGAGCTCCATACGAAAGTTCTGAAGGCACTGGCTGACGTCATTGCACAGCCACTGGCGGGAATATTTGAACACTCATGCTGCATGGGCCAGGTCCCAGAGGACTGGAAAAGAGCCAATGTGGTCCCCATTTTCAAGAAGGGTAGGAAGGAGGACTCAGGCAACTATAGGCCAGTCAGTCTCACCTCCATCCTTGGCAAAGTCTTTGAAAAAATTATCAAGGCTCACATTTGTGAGAGCCTCTCAAGAAAAATTATGCTGAAGGGAAACCAGCATGGGTTCACAGCAGGTACATCATGCCTGACTAATCTAGTCTCTTTTTATGACCAGGTTACAAAACACCTGGATGCAGGAGTAGGGGTTGACGTCATTTACTTAGACTTCAGGAAGGCCTT
>JAGPOW010003642.1:60368333-60379286 GCA_030014935.1 Caiman crocodilus | reverse complement strand
CTGTGACCCTGGCACTCGTTCCTGCCATTGGCAGGGGGTCAGACTAGATGGCCTGCTCTAGGCCCCTTCTGACCCTAGGTACTATGATACTATGATAAGTTCATCACGGGGGCACAGAAGGGAATTGGTGAGGTTTTATTCACTAAGGCGCCCGCAATGGTTTCAAGAAATAATGGCCACAAGCTAGCAGAGAACAGATTTAGCCTGGACATTAGGAAGAACTTCTTCACAGTTAGAGTGGCCAAGGTCTGGAACAGGCTCCCAAATGAGGTGGCGCTCTCCCCTACCCCAGGAGTCTTCAAGAGGAGGTTAGATAGACATCTAGCTGGGGTCATCTAGACCCAGCACTTTTTCCTGCCTATGCAGGCGGTCAATCTCAATGATCTATTGAGGTCCCTTCTGACCCTAACCTCTATGAATCCATGAGCTGACTTAAGAATTCCTGGTCTAGCTCTTCCTCTTGGTTGGGTGGTCTGTAGTAGACCCCCACCATTAAGTCCCTTTCCCCTCGACTTCCTTGTATTCTAACCCAGAGCACTTCAGTGTGTCCCTCATCTGACCTTGTGCTACACGTTGAGGATGTGTATTCCTCCTTGACATTGAGCTCCACACCCCCACCTTTCTTCCCTGTCCTGTCCCTCCTATACAACCTATAGCCATTGATATTCACTGCCCGGTCATGCGTTGTATCCCACCACGTTTCTGTGAGCCCCACTATGTCTGGCTTGGTGTCAGCTAGCAGGAGGGCAAGTTCATCCTGCTTGTTCCCCTTACTATAAGCATTTTTGCAGAGGCATTTGAGGCCTCCTGAAGATGTGTGTACTGGCCTCCTAATCTCAGTACTACTCAGTGTCTACAAATTAAATGTTGGTGCTGGAGTATTCAATAGACAGTCTAATGGAGGGGTGATGATTGTTGAATTTCTGATGGAACTTAATCAGAGATTGCAGGTTTTCAATCCAGATGATGAAGATGTCATTTTTTGTGTGTTTAAGCTCACCAAAGAGTTCTCTGCTAATCCAAACTGGTCACTTGCCACATTTGCTATTTTTCCTGCACATAGGGATTGTTTGTTCCTGTGCCATCAGTAATGTTTCTTTAAAATACTACCAGCACTCCTGGACTCCTTTCCCCCTCAGCCTGGCCTCCCAGGGGATCCTGAACATCAGTTTCCTAGGGGAATCAGTCTGCTTTTCTGAAGTCCAGGGTCCATACTCTGCTTCTCTCCTGTCTTCCTTTTGTCAGGACCCTGAGTTCAATCATTTTGTGGCCACTAATGCCCGTGTTGACATCCATTTCTACATCGCACACCAATTCTTCCCTGTTCGTGAGCAGCAGGTCAAGAAGAGCATGGCCCCTAGTTGGTCTCTCCAACATTTGAACCAGGAAGTTGTCTCCAATGCTCTTCAGAAACATCCTGGATTTTCTGTGCATTGCTGTATTGCCCTCCCAATGGTCTCACTTTTAGGTGAGTGCCATAACTTCAACTTCAGGACTTACGCACATACCTAGGAAACATATAGTGACATGGAGCTGAATGGCCAAAGCATAGTTTTACTGACCATGTTCAGTAGCTGTGTAGGTGCTTCTGTGTCCACACAGTGTCTGGAAAAGAAATGGGAATGCACAACTGAGTAACTGCTATTTGGCTATGTAAAATAAATATAGGATCTAGCCCTCAATCCAAGACCTCAGATTTTAGAAATGTCTTTTAGCCTTTTCAGAGCGTTGATTCTGAGTGCTGACTGAAAGTTCCTTTTAGACACAGGAAGTGCCCTTAGCTTGGTTGAAAATTTAGGCTGATGATCTAAAATTGGAACCAATCTTTTCCTTTCTATTTATCCATGTTATTTAATAGAAAAGAAGCTTGAGAACAGTGAGGTAGAAAGAGCATAGACATTTAATCTGAGAGGGTGACAATTTGAATAGACTGAGACAAAAACAACATCTAACCATTAAAAAGGAAAAAAAATGCAAGAAACCAAGCTTATGTCTTGCTAAGCAATTATTATTTCAATTCTATATCAAAATATCATTTTTAATATGTATACAATGGACATAAAAAGTATTTTTCTATTTGTAGAAGCAGCAAACAAAAAATTAAGATGAAAATATGTTTTTAAATACCAACAATCAAATTTCCAAATCAATTTAAGACAGTGCAGCTACTCTGGATTGCCCATGAAATATACCATGCTTATAAAGGTGACCAAGCCATAAATTATCCATGGGTCTAAACTGAAACTGACAAATAAATGACTGGAACAACCATAAGCTGCAGAGACTGTGCCATGATTTAAGCAAATTGCTTATTTTAAAAACAAGTGTGTTTCTTACAACAATAGCTCCAATGACTTTAACTAAAATCATCTTGACTTAACATATATGAAAAATATTTATTGATAAATCAAACTAAATGGAAATAAATAGCAGTGAAGCTAACAATAGTGCCACAAAAACTAGCAAATGCACAATATAATGTGATACCCAATACAATTAATATGATAGCAACAACATTAAAATTAAAAAATATTATTAATAACCAAAAAACTCTAAAGCATATTTGAATTAATTAGTACCTAAAGTCATAAAACAAGAGCATTGTGGCTGGTAATTACAGCTATGTCTATTTGCTCTTCTAGAAGAAATGGTCTGGTCCAAAACAATCCTATCCCACATCATGCCTCACTAGACCTCTTCCCTAAAAGTAGGACACAAGTTAAAGAATGGCAATTTATCCTATAATTTCACTATGGAGTTCTACAATGTCTAAAGGCTGATGAACTCATTTTTTCCCACTGAACTGGTATTTCATCTCAAAAGCAAAATTCTATGTCACGTCTCTTACAGTATGTCTGCACTGGCTCCAAGCCACTATAAGACTGCTGCCAAAAAATGCACCTCACCTATGTGATCCTGCTCCTCATGCTACAAAGCCAAAACTGAAGTACCAAGGACCATCTGTGACCACTCCTGATGCTATTTTCAAGCATGCTAGATACTGAAATCTTGGAGTAACAAGAGCAAATTACCCTGGATCATTTTGTTGTCTCCATTCTGAGTTTGAGGCATGAACAGAAACCAGTGGGTGGAATTTATAGTTTGGCAACTATCTCAGCAGTGATGTGGATTCAGCACAGAATTTGCAGTCCAAGCGGAAAGAGGAACAATGTGGTGGGAAATGCTTTTGTGTCCTCTCAGTCCAATGACAGAAGCCCCGCACTGTAACTTAAGGATCTCTGGGGACTTGTCTGTGCTGCAAGAGCCTCCCAGAACAGTCCTATGGTCAGCAGCTCTGCTTGGAATATCCACAGCACTATGTGTTATAATGCTTCCCCAAGATGATCCTGGGCCCAACAACATGGTTACTGTTCCAGGGATTGTGAAGGGGTCCTCATAAATTAGATTTGTAGCTGGGTTCCACTGCTCCTAAACTGGAGAAATCTTTAAGGCTTTTGGAGCCCTTCTAAAATATTCCAGCTCTTTCATGTGGTATGATGGAGCAGAATCAAGGAAATCACCCTTGGCAGGTCTTAAAGAGAGCATATAACAAACTCCATATCAGACCACAGAAATACATGGTGCTTCTTCAGAGGAAGTACTATGATTTCCTGAAACCTCAAAAGAGTGTGTCACACACTACTTTAATATACTTTGAAGAGGACTCCCACTCTTTTTCTATCCTTATTGGTGTGAAATAAATTGGATAAAGGACACAGTTACTGTAGGAATTGAGAGGGGATTAAACTATCTACCAAAAAATCTAAAAGCATTTAATAGATAAAAAAATAGTCACTTTTTACCCTCCCCCCCCTTAGACAGTAGTTCATTAGTTTCTTTCTTACATAACCTACAAGAATCCCATGTCTTGGATTAGCAATCCAAATATTTCATCCCTTGAATTTCACAGACTTTGCTTTTTTTATTCTTCTAGAAATGAAAAGCAAGATCCTAACCATAAGCGGCTATTTCCTTAGGTTCTCTTCCAAAATGAATAAAAAAAAATTGTCCTTTGAAAGTAAGATGGACATAAGATTCACTATACAACCATTATTATATCCACCATTCCAGTTTCATCTTTGTCTGAAAAAAATTAAATAGTTTTTTTTTTTCACGTGTTCCTTTTACTTTTTGGAGCTCCACATTGCAATTGGGGTTTCATTTAAATAATATAGGACTTCAGATAACATCTTAAAAAGAGTCTTGCTGAAGCATAGCCTGTCATGAGAAATCCATTAAAGTAAGTTTCCTAAGGTTGCCTTATGATCAGAACATCAAAATACTGAAAGATATTTTTAATGCAGGGCAATACTTGAGAGGGTTGAAATATGAGTCATAAAATATGTTCAAAAGGCATTATCTTTGTACAACTATAACAATATTTCAAAAAATAGAGAAGTAGTTTCCCATGTTAGTCAGGATAAGGTAGCATCTTCTACAATAACGTGCTCAGACGGGCACAAGCTTTCAAAGAACAAAGTAGGCTATGAAAGCTCGTGCCTCTCTGAACAAGTTAATCTATAACATAACACCTGCCCTGCCTTCTGCCTAACATTCCAATAAATTATCTTTGGAAAAATCTTTTTTCTTTAAATGTTTCAAACTTGTATAGTAGAATATATTAATAGACTTTTAAAGGAACACTCTGACTTCATCAAATACATTTTTGGTCTTGACCACATCCCCTGTTCCCAACCCTTGGCCTCTTATACTACTTACATAACCCCCTTCTACCTTGCCATTCTCCTTTCTCTTTTGAATAGTATGCCTGTCCTCTACCCATGCATATTGTTGTCATCTATTATCCTCCAAACTTCCCTCTATCACCCTTCTGTGTTCAATTCCTGACTCTCCTTTTGTCACTTGGTTCAGAACAAGGAAGTCAAGGTCAGTTCTCAACAAATCTCCTTCTCAAAAACCCAGGCTGTAGCTGTGAACATGGATATACATCGCTCAGAGTGTGGGATCATTTTCTACTGGATTCAAACAGCAGTAGAGTTCAGAAACCTACTTAAGGACTGAGCAGGGCTATTTAGGAATGCATTGCTCATCCCAGTATGACAAGGGAACTAGAAGAGCTGTCCCCCAAATGCCTACTACACTCTAATTCCTAAGCAGTTTATTGTCACAGACAAGAATCCCACATAAAAAGAAAAAATAATAAAAGAAGCAGATATTTCAACATGGTAACTTTGAATGTAAGACATATTAGGACACATAGTCACTAAGAAGACCTTAAAGAAGTATTGCACTGTTTGCTAGGGAAGCAGAGCTGTATAACAGCAACATTGCTGCTCTCAGCGAAATTGATTTATTTGAAAAAAAACAATGACAAGAATTTGGTGCAGAACTCACTTTCTTTTGTACTCATCATTCTGAGAAGGAATGCAGAGAAGTTACAATTGGTTTGCTGTGAAATTTAGTTTTGTAACCAAGCTTGAAAACTTACCTAAAGTTGATAGTCTTCTGATGACAAACCTGTGACAAATCCTGATGAAATAAACAATACATTTTATGATTTTCTGGATCATATAATCCAACAGGTTCCTAGGATAACATAAGCATATTATTATGAGCAACTCTAATGCCCAGTCTAGAGCTGACTAGCAGTCCTGAAAAGGAGTTGTGGGGGGAGTGTCTTCACGAGACAGTTAATGCACAAAAGACTAATTCTATTGCACATTAGTGTGGCAGGCAAAGCCCTTGCTAATGCCCAATAGATTTAATCTAATGCGCATTAACATCACTAAAAATGCATTCTTCTGCACTAATTTGCAGCAGCACTGATTACAGTGCATTAAGTTCAGTACCTTTCGTTACAGGTACTGAACTTAATGCACCATAATTATAGCTCATTAATGAACATGTAGACATACCCACTGGAAGACATGATGTAGGAAAGTATAAAAAGTGGAATATGTCTCCTTAAATGTGTACAGAATATAATCTGACTAAAATATGAGAGGAATCCTCTTAACACCCATAGTCATTGATTCTTGCATAGCTACAGTTTCAGAACTTACACTTCCCCTGCCATGCATGAAATGAGCCACACACCTCCCCAGTCAAAAAGTAGTCTCCCATGCACTCTCAGTAGCCACGTGCCATTTGTGCACCCACAGTGCACGTGGAATAGAATCGATAACTGTGTGCGCCAAAAACAGCATTGACACATTTGCACAATTGCCATTCGGGGATGTAAAGTGAAGTTGTATTCTGCCTTTTGTCTTTACCTTCAAGCTTTCCCTGTTACCTCCTTTCTCATGGAGATAGCATGACTATCATTAAAGGCCATAATCAAATAAACTTGAATTTCTAGGTAGCTCCTAATATCCAAGAACTCAAAATTATGCAAGCCTTGAAGCTTGTTGGGCTAGCTTACTTAAAGAATGTCAGTTTCTGTAGCCAATAGTAGAATCATCTTTGACAACCTTTGACTCACTCTCCAGTAAAAATGAACAAATACTCATTTATACCTGGATGCACATAAGGGGTGGCATTCAGTGTGAGTTCTGAACAAGGCTCGCTCTCATACCTTTGGGAATGTACCAAGATGCTTTAGCTGCTCTTCTATGACATTCTCCTCATAGGCAGGCTGTGTCTAAACTTGGCTGATTGTTTCTAAATAGCATCTCCAAAAAAGCTTTGCCTGTCTTCCCACTCAGCTAAAAAGTGCATAGGGTGCATCCAGATGAGTCTGCACATTACTCTTGCTGCATGTCAAACCAGTTTGAGATGCGGCAAGAGGCATGCTGGGAACAAAAAAGTCCCCCTTGCTACATATTTGCAGCACAGGTTCAAAATTTGATAACTGCATATCCAAGTATAAATAAATAAATAAAAAATATGGGGTTAGGGCATGATCCAGGACTGTGTCCTGAGGCACTGGAGGCTTGGGTCCTCCAACGAGATGCTCTGGTAGCTGGCCAGAACATCTCTTGCCCCTTGCCCTGATGCTGCAGCACACTGCCTGCCCATGCAAGGCAAACAGCGATGCAAGCCGCAGGGACCTGGACCTGGGCTCTGTTCCAGGTAAGTAAGGAACAGGGGAGGCTAGAGAGGGTGCAAGTGACCATGGGAGGACAGCTTGGAAGAAATGGGTCCACCACCCACCTCCTCCACAGGGCCCCTCCACACAGCCCCAACCCCCTTACATGGCCCACTGCTTACTGGCAGCAGCAGTGGCCATGAGGGACCTCCTTACACAGACACCCCCCCCCCACATGGCATGGGGCAGCACAGCTTGGCCGCGCCTGGCACTGCCTCAGTCATACAGCACAGGCCCAGACTAGCTCAGCGTGGTGCGGTGTGCCTTCGGACAGCTATGGGCTGCTTGAGCTGTCACTGAGGGCCCCATGCCACTTCTGGGGGCCACCTGTCACACCAAGCCAGGTCCCGTGTGCACAGAAGCAGCTCGGCCCAAAGGTGCATGGGACTCGTGCATGCAGAACCTGGCCTGGCACAACAGACGGTCCCCGCAAGCAGTGTGGAACCACAGGTGACAGCCCAAGCAGCCCAGAGCTGCTCAAAGGTGCATAGTGCTGTGCCAAGCCAAGACAGGTCCTCGTTATATGACACTGGCAGCGCCAGGTCATATAGTGGACTGCCAGACAAGGGGCTGTGCCAGGAGCCCTTGAGTGCCCCAGTGGCCACTGCTGCTGACAGTGAGCTGTGGGCCATGTGTGGGGTGGAAGGGTGGGGGCAGGACTGAGACTAAGGCCATGCAGGAAGGTCCCTCCACAATCTCTGAACTCCTACTCACACACCCCACACCCTCCATCCCTCCACACCCACCCACACTCCTTCTCACCTCTTTCCTGCAAACCCCACATACCCCATCACACACTCAGTGTGCCCAGCTGCCAGACAGGAGAAGACCTGCTGGCAGGGGCAGCTGTCCTCACATCCTACTTAGTGCAAGGGGCAGAGGGAGCTCTAATTGTTCTATAATAAGAAAACCAAAAGCAAACATCAAAACATATAGATATTTAGAATGTATTGTATTATGAAGATGGAGACAATGGTAAGCTTCCAAACTGCTCTAACATTGTAAATATATCAATAAAACATGGCCCAACTGATTTCTCTCTCTTTATATGTATATAAAGATGACTGTCTCTTTAAAATACCCCCAAATCCATGTTCTTACACAATTAAAACAAAAGACCACTATATATGGGGAAATGCTTACCCTATGCCAAATTCAAGAGCTGCCAAGTACTTTTCAGGTCTGGACCAATATTAATTAATTTGGGTACCCGACAATGGGTCTGATTTTCTACAGAAGCAAAAGTCCTGCAGCTGTATATAGTGGCCTTTTGTTTTAATTGTGGAAGAACATAGATTTTGAGGTATATTAAAGAGTGAATTGGGGCTTTTTTATCAGAGATTTTGTAGTTTTTAAATAGGTAACATTGGAATTCCTGCTAGTGAGGCAGGTGGCAGGACCCAGGCAGAGGAGTCTGCTCAGAGCTGGCACTTGGGGCCAGCTGAAGGTGGCTAACCTCCTGGCCACTTGGGGCCAGAAGGACATGCTTTGACAGTTCAAAGCAAGCCACCATACTGAGAACATCTTCCAGGCAATAGCTGCCCATATGGCAGGGTAGTGGCACACATGGCTGTAGTGCCGCACAAAGGCCATCTGTGCAGCCACAGCCCACTAGCAGCTGGCTCAGAGGTGAAGATGCTTCTGCTGTGGTCATGTAGTCCCCATTTGAGTCTGGCAGGCATGCAGCCTTGGGGCCACATACTGTGACGTGTGGCAGCAGAACACAGCCGGGCAGCAGCCACCACTACCAGCCTGCTGCAGTGGGTAGAGGGTGCAGGGAACTCTCAGTTAGAAGTCCTTTTGCAGTCCATCTGGCACAAGGTGTAGTGTCCACAGATACCAACTGGCCAGGCCCCAGAAGTTCATGTCTATTTGTATAATATAATTTACCAGGGGCCCTAATGCCCACCCCCTAACTAGTGGCCCCTACTGTATGGGGCCAATGGCTGAACAACACAACTAAATCCTTTGGACAACAAAGGCAAAAAACAGGACAGGAGGGATGTGAGGGTCAACGGGTCAAAATGTGAAAATGAATGCTCCAGAGGGGGACACAAAGCAAAGTCCCCTAAGCCACACCCACCCATCCTGAAAGGTATCCAAGGAGCTGGTGGACTCTGTCTAGAAATGTGCACAGACGAGTGAAAAGAATGAGGCCCCACAGTTCCTGGGCACTTTCCTGGCCAGAACTTCCCTTCTGGTTATGTATGGGGCCCAATTGGCCAGGGTAGGAGGAGGTTGACTAGGAGGCCCTGGGACTTGCTGGGGCCATGGATGGAGTACCCAAAAATAAAAAGGTGGGAGGTGAAATTCATCCAAAATCTCAGGAGGAGGTTCTGGAGGTGGAGGGGATGCTGCCTGGCATGCTCAAGTGTCATGTGTTCCAGGGTCTCCCTCTGTCTGCAGAAGGGGCAGGGGACTGGGGTGTATGTGAAATTCACCACATACACGCCCATGGTGATGGATCCTCATCATAATATACCCTCGATTATAACACTCTTCCCCTCCATGTATACATCTCATGCATACTAGTTCACACTATTCTATAGTGCACTTGGGTATCAAACCTACTCTTAATAGGGTCTGTGCACACCCCATGTCTAAGGGGTTTTGTGCGTTTTCCCTGCTACTTCCGCTGCCACAGTACGATGGTCCCAAACTTTGCCTGCATCACTTCATCTGAAGCTACAGTCCATTTCCTCGATTTCACCACCTACCTTGGGTTTCTTCTTTCCCCCATGGTAAGCTATAACTAGGGTGCCATCATTCTTGGCTGCCTTGTGGATACTCTCTGGCTACATGCCCCATTTTTTCACATCTGTAGCATATTAACCCCTTTCCAGGGTATATCTGTCCCTCTTTGCATCTCTTGTCTTCTTTGTATGCTGTCCTCACTATGCTTTTGGCCCCTTTTCCCAAAGGGCTTCTATTTCTGAGCTAGCAAAAGCTTTAACTACTCACAAGGCCTCTTATGTTGTTTGAGGTAAATGGTGCCTGACCCACAACTAGGTCCTTTCTAAGTCATTCATAAATTGTTCCAACAAAATCTGATCTGCCAAGGTTTCCCTGTCCACTCTAGTGGGCAGGACCCATTTGTTCAAAAGGTCTTTCAGAAATTGGAGGAGGGTCCTCGGCCTTTGATCTTCTTTTTCTTTCTTTGCTCTGAAAAGTCAGTGGTAGTGCTCCATAATAAGCTCCAATCAGTGAAGAACCGCAGTCTTGACCCTGTAATACTAATAAGCATCCTCCCTTGGCATGGAGAAATATGCAAGTTGGGCCTTCCATACTAGGAGGGCCCCAAACTGACTGGCCCACTGTGCCTGCTCCAACCTGACTTGTATGGCTGTCCCCTCAAAGGTTTTGATGAAAGCCTCGGGGTCATCATCTGCATATGAAATGATGTTCAGTTGTGCCACATCCACTCATTTTGGTGACTTGCCTGCACTTCTATTTCAGCTTGCAGTGTCTATCCCATCCTGCCCAGAGTTGTATTTGTATTCTCTTCCATATCGCTATCGGCCTCCCGGGTGGTAAGGATATTGTTCCCGGCCAATGTGCTAATATGTAACTGTTGACTACAAATGTCCAACTCGGGATCCTTAAAATTCTATTTTATTAGGTGGATTGAAACACGGTAATCATAAACCTTGGGGCTGGTCTCCCCCCTCCCCCCACACAGTAGCAGGCTACAACTCAGTTATACCTATCCTACAAGCGCTGGAGTCCCTCCATGGGTACCCTCATTGAGGCTTTGTTCAGTGTGGTGTTATCTTCCAGATGGGGGTCGCCAGCTGCTGGTCCTTCTAGCTGGACAGGTCTGGTCGAGTTGGAGATCAAGAGGGCGCCACTGAGGGTCACTTTTCACTGCCTTTTATCTGTCCCTGGCAGACTTTGGTGACTCCCCA
>JAGPOW010003642.1:60346883-60368233 GCA_030014935.1 Caiman crocodilus | reverse complement strand
CAGGGTGGTGGCTGAGGGTCGAAAGAGGACCCTGGGGGAGGTTAGGATGCAGCCTAGGGCAGCAGGGTGGAGGCTGGAGACCGTCCACTCCTTGCAGGATTCGTCTGTTGTGCCCTGGCTATTTCCGATGGAGTCTAGGGAGAGATAGCCTTCTACTCCGCCTTCTACTATTACAACTGGGCTATGCAGGTCTTCGGGGTTGACTGCGATAAGAAGTGCCGCGGCCACGGCTGCCTTAAGGTTAAGTTCTTTGATTCCCAGTATTCCAAGGATGTTATGGGTACTGAGGGCAGCGGTTAGCAGTCGGGGATGGTCGCGAACTCGAAACCTGACGACTGGTGTGAGTGCAATTGCATTTAATCCCTGCACTCGGATTGATCGTGTCGTGGGTTTGTGCGATGTGGATGGTTTAATAACATTGATTTGCGCGCCCATGTCAAGTAGAAACGGAACGGACTTACTGCGATCCCGGTTGTTTGGGTCCTGGATGTGGAGGGCCGCAGAAGGGCGTTCATCCTTTGGGGCGTCGTTGACGGGTAAGGCTAAAGGAGGATCTAAGTGAGGCAGGTTTTCGGGGGTTATGGTTGCCCTCAGGCCGCCGATGTCGATCATGGAGGCCGCTACTCATTTTTTGCCTTTTCCTGAAAGGTAAAGCCGAGATGCTGTGCAAAAATAATTTGTCCCTGATCTCCTAGGCTACGTATTTGTTGTTTGCTAAGGCCCGAGTTGTTGAGGAGGAAGCCGAACCTTGCACGCTCCTCCAGTGTCCGCTGTGGCGGGTTGGAGCTTAGCTTGTTGTAGGGTGGTTGTCGTGGTATGGATACATTTGTTCCCCCTGCTATGGCCATCAAGTTAGTGAATGACGGCACAGATGTTGTTGTGCCGTTTAGAAGGGGACTAACTTTCGGTAAGCGGGCGAGTACATGAGACATAGGTTGTCCGACAGTGGGGCCTAGGACAGTATTTAGGCTGGGGTGTTCTTTAAGGGGCCCATACACGTCAACGGCAGCTTCTAGCGTCTCCGCTGTGAGGGGGATGAGCCCTGGTTCACGCAAATATTTGTGCGCCCACTCTTTTTCCTTTTCCCCTCGTTTTAGGGTAACCAGATGGATGCGGGACTCCCATAGGAGATACTGCATTCCCAATATGGCATAGATGAGACCGGCATCCGTTGTGGGTCCTTTGCTAAGGTGCCAGAAGTGGGGCTTGCCTAGTATCATGATGGCTGCCTGAGCCAGGAGAGGGATAGGCCAGGCGTTGTTTTCATCTAGGAGGGGGTTAAAAGTCGGGAGCCCCCCCTCCCCATCCCGTTTGCCGGGCAAAAAACTGTGACTCTTGTTGGTCAATTAATTTGCCCGTGAAGTCTATTACTAGATGTCCAAGCCATTGGACTGGAGTTTCCTCTGGGCGCCGTTGGGATATATCATATAGCTCCTTGAGTTCAGCTCAGTTGCAGGTGCGGGTGACAACTACTTCCCGTGTGTTATCCCCTGCCCCATCGGTAGTTGTTTTCATGACGGTGACGGGGAGTGCCATGGCGGCGGCAACCCCTGCATCGGGGGGTCGACTTGTTGTCATCGTGACAGGGATTAGACAGGGTTTGGTTTTGGGACGGGTCTCCGCTGGCAAGGGCGGATAGAGGGGCGGATACGGGGGTGGGCCCTTTGGTGGGAATCCACCCTCCGGCACATGGAGATTATCGCCGGATCTGAGGGGAGGGGCCGAGGGCACATAAGGAGGGGGCATTACTTGCGATTTTTCGGGTCCTGCCACGAAGGGCGGTATCACCTTAACGTCTCTGTCCTCATGGTCAGCGCCATCTTTGGATATTGTTCCCTCCTGTTCCCTTTTTGTCTCGTTCCATTGCTCGTGGCCTTGTCGCAGTTGCCATCCTGAGTTGGCTCTCTAGGTTGGTGTTCTCATGCAGGGATTTCATGAAACCATGGAAAAGGACGTTAATCATTTTCCCCGAGTCCCACTTATAGCCCCCTAATCGCCTTGGGGGCCAACACTTGGATTCTAAGGCTTTCCTAACTTCCGTAAGCATTTCATGCCCCCTTGATCCTGATTTAAGTAGAGGAGAGTGGAATTTGTCTGCGGGGGTTGGTTCTCCTCCTCAGGGTGGTGGCTGAGGGTCGAAAGAGGACCCTGGGGGAGGTTAGGATGCAGCCTAGGGCAGCAGGGTGGAGGCTGGAGACCGTCCACTCCTTGCAGGAGTCGTCTGTTGTGCCCTGGCTATTTCCGATGGAGTCTAGGGAGAGGTAGCCTTCTACTCCGCCTTCTACTATCGCTCCCACTTGATGGTACACAATGTGTGTCCAAAGTTGGTCACTCGTCTCAACTGACCTGTCTCCCCTATGCCAGGGGCAGGCATTTAATAGCTGAGCTGTGGTCCACGGTGATCCTGTTTGTGAAGCCATGTCGCGAATTGCCTCCTTTAATCGCAAGGAGTTCCGCAAAGCGATTCGCTTCCCTTAACCACGGGGAGCTTTGCAAGTTCTGGGTAGTTAGCTGCTGGACAGGTTTATCCTGACCTGTTCCAGTCTGTAGGAGCCCAGCTATGCGGTGGAATAGATAAGATGAGGGTACTTACAAAGTGTTGATTTATTCTTTTCTTAACAGCAATAACGGGGTATAACGGGGTTTCCCACTCTGGACTTGGCCCAACCCTGGATCGAATTGAGCGTGGTCATGAGTTGATGGGACTGGCTCCTCATAGCCGCTAACCGTGAGACCTCAGAGGAGGAGAGCTCTCTCTTCTGAGCTCTGGGGATGGGTTTTATAGTAGGGCGGTACGTACTTAGCCAATTAAGTACCATGATCCGTTTCATTACTTAATATGGTACGGACAGGGGCCATAAGCAGATTTGATTGACATGGGCTATGAGCAGGTTTGATTGACGCTCTTAAGGGGCACTCCTTCCCCTTCGGGCATTCTGCTCCAGCTTCTTTTCTGGCCTCTTTCTGGTCAGCTGACTAGCGGGTCAGAACCCGTCCTTACCCCCTTCCACACCAGTACTTCTGGCCTAGAAAGTCCTTGTCTTAAAGGTGTGGGTCTGCTGCCTAGTGACAGAGTTAAGGTTCGCTGTTATACATGACCCCCTCTTCTCTTTTGTCTGGAGTATTCCTTTCTCCTCTGGACCCTCCTCCTCTCTATACGGTCCTGTTAAAAAACCTGCACTTACTTTTTTTTTTCCCCAGGGAGGTGCTCCACCTCAAAGCAGTATGGTTGAAGACTGAGGGCCCATCTCATTAACCTTGCATTAATCGGTCTTCATACTTCGTAGCCATCACAGCGTAGCGTGGTCTGTGATCAACGTAAACTTCCACCCTAACAGATAAATCAAAGCATTTCTATGTCCCGTTTGATCACCAAACATTCTTTTTCTATGGTAGCATAATTTCTTTCTGAAGGGTGTAGCTTCCTACTGATGTATGCTATCAAATGTTCTTCTCCTTCCACCACTTGGGCCAATACTGCACCAATAGCCCAGTTGGATGCATCAGTCACCACCACAAATGGTTTACTGAAGTCTGGTGTATATAGTACTAATTGTGTACACAGCGCCTCCCTCACTTTTTGGAATGCTGTTTCCGCTTCTGGTGTCCATCTCCCTTTGTTCAGAGCCGCTGCCTTTACCATTTTGGTCAAAGGTACCACTACCTCTGCAAAACGAGGGCGAATTATTATAAGAAATTCATCCATTTCCAAAAGGGCTCTCACTTGCCTCTTCCTTCATGGTGCTCGATACTCCCTTATGACCTCCACTTTATCCACCAATGGTCTTACTTTCCCACTGCCTACCTGGAACCCCAGGTACTGTGTTTCTTCCTTTCCTCGTGCACTTCTTTGGGTTGGCGGTCAACCCCACCTTCCTTAAGTCCTTCAATACCACTTGCAGTGCTGTTAAGTGCCCTGGCCAATGTGCGGTATACACAATGATATCATCTATATATGCTGCAGCATATCCCCCATGTGGAGCCAGGACTCTGTCCATTAGCTGTTGAAATATTGTGGCAACCCCATGTAAGCTAAATGGCATGCGTCTGAAACAAAATAGGCCCCATGGGGTGGTGAATGCCATCTTTTCTTGGTCCTCAGGTGCTAACGGGACCTGTCAGTAGCCTTTCGTTAGATCTAATGTGGAGACATAGCTGGCTTGCCCTATGTTCTCCACCATTTCATTTACCCGTGGCATTGGGTATGCATGGAACTTGGCCACTGCATTCACCTTTCAAAAGTTGATATAGAGCCTAATTTTTCTATCAGGCTTCGGCACGGTGACTATGGGGCTGAGCCACTCACTTTGAGACTCTTGAATTATGCCTTTCTCTAACATCATCCTGAGTTCCTCTTTTATCTGGCCTTGGAGTTGTTGTGGGATTCGCCTCCAGTTCTTGTGGATCACCTGACCTGGAGGGGTCTGTATTCGATTCATCATGCCTCAACCTGCTCCAGGGACCTCTTGGAACATGTCTCCATATTCCCTTACCAGTTCTCTTGCTTGCTACCTCTCCTCTTCCAAGAGTCGGGGAGCCACTTTCACTTCACCTTCCCCTTCTCTCTCCCCCAAAGAGAGTCCCATCTCTGGTTCTTCTGTTCGCAGGGCTACATACTGGCCTTCTCATTCTTGCCATGGCTTTAGATGTTAACATAGTATATCCATTTTTTTCTTTTATGAGGTATATCAGCCAGACAAAAGATCTATGGGCCCTATTTGGCGTGTTATTTCATAAGGGCCTTGCCATTGTCCTAGCAACTTACTCTCCTGATCCGGCAAGAGGACCAGTACGTGGTTTCCCAATTTGAACTTCCTCTCCCAAGCCCCTCGATTGTAATAAATTGCTCACTGCTCTTGGCCCTCCCTCAGATTTCCTAAGGCTGCCCTCCGTGCTGACTCCAGGCATTCTCTCAGTTGTATTATGCACTGAATTAGGTTCTGGTCTTTACTTTGTTGCGCTTCCCAACCTTATTTAACCAAATCAAGAATTCCACTGGGTTGTCGTCCATATAACAGTTCAAAGGGGGGAAAACCTATTGAGGCCTGGGGTACCTCTTTTATTGCAAACAACAAGGGCGGTAACATCTGGTTCCACCTCTGGGGACTCTCTACCACAAACTCTCTCAGCATCTGTTTTGAGATCCTATTAAATCACTGGACTAGTACATCGATTTGGGGGTGATATACCACAGTCTTTAGGTGTTTGATTCCCAGTGTTTTGCTCACTCCCTCAAACACCTGGGATGTAAAGTTAGTCCCTTGGTCTGTCAGCAATTCTTTAGGGAGCCCCATCCTGGAGAATATTTTCAATAGTTCTTCTACCACCTTGGGTGTAGACACCGTCCACATGGGTACAGCCTCCAGATACTTTGTCGGATAGTCCAGGAGGACCAGAATAAATTGGTACCCGGCACTGCTTTTTGGCAGTGGCCCCACAATATCCACAGCCACTCACTCAAAGGGGACTTCCACTAATGGTAGTTGTACTAATGGTGCTCTTGGAAGATGACTGGGGCTTACTTTTTGGCACACGGGGAAGGATGCACAGTACTTAGGTAACTCCAGTATTAACCTGGGCCATAAAAAAAAAAATCTTCCCTTAATGCGAGCCTCAGTCTCATCTCGCCCCAAATGCCCACCCATAGGAAGCTCATGTGCCACTTTCAGTAGGGCCCTTCGGTAGCATCGGGGCACTAATAATTGTACCACTTCTTCCCCATGTTTGCCTCATTCAACTCTATATAGGAGATCATTCCTCACCTCAAATCATGGGGTGGTCTGCATCAGCTCTGGTCTCAGCACTTCTCCATTCACTGAGCTAGATATTCCTGGAAGGCATATCAAAGCCCTTCTTCTCTGCTCTGCTTCAGTCTAAAATGTTCATTCTCCAACAGATGTGCCACCTGCACCTCCCATTCTGCTTCTTCCACTGGTAAATGTAGTTCAGACTCCCCAGTGAATGCCTCTATTGTCTGGTCACCCCCAAGGACCACTTCAGACCTGACTATCTTGCACCATTTTTTCTTGGTTCCAAGTGGTCTCTAACTGGGGCCTTCTCCTGCCTCTGCATTTTCTTTAGAGATTTTCCCCCTACTGTGAGTAGGATAGCATTGCGTGGTACCTCCCTTCTTCCTCTTGCCACTCAAACTGTTTGCCTCAGCTATGATTCTCAGAAGCTCTGGCTGATCACATCTCAGCATCATCAGGTAGGGTAAGTGTTCAACCACTTCGACAAGC
This sequence comes from Caiman crocodilus, assembly GCA_030014935.1. NCBI lineage: Eukaryota > Metazoa > Chordata > Crocodylia > Alligatoridae > Caiman > Caiman crocodilus. Next base: position 60,361,994 of record JAGPOW010003642.1, on the reverse strand, counting down.
ACTCAGCATACTTTCTCACCCACTTGCAGAGTGACCCACACTCAGTCTTGCCTGTGAGTCTCCCCACTTAAACATTGGATGTGGATCTGGTCTACCACTTCCCTCTCAGTAAGATGCTCCTCCATACTGTCATGTGTGATGAGCTGAAATCTAACATTGCTTGTATTTTCTGTCCCTCCAGCATAACATCCACAGTCAGTGCAGGTCATTCCTTTCCTGGCTCTGAGTAAACCCTGGCACAATACCCAGAACTGCCCGTGGATGAAGCCTGGTTTATCTGTATGTCCCTCACCATCTTCTCTAGCCATGCCTGTTGTCTTTCTGCCTGTTGCTGTAGACCCTGGACCACTTTGCATGAGTTCCAAGCCCAGTCTTTATGCCTTTAAATCCAATATGTGGGTCTGTCCCACCTTTCCCCATCTTCTCCATAGACCCAAGGGTTCATTTTTTCATTCAGGTCACCCATCGTCTCAAGGTACACATTACCTTGAGAAATTTCCCAGTCAATGCACCACTGTAACAGGTCGCCCTTCCCAACACTTCGCACCTTGTGTAGTGTGCCCTTGGATTCTTCATGTTTCTTGCATCCCACCCTATACTCTTCTGCCATGTCTTGATGGAAATTATGATGAAGTTCTTGCAAGCAGAAGGCTGCCTATTGTATTGGATATGTTAGGGTCTTTCCCCTGTGTGAGACTGACCCCTAGCTTTATCTAGCTAGTCCTCCCCATCTAAACCCACTAAACAGGGTTTGACTCTGAGGCTCTAGCCTTTTCTATTGTCTTGAGGCCTGTGGCCCTTTTTAACTGCTTCAATCTGTAACCTGGCCCAGAGTCCCAGTGCCAGCCCCGCCAGCCGGAGGGTTGCAAGCCCCAAAACTCATTACCCCCTTGGCCTTCTCACAATGCTGCCACCCCCTTCTAGGGGACTTCTCAGTAAAGCCGCCCTCTCTTGGGGCTCTTCTACAATGCTGCCCTCTCTCCAGGACCTCCTCAATAATGCTGCCCCCTCTCTGGGACTCACCACACCCACTCTAGGGCTTCTCAACTGCCCCTCTTGGGGTTGGGGCCTGTGCACCCTCAATGCTGCACCCTTGTTGGAACTGGGGTTCCCACACTGCTGTGAGTCCCCTATGAGGCCTCCTCCCACCCCTAATAGACCCACCCAAACAACCGATATAACAAATAGCAACACAAACACAAGCCACTGGGCTACAACACAAACAAAAGCTGCCTAGCTATAACCATGCTCAAGCCTATCAGCGTTTCTTCATCTAGCAGCAGCATAAGACAGGGTTCCTGTATCCAGCTTCTCCTCAGTCCCATAACAGAGAGCTCCTTTCCCCTTGCCTGCTGGTAGGGAACTGCCCTCCTAGGCTCAGCCCCTGGGCTTTATAAGGGTCAGGCCCTACCCCTTACAGTCAGCTGACCACTGGCAGGTTTGATTGCTTGTTAGTTCAGTTGCCCTGGCAACCGACAGCTGGGTTTCTTATTCACTCACTGCTATGGTCCCTTCCCTAGCAGTTTTTCCTTCTTAGGAGCAGGGCACCTAAGTGTTCTGCTACATCTTCCCACCCCCAGTTGAGGAGAAGCCCTTCCCACTGCCCTTGCCCTGGGTCTCTGATGGTGGTGGGGCATGGGAAATCCTCAGAGGGTGGGAGACCCTTTGGCCCTGCTGACTCCCTGTTAGAGTCCCGCTTGCCCCTGTAGTGGGGGTTGCAGACTTGTTTACCTCCGGAGGGGTAAGTTGAACTGTACCTCCAGTGTCGGGGTTGTACAGACATGCAGCCCCTTAGGAGCCTGGCTGGAATCTGGGGCCATAGTGGGGTAGCAGGTAGTTCTGCAGGGGCATCTGCCGCACCAGAAGGCTTCTGCCCTGCCATTACTCTTCATAAGGGAGCAAGAAACCAATAAAGCAAAAACTAAAAAATACAGTGTGGCTAGTGAAGCCAATTGGGGCAGGCTGGGGAAAGTGGGGGACAGAAGAAAGGGGACTGAAGCTCATTGAGCTACATCTCCATAGGAAACCAGGTGGACTATGCTTGGGAAAGGGGAGGGGGCACCCGCAAGGGCAGGGGAGACTCAAGCAGGCTTACTCAGCCAAACAACAAACACCAGGACAGGGGGAGTGGATCACAAGACTTACCACACAAGGACAAAATACAAAGGGTACACTGCTGAGGCAGGTGTAAAAATATGGCTAGAGTGGTGAAGGGGCTTTTTTGTTGAAGCTTAGTTCAGAAGGCCCTCAGGCCTCCAGCCAGGCACTCAGCCTCAGGCAGGGAAAAAAAGCACAGGATCAGATGTGGTGGGGCAGCTGTGGGGGAGTGCAGGAGCAAACAGCTAATTAGAGAAGTAATCAAGTGCAGGTGCAGTGTAGGGTGGTGCAAGATGGTGCAGCAGAAAATCCCACCTTCCCCCCCACCCCGAGAGTGGGCAGCAGCAGTACAGGTTTTCAGCAGCAGCAGCGGTGGCAGCAGCAGCCATCCAGGTAAGCCATTCAAGGCATACTTCAGGTAAAGGTGAAAGTGGGGAGTGCCCTGCAGAGACATCTGAGACAGGCAAGGCACACTTCCCCTGGACATGAGGAAACTAGCAATGGATTCAGTGGCAAGTGGAAGGTGGGGTGTCAAGCAGCCGGATGCACCGCAGAACTCAGATTCGTCAGGTTCGGCAGTGGATTCAGTGGCAGTGGGGGAGGGGGCTGAGCAGCCGGATATGAAGCTGGCAGCAGGGCAGAGTCTCCATGGCTGCTTCCCCTGGCTCCACAGGGCCCCTCAAAGCGCAGGGCTCAGGGAAGTTGCCCCAATTCACCCCCTTCCCCCCCACACCCAGGAATGGCCTTGGTTCTACCTACCATCTCTCATTTATTACCAAGATGTTGACTTGCACCTCTAATGCACCATTTATGCTAGTCTCCATCATCTGTTGGTTACATTTTCAAGTAACTACTTCTGTGCTTTCTCCCATTTTATCCCTCATACTTCATTGAAACTTCCTATAGCAGCTGCAGAGTTATTTCATTAGCTTCTTCATTAAAAGTCTTTTTTTCCATGGTGGCAGTAGTTCAAAAATCCTGGCAGTAGTTGGGCCATTACTGTGCTGAGAATACTATCTATCAGCCTGACCAATATAATCGTATTGTTTCCTTGTATTCCCCTGTCCATCTCTTTGTATTGTTCTGTTTTTTCTTGATTTATATTGTGAGCTCTTTCAAGCATGTTCCCTTTTATTTTGTTGTTAGAACACGTAGCAAAATGAGGCCCAAGACTTTATGGTAGTAGTATATAATAACAACAAAAAATAGTAATAATAATAATGTCAAAGTGTGCAAGGTAAAAACACTATGAAAGATATTGTAATTAATGACCAGACATCACCTGTGTTTCTTCTCTGGAGATTATTTACACAAAGTGTTCCACCAAAATCAGTGTTAGTCATCAAGAGACAAACATGAGGCAAGAGTTTCCCATTCTGTCCTGAAGTGTTATACTCCAATTGCCATTTCTGAGTAAATTCTTGATTGTAAATCATTTTAATGACAATTTATTAATGTTAACCACGTAGTTAAAAAGGAAAATGAAGACTAGTTCATGGTTTCTTTTCATTTGAGCTTCCAGAGTTACAACTGGAATCACTTTTCAAAAATGCTACTACTGCCCTGCCAGAAGTAGGCATGCTACATCTAAGTATTTAGGATGAACTCTTTGCTTTCAGAACTGGCAGATTACATATGATAAGATGTGCATCTCTCCATTGAATTTTGAGTTAACTAAAATCTGTTAAAATAGAATTACTACCATATTTTCACTTCTTTATATTACTTTTACAATGGGAAACACATTTTAGAACAAATTGTATAGAAGATATGTGCAAGAAAATCCTACATTAATGACCCTGATTTTGAGATAAAAATATGCTACATGGCATATTTTTTTTTGATGAACAGATTATGTGCTGAAAAAGAATGCAGTTTTAAGTTAATGGAAACTTATCTCCAAAAATATGCTGAACTCAGTGAATACTGATGGCTGAAAAACTGAAACAAACATTAAGAAATCAAAGCAATTCATGTTGACATTTTCAAAGGGACATATTTTATTTTGTCGTTTCAAAATCATGGTTGGAGAACTTTTCCTAAATATAATTTAAAAAATAATAAGGTTTAAAAATGCCAAAACCAAAACAGAATTTTTAATTGTGTGTTGAACAAAACATTTGTCAGTTTATCATTTCACCAAAAGAACAATACAAACAACCCCCAACACACACCCTGGTTTCAGTCAACCTGCAAAAAATATTTATATATTTTGGCTTGGCTAGTGAAGCAAAATATCAGTTATTCTAACAGCTCTAATACTAGTTTAAATTACTGCTGACAACTATTTTAGCAAAGATGGAAATGGATGGCCTGACATTAGAAGAGCTTAATACATCTTTCACTCCTCTGTGTTATTTTATGGGGATGTTGAAAACCAAACAAAATAACAGTGAGGTGTACAGATAGTATCAAAAATGGGTCTATCTAATTACCCAGACAAAAGTATGCTCATTAGCAACAGTTAGTAGTAGACTTAGTGCACAGTGATAAAAAAATCTATTTGCTGGTTTTTATTAGCTGTCAAAGCAAGAAAAATGATGATAACATTCCCAAAAGGTAAGATCAATACATATGGAAAAAATGCATACCACAAAATGGTCTTTCCTGCAACAGACATAAACTAAGGAAAGTGATGCAAACCTTGAAAATGCTGCTGCCTGGACCTGGACCTGTCTTTCATATTAGTATCCAGAGCTATTAATTCACACCTTCTTTAAGCAGAAATACATTAGACATTTAGAGATTTTCTTTCTGAAGTAGGCAGTGGCTAAGAAAGAAAAATGCTTAACCAAACTCTTTTGGTGATCTGGTAATTCCTCATGATTTGATTTGAGGATTACTGTTCATGTTGGCTCTTATTGCACCCAAACCAATGTGTCCATCACTATGAATCTTAAAAAATAATGACCCCTACAATCTTAAATTGACAGAATGGACCTTTTTAATGATATCCTTATAATACTTGTGACAGCACAATCAAAAGTTTTCTTCCTAAAAAAGACTGCTATTATGACTCCATAAAACAAAGTCAGCATAGAATGAGAACTCTGATTTACATTTTATCAGAAGATTATAGTCAAATATTGTATGTGTAACACTGGGCTGAATGCACTGAAAGAAATGAGTCTTGTTCTGTGGACAGTTAAAGATTTAATTTAATAACCATACTGGTTTCATTTTGTGGAGCACTTGTGGTACACTTGGTGTACACGTATTTGTGGCTGGATTGGGACATATTTGGCAGGATTTGGGAATTCCATTGGACATTTTATACTGAATAAGATACTTTTATTGTTATACTGATACATTTTGGTTCAGACCATTTTTTCTGACTGGAATAACTCACTAATACTAAATAATATTTTTTTTCTGTTTCTACTGGGGAGACGGGGTTGTTTAGTTAAGCCATCTCTGAGTGCCAGTTGCATTTCCCAAAATTAAAAAGAAAAACTAAATCTAAACTTAAAAAAAAAAATCCTTCCTAGCAAATTTCCTGATCAAAATATCGTCCATCCTATTCCCTGCAGACAGTTTCACCACCAGAAAGAGTCTTAGGGACATTTTTTTTTAATTGTTGCACATGTAGCTCTTTGCTATTTATCCATTGAGAAAATATGAGAAGTCACAAAAAAGGTACCAGATTGTCCCATTTATTTCCTACACTGTCTATAATATGCTGTGCTGAGAAATGACTCAGTGATTATAGTGACAGAGCACTACACACTTGATTGAAAGTCCACAGTTCAAGTCAAGTAACTGTAATGTAATCCAATCTTTAATCACAACCAAAATCAAGCTCTTCACATCAAGAATCCACCATTCTGTCACCAGATGTCACCAGATGCTTAATCCTCTGAAATAGCTCTACCAATCCTCTGACTAGGCAGAACTCAGAACAAAGCAAAGCAGTTGATTTTTATCCTGGTTCTTTTAAAAACTGGACACACCTAAGGCACTGGATCTAAATCACTCTAACCCTTTTTAGAAAGGGGCCTTGTCATCTGAATTCAGATCCAAAGCTGCTTTCTGATCATCCTTCAGATCACTCTTTAAAAATTTTGCCACAATACGCAAAGTCTAGCAATAGTTGGGCCATAAGGTATTGACTATAGCCTACCATATGAGTCAGTAATGGTTCACTGTTTTCTTGTGCTCCTTTTGGTCTGTGTCCAATTGTTTCAACACTTACATGTTTAGAACAAGAACTGCCTTTTATTCTGTGTTTTGCACAGTGCAGGCCAATATAATCATAGTCCATGACCAAGGTTTCTGGGCACTACAACTAAAGGTAACCAATTAAATATTAATAATCAACATCTAAGTCACAAAAGATGACAGATCAAACTTCCCAGATATCGGAGGAGATGAAATCAGCATGCAAACCTGTTTTATCACTGACTTTGACATTTATTACTGCAATTCAAGCTGCAATGCAATATATAAAACAGGGAACTGTAAGATGTCCCAAAACAAAGAAATACTGATTGGAAATACAATCCATCATTTTATTTCCAAGTTATCCAGCAAGTTACACTTATTCCATTAAATGAATACCTTGTCAATCATTTTACCCTGTCATTTTTTCAGTGTACATAGAACTTGCCAAATAAAAATGATCTATTTTCTTGCTTCTTGGGTCGTGTCACGGTAACTGTTGTGAAGAAGAAAAAATACTTGATTTGCCACCAAAAAAATATAGAAGCAGTGAGTTCAGTAGTGCAGGATAGAAACCAGCAGGTGTTCAGTGTGAGGGACTGCAGATGTATAGGTAAAACAACACTCTGCTGAGAGCTAGGTTCTGTTCAGAGTGGAAGCAGGAGAGAAAGAACATCTGAGTTCTGGTTTGGGCATTTAATTAGCAAAGTTGTGCTAATGCAGGCAAAAGCTTGCTGAAGTCACAGATTCTGCAGAAATCTAAGAGCCAAATCCATTAAAGGACATAGGAAAAGTTAAATACCTAGGAGTTCCTGGAAGATTGTGACTCGGAGAATCTCAGGATTTATCTTGTATGACTTCCCTGCAAAGCCTAAGAGCACATACAAATTAGATTAACCTAACTAGCATTAGGTTGATCTAGGTATATATCTGTACAGATGGGGTTAGACAGGGCACAGAAATAGCTGGCCTGCTCTTAGTTCACTTGAGGAGATGAACCAAGTTAGATTAGGAAAGGGGTAGCTCATACACATTCAGAGCACAGCCGCAGAGCTGGGAAAGCCCAGTAGTTCCAGGGCTGCACTTCTTCTACCTTCTCCCCAACCCTGGCTGGACTATTTTAGCCACCCAACCCTCCCCCAGTGTAGACCCACCAACTCCCAGAGACCCACCAGTCCCCCTGCATACCTACTATCATCCCCCAATCTCACCTGCGCCTCTTCCCTCTGCCACCCTGACTTGCTTAGATCAGGTTCCCAACACAGCTCCCAGCACCAGCAAATATCTGCAGAAGCAGGACCTGATTTGCAATCATATAGCTTAAAGTAAACCATGTGATCATAAATCAGGTATCAGGAATTAAAATGCAGTCAACTCACTCTTGCTCTGATTAAAATACAACACAGTCACTCCAGCAACTAGGCAGCATAGGTAGAGCAACCTCACATAGCATGAGACTTGTGCTCCAGAGCTGCCATCAGGTGATCAAGTGACAAGGCCACTCTGAGTGGTTCAGGGCTGCTCCCTAGCTGGCTAAGCTACCTAGCTGACAGGTTTGAGTATGTCAGTGACTGGGGCTTTCTCCCTCACTAGTAGTTCACAGGTTTAGCAAGAAGATCATATACACAAGCCCTCAGTCCCCTTCTTTATTTCCCAACTGCAACAGGCAGGTACTAAACTATACAGATCTATAGACAATGTATGGTTACACATTGTCAATGTTATGCCTGCAAATTTTGGGGCCAAGGTTGCACCCATTCCCTCTGCTTTCCCCTACCTTCCTACATATAAAAAGGATGGGATGAAGAAACTCCAATATTAAGAACATGCTAACACTTTCTTTAAGGCAGCTTGTCCTACTGCTATTGTGTTTCTGAAGTTTTTTTCTTGAGATTCAGGTCCTAGAAACCATTGCTTATTTAATCCTATTACCATGTGTCCTGTTCTTGATGGCAGTGTTTCCCAACCTTTTTTGCCCCTTTGACACACTTACTTACATAAAAATGCACCACGTCACACGGGACACAGAGTGGGGCTGGGGGCAGTTGACGTATGGCCAGCCAGACACAGACGGTGGGGGGCGAGGGTGAGGGCATGCAGCCAGCTGGATGCTGATGGGAAAGGGTGGCATGCAGCCAGCCGGATGGCATTTTGGGTTGGAGCCACCCTCCCTGCCTGGCTGGAGCCACATTCCACATCTTGCTGTGTCCACAGCATCTCTAGGCAGGGGGCATGGCTCCAGCCCAAAATGCCACGGCACACCTGGACATGCCTGATGGCACACCAGTGTGCCGTGGCACACCTGTTGGGAAACATAGCTGTATAGGTGCTCTGATGCTCTCCAAGAACCCCGTGAAACCAGCTACCCTCCCATGCTGGTAGCCATGGTATAGGTATATACTAAACTAATAGCAAATAGCTCACCACAGCAATACAGCTGGGATGCCCCCACCCCTACACCCTCTCCCTCTCTCTCTCTCTCTGTCTTACTCATTCTCACTCTCACTGTTGTCTTTACCCTTTATTTCATTTCTTGCTTGAAACCACGGACACATATATTTTTAGATGTCAAGGAAAACAAATCCAGTTAGAGCCAGATGTTACTGAAATAACTCTAGTTTTATTATGGCCTGAAAAAAGGCAAGGATTTGTTTTTCTAACTCTCATGGTTTGCCTGCACAGTGCTTTTTATGATATGTGCAAGCAGCAAACAACAAATTAAAATACAATCTGTCTGACATCAGATTGACAGAAAGGACAATGTTTCTGTTATACTCATTTCAAAAACTGTTTAGGTCTGCAAGTGGGTGTGAGTATGCATTGCAAACACGCACCCTTCCAATATACCGTATATGTATGCATCTATAAACTTCTATGTGAATCTTCAGTTTATTGGGGATACTGAAATTATGCATAAAACTACACTCTCAACACCCCTACCCATGCCCCACTTTAAAAGAACATTAAGATTTCCAAGTTCAGAATTCAAAAGTCAAAACATGCCAGAATTAAGTTTCCCTGTGCATTTATAGAATTTTAAATGGTGCTGGAGGTAAGTATAATTAAGCTTGCATACTAAAGATTAACTGTATCATTCATCTGGATTCATATTATAAGATTCTCTGAGTTTTGGAGCAGGGACTTGAAATATGGCCTGGAGGCAAAATATGGAAACATGTCTTTTTTACATCCCTGGGAAAATCTGCTCATAGCTGGCTAAATTTTGAGCTTCTAACTGCAGGTATTCTCAGTACAGGCAAATTGAAATTTTGCAGCTTTATCTTCACTGAACATGCTTTCTCCTGGGCCTCCATGTTTCAGCAGGATGTCCCTTCCCTGCTACTACTCCTTCTTGAGGGCCATTGCTGCAGAAGAACAGGGAGGTTGTCTCTGCTGTGCTCTCAGTGAACCATTTGCTGCTTTTCAGTCAGCATGAAGAAGAATATAGAAACCACATGACTAGAAGGCAGAGAAACTAGTCTTCATTGTGCTGGGCACTATACCAATAAAAAAGTGCCCGGGCACAAAGTTGTTAGTTTAAGTATAAAACTACAGAGAACAGAAGTATAAAATAGAAAACAGTGATAAAATATTGAGCTATATGTCAAGCTTTCTAACTGTTCTTGGGGTATAGGCTGTAGCTGTGTTAGTCTAAGGACATAGGCAGACAAGGTTCTTTGAGTAAATCTGATCTCTTTTATTAGACCGACTCAAATAGTTGGAAAAATTCTACTTTGCAAACTTTTAGGTATAAATACCCTTCATCAGGCTGAGGAAGCCTCTGCAGTTGGTGTGTGCTCTTTCTGGATGGATGAATAGTAAAGCAGCCAGAGGCTGGTATGCATGCAAGAAAGGCAGTCAGTGAAGGTATAAATTGAGGAGTCAGTGGGTGAGAGACAAACTGGGGAAATGTAGCTGGTAAGTAGTAGAGATGTACCTGGGGAGTCAGATGGCAGACAGGTTATAACGTGCCATAAATCCAATGTCTATATTTAGTCCATGGTTTTTTGTATCCAGTAGGTAGATGTAGTGAAGTTCATAGGCTTATCTGCAAAAGGTGTTTAGTACACTCCCTTTCAGGATTAGAACTGGGATACTGAAGAGAGAGTGGTTTTCTTGTGAGAAATGTGCCCCCACAGGTAATTGAGTATTCTTGTCTTGTCAACAACAGCGCACCAAAATAAACACACACTGGAAATCTATCAAAGACAAGAATACCTGATTGCCTGTGGGGGCACATTTTCTTGTAAAAAAACAAAACAAAACACTCTCTCTACAATCTTTCAGTTGAACCAGGGCAGAGCAGCCCCAGGCTGACAGACTGGCCCACCCAGCTCCCTGTCAGCTGAGGCTGCTCCGACCTGGCTTAATGTGCTGCAGTCCTGGGCACATGCATAAACATTGCACATAGGAGCAATATACTCTGGCATGAACTGTGCCAGAGTTTATTGCTATGTGCTAATTGCATGTGTAGATGTACTGTGTGAAAAAGACTTCCTTTTGTTAGTTTTCAATTTACTACCCCTAGTTTTTGTACTGTGATAGTAAATAAATCCCTATTTACTTTGTCTTCATTGTTTAATATTTTGTAAACCCTTATGTCACACTTTAAGCTAAAATAGTACTCAGTGAAGAATTTTATTACATTTTATATTACCTTTACTTAAACATAGTTTCTCTCTCATGTATCAGTTTTTAAGGCAAGGATTTCTTAGGTTGATATCCTTTATTGTATTATCATTCTGAAATGTTAAAACAGATCAGTGTAGAATTTTACAAGTATTAAAGTCATAACAAAACACCTGATTCTGAAATTAGAAGTGCTTCTTCTCTAGTTCTTCTGTATACTTTTTGAAGTGGGGAACCAAAATTGGGCAAGGTATTCAAGGCATGGACATGCCATAGATTTATAAAGGGGCATAATGACACACTGGGACAGAGGGAGTGAGAAAAATTGTCACAGCAGGGTCCTTCAGAGGGGCTGTGGTCTCCTTAAAGCCCCCTACCCATGCCAAGTCTGGCCCAAGGCACCCTCAAATTCTCACCCACCATGTCTTTGATGTTGAGTGTATATTGGGAGGCTGTCTTATACCGCCCTGGGCATGGCTACTCGGGACCTCTGTCCCTGTGATCTCCCGGATCCACCGGGGTGTCTCCCTGTGATGGATGCCTTCCAGGCACCCTGGCCTTAGGGCCACACGTGGCTCCTACCAGCCCCCAATACCACACCCCAAGCCTTGCAGATGTCCTAGACATTGGTCTGTCAAATATACGCCAGCTCCCTCAAGCCTCTCCAGTGTTGCCCCTCGCAGGCCTCTCCTCAAGCCTCCGGTGTCGCAGGCCCACCATGCTGCTATTCTGTTCTCTGGTCCCAACCACGCTACTATCCCCTTTGCTTTCCAGGGACAACCGCAGCACCTCAGCTTTTCCAGAGGGCTACCACAGCACTCAGCCACTGCCAGAACTTGCCACGCCCATCCTGGGCTTCCCAATATTTTCCCCTGCTCGAGGGACTTCCTATGCCCACGCTGGGCCCCAAACAATGCCACCCCTTCTCTGGGCTTGTTAAGCCCATCTCTAGGGCTTCCCCAAATGCTGCCCTCCTTCAGGCTTCCCCAAATGCTGCCCCTCTCTAGGGCCAGGGGTCTATGCACCCTGCAAATTGTAACCTTACTGGCACTGAATTGCACCCTCCCAGGTGCTAGGGCCCCACACCCTGTGGGCCCATATGAGTATATTACACCCACTCTGGCACCTACAAGAATACTGCACCCCCACAGGCCACAGGATTCCCACATTACTGGGGTCCCTTCATGAGAACACTGGGCCCTAACTGGCACTGGGGTTCCCCCACCATTAGTAGGGTTGCCCCTGAGGCCTCCTCCAAACCACTGGTGCAATACAAACACTAACACAACCAAAGCCAAGCTATAACTAAGCATAAGGCACCTGTCCATGACAACATACACCTCCTGGCTATATCTCCACATCACTGCTCCAGCCTCTGGAGCTCTCATAGGCTTCTTGCTCACTCTCTCGCTGTCCCCAGCCCTACTGGCAGGGAACTGCCAGTCTGGCCTTGGCTTGCCCAGACACCTCCCACTGACTGATCAGCAGAAAACCTATCCAGACAATTGTATTGTCATGGTGGATAGGGTCTGTTCATGGCAAACAAAAATGGGAACAAGCCACTCCCTCTGTTAGAAATTCAGCAAATGACATGATGAAAGACTGCATGACTTCGAGTCAGCATACCATCTCCAGTGCAAACTCACTCACTTCAGATCTGAGCTGGTGCGGTGAGCAGCATTTCACTAGCTGGAAGGATTCAGGAAGCTTCCTCTGTGTAGCAGCAGTACATCTGATGATGATGTACATCTACTGAATGGCTTTTCATCTTATGCTTATCTATGAGGACCTTCTAGAATCCAGTTTGTTGACACTGAGACTTTTGAATGGCTAACGTATTGAAAGGCTATTTAAGCCCTTAGTATCTTATCTTTTTCTTTTCTTTTTTTTAACTTAAACACCTTAAGCTAATTTATCATTTGTATTTTGAACAGTCCTTCCATTTCTTGTACCACTTGTATATTTGCTTTGAAAAGTAGCCTTTGTTTTGCTCATGCCTTTCTCTTTCCTGCACAGAGAGAAAATTTAATTTGTCTATCCCTCAGAAAGGAATGGGATTTTGAGTAATAAAATCTTGAAAACATAATGGGAAAGATGTCCACATTCCCTTGACACACCATATGTTAACGAATCATAATAAAAAACCTTCTTATTTAGGAAATGCATTCTTCTTTCCTCCATAAGAGACAGCACAGTTTTCCAAGAGGTTTAGCCCTACATAGCAGATGCTGGAGAATCTCGTGGCATTTTCAGTTTTACAAAATCTGACTTTGGGGTAGCGTGTTTGGAAAACTGACTTGCACAAACCATTTTGTCCTTAATTTAAACCATAGGGAAGGGAAATATTTTTTTTAAACCATCTGTTCCTAACTAAATGGAAGCCTGCACTGTGCAAACAATACGGATGCATGTTTGCTTTGCTTCTAGGATTAGCAGGGGAAATTTTATGTCTTAAATAAGGCAGCCCAGCCTAGACTTCACATTCTGTAATAGCCAAATAAAGTTGAATGTCAAATAACTCATGCATGCCCTATTCTGTTCTAAAGCTAGAAGACAGACATTTCAAATATGTTCTAAATCTATGAAGAAATTTTTTTTTTTTCTAGCTTTCCTTAGTGAGACCTTGGGCTGGGCAAGAATGTTCTTTTATTGTCCCATGAAAATGATTCCTTAGTTTTCCAAAGGTCTGTGAAAGCAGGAACTTCCCTATGAAAGATAACTGAAAAAATTGTTAATATTTAATAGCAGGGATAGTATGTGACAGTAAACAGTAGGCATTGCTGGTGACTGTAAAGAGCAGGTGATACTTTGTAGGCATTTTTCCTGTCACAATTGACCCTCTGAATATTTTTATTTATATGGATGCCATCAGACTGATAGCTAATCCCTCTGACTTTTCATACTGACCCTGAATTTCTGTAGCAAGAATTATGAGAAGCATACAGGATCAACCATGGCAAAACTCGCTCCCAGGAATACCTCAACAGAAAATGGAGGATGCAACTAGGAACAGCAAGAACATGGAAGTAACTAACAAGAAATATACTATTATGACAAACATTTGACTTTATGTTGTCTGTCCGTGTCACGGTACACCTCGCTACCCTGCTCCTAGAAAGAGGAAAACTGCTGGGGAAAAGCCCCAGCAGCGGTAATGAGCACAGCTGAGGGTTGCCAAGGCAACTAATGAGCATCAGCTGACCCTAAGGGGCAGGGCCTGGCTTGTATAAAGCCCAGAGCCAGAGTCAGGCCTGGTAGTTCCTTATTAGCAGTTGGAGGTGTAGGAGCTCTGGGAGACAGATATGTGAGTGTAGCTCATAAGAGCTTCAGAGGCTGGAGCAATGATGTGGAGGAGTAGTCAGGAGGCTTATGTGGTTATGGCTAGGTGCCTTATGTTCAGTTATAGCTAGGAGGCTTGTGTTTTGTTTTTATTAGTGTTGTATTACACTGGTGGTTTGGGTGAGGCTATAGGGTTGGAGGAAGCCTCATTGAGACCCACAGGATGTGGGGCCCTGGCACCTGGGAGGGTGCAGCAACATGGGGTGTGGAGACCCCAGGCCTGAGAGGGGACAGCATTTGAGAGGCCTGGGACAGGCAGGTTAAGCTGATAATAGGCTAGTGTTGTGTCAGACCTCGGCCAGAGGCTGGATGCTATGGTGGACCCTAGGAGAGACGGGAGTTAGCAACATAGCACCTCCTAGATAAGGACAAGTGCTGTGGTGGTCCCTGATCCAAAAGGGGATAGTAGCACAGTATACCCAGCCTTAGTAGAGGGTAGCTGTGCAGTGGGCTGAGAAGATGGGTGGATCACTAAGTGGCCCTAGAGAGGGGGCACTGTGGAGAAGCCATAGAAAGGGGCCATTGTTGAGAAGGCCTGGAGCGGGCAAGAATATAGAGTAGGCCTGAGAGAGCAGGCGCCGTTTCAGATGCACCAATGTCCAGTACGCTTGCGAGGCTTGGGGCATGGTATTAGGGGTTGGTAGGAGCCATGTGAGGCCCTAAGGCTAGGGTGCCTGGAAGACACCCTGGTGGGGTTGAGAGATCATGGGGACAGAGGTCCCAATACACTGTGCACAGGGCGGTATAAAGGCAGCCTCCCATATATCCTTAACATCAAAGACGTGGCGGGGGAGAATTTGAGGGTGCCTTGGGCTGGCCTAGATGTGGCAAGAAGGACCTCAGGGGGATCACGGCCCCTCCTGCAGAGCCTGCTGTGACAGTCTCTTG
>JAGPOW010003642.1:60332698-60346783 GCA_030014935.1 Caiman crocodilus | reverse complement strand
GCGGGCGGCCCCCCCCGCCCCCCCCCCCCCCCCCCCCGCAAAATATTGTCTTCCCTCTGTGCACCTAATATATCTTGAGCATTACTTCAAACATTTCAGGATGGAAATTTTTGCATATTTCCATCGTGAAAACTTCTTCACAGTCTATTTTTAGGCCAAAATCTACAAATACTTAAGCATGTGATAATCTATACACATGTGAATAACCATATTGAGTTTTTTAAAGACTGAAATATCAGTAAAGAGAACCTGCTTAAGATGGATATTTTCTTAAAGACTGATTACTTGCATGACTAATTGGACACGCTTAACAGGCTATCCAGTTCTATAAGCATGACTGCTAAGCTGCTTCTAAAAAACAAGCCATCTCTAAGAGTACTGTCAAGCTGCAAATTCCAGAATTGATGCCCCTACTGTCTGTAGTCTTTTTGAAGTGTTTTCAGAGCTAAGCTTTAACAAAAAACAGAACCAAATTCAACTTGAGAATAAAACATGAAAATATATATTGAAATGCATTGAGCATATTTTTTTCCATACTTCTAGAAGCCAGCATGGCATTGCTGTGCACTATTCTAGATCCTCTGTATCCATTCTAGCAGTGACCGTAGAATTCACCATGGTTTTCCTCAGAGGTATAGGTGGAAGAAATGGCCTTTTTTTCACTATTCTATAATACAACAGCATTTTCAATGGCTGAAAATTAAAGCCAGACAAATTCAAATGAGAAATAAAGGTCACATTTTAGCAGTGAGTGTGATGAATCACTAAAACAAACTAACGAGTTGTGGATTTTTTTTAACACTTGGTAAGAACATTTAGTGGGTAAGACCATAGGTCCACCTTGCCCAGCATCCTGAGTCACACAGGGCAGAGTGTAGATGCTGAAAAAGAGTGAACAGGGTATGACCAGGGAGGTGGGGGTTACCCCACTGTTGCAGCCTCCAGAAAGTATCTTCTGAATAAGGCTGGTGTTTATGTGGAAAATGTATTGTAGACAAACAACAGTTACTGGTCTCAGTATGTGGGTAGCAAGGTCAAATTCTAAAGTCTGTGCTATGCCATAAGCCAAATGAGTCAATCCAATGATCCTTTCTAACCTTAAAGACTATGCATGGAGTTCAAAGCCATTAGGAAATGCTAAATCTGTCACAGTATTTATTTTTAGCCATAGGGCCAGATTCTTATTTTGTGTAAACCAGTGATTCTCATTCAGGGTGCCTTAGCACCCTGAAGCTCTGTGAGATCCTATAAAGGATGCCATGCAATACTAGCACTATTAGGCCTGTGCAAATGGGAAAGTATTTGATTTGGATTCAAATTCAGCCAATTCAGATGACACTGATTTGATTTGGAGATTCAGGATCACTGTCCTGATTCAATTTAGTTGAATTGGCTTTGGCAGATTTGGTGCTGATTCAGAGAGATTCAGGGACCTGGATCAGCTGGGAAGAGGCAGGCACAGCTGGGTGGCTGCAGGTTCTCTTACGGCTTCTCTGGCTGTGCCTGCCTCTCCCCTGGTGTGGGGAGGGAGCTGCAGGAGAAGCCCCATGGCTACCCTGCCCATCGCATGTCCTGGCACTTTTTTTTTTTTTTTTTAAAGGCCCCACATTCACTAGCAGCAATAGGGGCTCTGGAGCCTCCTGGCAAAGCCCCACTGCCAAATAACAAAGAATTGCATATCTAAAGTAAACAGATGTCTCAAGAAGTGGCTCAAGTCTGAATATTCAAAATGCATTTTTAAGAAAATGTTTCCTGAATTTCTGTAGCTGGGAATAAGTCACTGAGAGTGAGATGTTATGAAAGCTGTAGTAGAACTGAATGTCAGAGACATATGTAAGTAAGCTATTGATGACGATTACTCTTTCAGCACTTGGTAACTTCTTACCTGCTAACAGAAAAGATCCAAAAACAACTCCACTCCTGGTAGTCCTGCATTTTCATAGACTTTAAGACCACATCATATAGCCTGCCTATTAAAGAATTCCCTGAGATTAAGCCAGAAGGCTGCAGTTAAACTCAAACATTTCAATCATCATGGGCATTTATACATGTGCTCCAGAAATGTATGTGAGGGTGGGGGGCTCATTTTAATTGGATCGGCTCCAAGAGCCTCTCTAATGAAAGCACCTAGATCATTTCATTCTTCAGTGTCCCCATGCTTAAAAATGGTGGCAGGGTCGCTTTAACTAAAGTTTGTTGAATGAGCTTTTTTTAAAGCTCCCCTGCCACCATTTTAAGTGTGGGGATACTGGTACATGAAATGCTGGAGCTTGTTCTGACATGCTGTAATTACAGTGCACTGGAGCAGCCCTGCTACTCATGTATATGTGCCCCACAAGACTAAAATGAGCCCCAGGCAGAAAAGGCCAAGATTCACTAATATGCAAGGTAGGGAATTAACTAGGTGAGACATGCAAAAATAATCTTAGCTGGCAAGCCATGCCTCATGCTGAGGAAGAATGTAAATAAATTGCTTTTTTACTTGGTAAGGTCTCTGCCAATCTGTCAGGGAGAGAGGGAATTCCTTCATGACCTCAGTTCTGGCAACCAAATTGACCTTCATCATGTGAGTAAGACACCTCAGCCAGGCATAAAAATAACCAAACTATTTTCTGTATAACCTCACTGCACTGATCCACCCATTTAATGTCCAAGCACCTCACCATTGTCAATCTCTGCTGCTTCCAAAAAAAATTTGGAAAGAAGATGCACTTAACCTTATTGTGTATCAAGGATCCTTTTTTCTTTCACACACCCAAAAGTTAATGTACTAAAGTCCTGTAAAAAGAGACTTATTTATAATCCTTATTAAATTTCATCCTACATGTACAGGATACAAATAATTATTGTCCACCCACTGGGTGCATCCAGATGAGCTTGAATGTGCCTTTTGCAACATCTCAAATGCCTTTGAAACACTGTGAGAGGCATGTACAGGAATGATAAAATGTTCCCCACATTGCAAATTTGCAACATGGGGACAAAAACTAGACCCCTGTATATCCAGGGGTCAAAAAAAAGTGGGGCAAGGCATGTCCAGGGCAACTAAAGGCTGGGTTCTCCACAGAGATGCTTTGGATGCCAAAGCATCTCTAAGATTGGCCCTCACTCTGGTGCTGAAGCACCCTGCCTGCCCATGCAGCAGTGGGGAGGGGACCATGGTGGGGAACCCTGCCAGCCTAGCCCCTCCCCCAGTCTTCCAGATTCCTGCCTCACCTGGCCCCATCCCCTGCCGGCCCCCTGAGCTCCCCTGATCCCTGCCCCACCTGGCCCCAGCCTAGCACAGTGTGGGGTGAGGTGACAGCCACGGTAGCCCCAGTCTGGGCCCCACTGCCCTGTGCTTCCCTGGAAGGCTCTGCCAGGAGGCTAGGAGCCCCCCAGCCTTTGCTTCTGTGGTGAGTAGAGACCCTTTCTTTCTTTCTTTTTTTGAAGTGCTGGAGGCTGTGGGAAGAAGGCAGCCAGGAGTGGGGCTGGGTGGGGCAGCCATTGGCAGTTCTGGGGGAGTGGGCGATGGGTGGGGCTGGGTGGGGCAGCCTTTGGGGGAACCTACAGGAGTCAAGGAGCCACCAGAGATTGGTCCAGGTGGGGCAGGAATCTGGTGGAGGCTGGGAAACTAGTTAGGGGTGGGGTACATGGGCCCTGTAGGTGGGGGGTGGTAGCCCTGGTGGGGGCCATTTGGCCCCTGTTGGGAGGGCTGTAGCCCCTGTTGGGGGCAGCAAAACAGACATATTTAGAATTTATTTTGATGATAGAGACACTGATAGGCTCCTAAATTGCTTTAACACTGTAGATATATCAGTAAAATATTGTCCAACTGATCGTTGTCTCTGTGTCTCTCACTTTCTATATATAGTGATCTTTTGTTTTAATGGTGGACAAACATGGATTTGTGGGTATTTTACACAGTGACTTTGGGATTTTTTTATTCAGGGATTCTTCATTTTTCAAATAGAGAAAACCAGAATTCTTGCTGGGGAGGCTAGTGGCAGGATCCTGCTTGCTCAGAGCTGGCACATTGGACCCAGCTGGATGTGGCTGACCTCCTGGCCAACCGGTGCCAGGAGGACATGCTTTGACGGTTCAAAGCAGGCCACCACGCTGGGAATATCTTCCAGGTGATAGCTGCCCAAATGGCCAGGAAGGAGGCACACATGGCAATAGTGCTGCACAAAGGCCAACCCTGCAGCCACAGCCCACTGGAGGCAGTCCCAGAGGGACAGATGCCTCTACTGGCTCTGCAGTCCCCATCTGGGTCTGGCAGGTACACAGCAGGTCACAGCCAGGCAGCAGCCCCACTGCCAGACCCCTGAAGTGGGTAGAGGGTGCAGGGAACTCTCAGGGCTGTATCAGCAGTCCAGCTGGCACAAGGGGAGAAGGTACCAGGTAATTTGGGCCCTCTGCAAGGCATGCTAGGAATTCTGGTCATTGCTTCAGATGACAAAGCTAACCTATTTAACAATTTCTTTGCCTCCATTTTTCTGAGCAGGGACTGGGTCACCCCCACCCCACTGGGACCCCCATAGGCCCCAGGGGAGGCACACCCAGGCCTAGGGTCAGTGAAGATCTAGTCAGGGAATTTCTGGAGGGACTGGACATAATTAAATCAGCTGGTCCTGATGATCTCCACCCCAGAGTGCTAAGGGAATTAGCAGAGGTTATTGTAAGACCCCTGGCATGGTGCTCTGGTGTGGTACCCAAGGAGTGGAAAAGGGCCAATGTGGTTCCTATTTTCAAAACAGGGAGGAAGGAGGACCCAGGAAACTATGTAGGCCAGTTAGTCTTACCTTGATCCTGGCTAAGCTTTTTGAGAGAGTTATCCTGACACGTGTTCACAAGGGGCCAGCAGGGGAGATTATGCTTAGGGGCAACCAACATGGGTCCATTAGTGGCAGGTCCTGTCAGAGCAGCCTGGTGGCCTTCTATGACCAGGTCACAAAATCTTTAGATACAGGTGTAGCAGTAGATGTAGTCTTTCTGGACTTTAGGAAGGCCTTCAACATTGTCTCTCACCCCATTCTCATTAAAAAACTAGGGGACTGTGGCATTGACACTTATACAGTCAATTGGGTCACTAACTGGCTGGAGGGCCACACCCAGAGGAGTGGTGGTGGACAGGTCCTATTTGACCTGGAGGGATGTGGGCAGTGGGGTACCTCAGGACTCAGTCCTCAGGCCTGCACTGTTCAACATCTTCATCAGCAACCTGGACAAGAGGGTAAAAAAACACCCTGTTCAAATTTGCAGATGACACTAAGATGTGGGGGGAAGTGGGCATGCTAGAAGGGAGGAATGGGCTACAATCAGCTCTTGACAGATTACAGGGGTGGGTGGATGAGAACAGGATGGGTTTCAACTCTGACAAGTGTACGGTACTGCACCTGGTGGGGAAGAACTAGCAGCATATACCTACAGGCTGGGGAACTCCCTTCTCATCAGTGCAGAGGCAGAAAAGGATCTTGGAGTCATTACTGATGCCAAAAAGAACATGGGCTGACAGTGTGGGGACGTGGTCAGGAAGGTCAACCGTACCTTGCCATGCATCCACAGATGCATCTCAAGCAGGTCCAAGGAGGTGATTCTCCCCCTCTATGCAGCACTGATCATGCCACAGTTGGAGTTCTGTGTCCAATTCTGGGTATGGCACTTCAGGAGAGATGTGGAGAGGGTTGAAAGGGTCCAGAGGAGGGCCACTCATGTGATCAGGGGGCAGAGGGGGAGGCCCTTTGAGGAGAGGCTAAGGGACCTAAACCTGTTCAGCCTTCACAAGAGAAGGCTGAGGGGGAATCTAGTAGCCTGTTACAAACTAGTCAGGGGGGACCAGAAGGCATTGGAGTAGTCCCTGCTCCTCCAAGCACTACCACGAGTGACTAGAAATAATGGTCACAAGCTGGTCAAGGGTAGATTTAGACTAGACATCAGGAGGCACTACTTCACAGTCAGGTTGGCTAAGATCTGGAACAACTTCTGAAAGAAGTGGTGCTGGTTCCTAACCTACGGGTCTTTAAGAGGAGGCTGGATAAACACCTTGCCGAGGTCATTTGACCCCAGTACTCTTTCCTGCCATGGCAGGGGGTTGGACTTGATGATTTGCTCAGGTCCCTTCTAACCCTACCAACTATGAAGGCATAGTGTTCCCAGGTACTAAGTAGTCAGGCCCCAGAAGCTCCTGAGAGCGAGTAGACCCTGAGCTACTTGCCAGGGCAGCTTTTTGTACTGCTGGTGACAGCACAGATGCTGTCCCCAGGCTCTAACTCCCTCTGGCTGCAGATTCAAGAGGAGCCAGGCAGGATTATTTTGCCCAAAGTGGCACAATTTGCTCCACCAAAGTGCATGTCTGGACACATGTACCGAGGCAAAAAGCCCTGGCTCAGATTTGCACCACTTTTATTTGAGCTGCTGCAAGTGCACATGCTTGCATGTGTGGACGTGCCCATTAGGAGCAACAGATTATCAACCAAATGGTTTTATAGACACAGCATCTTAGATTGAATCCTGATGGTGCCTGCTATTTTGAACTACACTGATTCCTACTCAAACTGTGGGATTAAAAAAAACACCAAAACTTGATTTTGGTTGGTCTACAACTCCAGCTAAAATGACAGATTTCTTGATAACGGTTATAAAACTAACCTGATACAATATTATGGTTTTCAATTCTAGGGAAAAAAAATATTGCATATTCAATATATTCCTTCTAACTCGTATGTTACTTATTTTGTGAGAATTACGGTGGAATTCTTTCTTGTTTAAAGTCAATAAGAACATTGCCACAAACATCAGTGAAGCCAAAATTTTGATCTCGAGCCTTCAAGTATATTGTTCAGTGCTGGGTATAGAAAGAAAAACTGAGCAAGTCTGACAGCAGTATAACGATACATGACTCTCATATGTGAAATAAACTTGAACATTCATAGAGCATTTTAGGCCTTGCAAAGTCAGTAAGGCTAGATTTTAAGGTGTTTAGACATTTCTCTAGATTTTATTGTGAGGCCTAACTTGCTTAAACAACTGAGTCTAGCAGTTGGGTTAACTGTGCAACTATAATTCAAATCTTGGGTGCATAAAATGAGGGAGTCTTTTCTTCAAACTCCCTAGCCTGTTACGAACTCTTCTGGTACCTGGAGTCAGACCCAAATTACCCTGGTACACCCCAAACATGCAACTCTATCATCCTTTCACAGATGATGGATTTTTCAGGGACCTTAACAGCAAAGCTCTAGCAAGTCCTTACTGAGCCTATATAAACAGCAATTATGCAGAAGCTTATGACTTGACTAATTTGGGCCAATTTTCATAGAAAAGCAGCTTTCTGACACAAGGCCAACTCTTTGCTAAATTTCTCACTCCTGCCACACAGTTACCCGAATTTTTAGATGTGGACAAATACATTTATTTTTCCTCATACTTCTCCTTGGTTTTTGCTGAAAGTCACCGAAATAGTAGTAGTAGTAGTCTCTTTTTCTTCTGTCACATTTCACCATTTTGCTGCACATGCTTCTTGTGCTCATTTATTGTACTTTGCAAGATCTTTCATTGTATGTGTACCTTTGAGCAGTGGGCATTGCAGCAGGTGTTGCATAGTCTGAGGCTCTGCCACAGTCACAGGTGGTTGAGCCAATGGTATAGCCCTGCCTCTTCATTAGTTCCTGGGAATGTCCAACTCCAGTACATAGGCAGTTAAGACATTGCCACCTTTGCTATGGTTCGTCAGCCCCAGGTGGTAAGGACTCAGCCATGGGAATGTCCATTTTTTCACTGTCAGATATTTTCTTCAGCTTCTTATTCCACATCTGTAGTGGTATCGAGTTGGATGTGGCATTGAGAGATTGGGTGCTGATGAGGATGCTCCTGCATGACTTTAGATATTTTTGTGTTTGTAGGATGGTTGTACACAGGTGTCTCAAATCTTCAGTCTGTCTCAATTGTTCTATAATAGTAATGAAGCAGATACTCAGCCTGAATAATTTCAGTCCATTAAAATATTCAGCATCATAAACAATTGAAAACAGGGTCTAATAACACTAACTCCTGGAAAACTGTATAAGAAGCATTCTGATCAGCCCCAGGGGAGAGAGAGACTACTCACCCTTTACTGATATATATTCAGTTGTGATATGGAAAGAAGACAATGTTTTTTACCAATAATACAATACAATAGCTTTTACAGAAAAGAAATGGGGAGTAAGTTCTCCTTTTAAAGTTACAGTACAGGGCATATTTAGTTCAACTGAATACAGATACCCAATTTCAGGTGAGGCCAAGAAATCTCTGATCTTGCAAATAAAGGTCACGAAACAAAATTTGAGCTAATACCACTGAAGTGTGTCAAGTCTTGAATGGATCCCAGTATAGTTCAAGCCTTTAACAACCACTTTAAAATCTCTTCTGGGGGAAAGGTGTTAACTTGATTCAGTTCTGACTGACAGGGAGGAGTACTCTGTCTTCAGCTGTTGCTTCCTCCTGTCAGCATTGCTAACTTAGGTGTCTGGTACTGCTGTGGCATAATATTAGAAGTATCTGTTGATCTACTGTAATCTGTTTAAAGGGTAAATCAGTCCAGACTATTCATTTGTTACCTGTGACTTAATGGGTTTATCCCACTTGTCTTTATTTCTTATCTACTGTACCATCTCATGTTTACTCTCAGTGTAAATACACTATTTTACAAGATGGAATGGAACAAGAACATACTAAAATTGACAGGAAAGAGCACCCCATAGTCCAGGGATGACTAGTGCCTCCCAAATCTGGGGGGGGGCACAATTTGTGGGTGGGCCTGGGGTTGGCCAAAAGCCCCATATCCACTCCTATACTTCTGTGCCACGGCTTAGTGCCCTGCCCAACATGCTGCCAGCCCACACAGAAAAAAGCTGTCCCGTCTTGAGAGGTGCCAAGTCGGAGGCCAATCTCGGGGAAGGGGGGAGAGGGCACGTGCCCTTCATGCCCTCCCTATCAGTTGCCTATGCCATAGTCTCTGCTGTAATAGCTTCGGTATCTCAACATAAAATAGCTATTGTCACTGCACACAAAGACCTTTGCAATGGAAAGGTACAATTAACTCATATAAAGAAATATTTTCTTCACAAGATCTAGATCTCTTTCCTTCTAGATCTTACTAAGAGCTATAAAAACAAAATGACTGTACATTTATGTGGCCAGTAGGCATATCTATTCATACACTAAAGAGCCGCAACATATCAGACTATAAACCTGACTGACGGAGTTTGGAATAAGGAAGAAGCTTTCCGCGTGCACAGATTATTCCACACGTATCCATTCTTGGCACCTATTTCTGATGCTGTCCAATGTCAGAGACAAGATGGATGTACCATAGGTTTGAGCTAGTATGGCATTTCCTATGTCCCTCTGTTTTTGCAGCAAATATTTAGTTGAGAGACCTCCAAAGAAAGCCTGTGGGACTACTGAAAGTTGTGCTAGTTCTTCAGGAAGTGTCACTTTTTTTTCTCAGTGCATAGCCAATTCCCTTATATGGGGTTTACAAGCCCTGGATGGTTGTAGGAGCTCTCTCTTAAGCCAAACATAAAACAGAAGCCCAGAAACATTTCTGTCCAGGGTTGTCATGTTTCAGTATAAACCCAAACAAAACGACTCATTTCTATACATTTTGTTAAAGTAATACCAGGCACATATTTCACTTAGAATATGTCAGCTTTAAAGTAACAGCAGTCCTAGTTTGTGGTGAAACAGACTATTTCATCAAAGAGGCAAGGAATTTTGTGGAAGATGTCTTTTATTGAACCCACCATGTAGCGGGGAGGGGCACAAACAAACTTATGCAAAATGTATCTCCTTAATTGTAGGAGGGGTGAGGATATTGGGAAGCATGTGTGTGTGTGAGAGAGAAAGGAATCCATTTCACTGAAATTGCAAATAAAGTAGTGAAATCGCATGAAATGGCAAAATGGAAAATCAGTCTTACATTAATTTATTTAATGGTTCATTCATAGTCAATGGATAAATTAATTCTGTCTGTACGTTGCAAATATTTGATATGATGCCAAAGTAAATGTTACCAATACCTGCAATCAAAAGGCTAAATAGTAGTATTAAACCACTGTCCTGAGGTGCACTGTTCCATCAAGAGTTCCAGGAAAGCTGTCAGGCATTCCAGGAGAAGTACAGCTGCTCCGTTTAATGGTGGACTGCCTGAGTTTCTCCCTGGTGGCTAATGCACAGGCATGCCCATGGTGCCCATTTCTCCTTGTCCCATGTGAAATTGTAAATTCTGCTTCCAGAAGCAGTGCTTATGCTTATTTGAAGTCAATACTTCTCCATGATCAGTGTGTCTATGTGAGCTGGTTCTTGGTGTCCAGTCTTCCTCTCTCTCCTTTCTATTAAATGTCCATGCAAAGAACAGATGATCATAACGTAGTCCTACAATAGATGGTATATGCCAGTAATAAATATAACCTAAATATTCTTTTCAGACTTTAGCCATTCTCAGAGATGCTAATTCTATTTTCCCAGGAGCTATATGTATGAATAAAATTGATTTATAGTGTAACATAGACAACATAATTCAATATGCATCTCCATTGAAAAATTACAGTAAAGGGATTTTACTTGACCAAGGTTGCTACAAATCAGTTTATGTCATTTTGGCTAAGACTTCTGTATTTAGCTATCATGTCATAGGATTTGGGAACAATTATTTACATCTATTCTAATACTCAGGTCATGTGCATGAAATAGATATTTTTATATAGTACAAAACAGTAGCAACCAAAAGGACAGTGAGAGTTTCTAAAGTGGGTCTAGAAATCTGTTCAAGTTTTGGTAACATTTATTTTAGCTTATTTTATAATTTATAGATCCCTGTTATCTGCTCAAAGCTGGGAGGAAAAGAAATGAGAAGCTATGAGTTGTCATTACAAAATGGTCTGGACTAAGCCACTCTAGATTCTGTGCCACATTATGATTTTCAGCCTTTGAAACACAAGTCAAGAAACATTTTGCATTACACTTAAAAACAACCGGTTATTTTGATATCCTAATAATTCCTGAGCTTTATTTAGTTAGGTTGAAATAGCCTATCTGTCTAACCTTTTGTATTAGATTCAGATTGCTTTAGCATTCAGGTGACAATAATGAACTTGTACGTATTTCAGTCTCCTAGTCTTTTCTTTGGGTAGAAAAGGAAGCTCTGTTATCTCTACTTTATAGATGCACACTAGAACAGAGAATATTTATCCAGCATCGTTCAAGAACCCTCCTGACAGAGCTGGCATTTGAGTCAGAGTTTCAGTATCCTGATCAAAGCACAAAACCCATATTCCTCACATTTCACAAGCCTAACTGCATCTACACAAACCTTTTTCATAAAAATAATAGGCTTGTATTTTTTTCCCAAAATGAGAGAATTATATGAAATGCTTTTTGTAAATATTCAAGAAGGGATGTGGTGGAGCTGTGTGGGACATACCAATTACCCTACCACATCAGACTAGGTACAGGTGCCAAACTGTAACAATCTGGCTCCTTGGGCAGTTCCCCCCGTGGTTGTGAAATTGCTATGGGGTCTCTCATGTGGTTACATTGCTGATGATCTGTCTAAGCTGCTTTGTCATCCTGGACAAAGCATTCCTTTGACTCATTCTGACCTTGAGGAATGTGTCTGTATACTTTATACCCATTGACACCAGAACTCATACAGCTTTTATTTGGGGATTGCTATTGGTTCATCACCTACATACTAATTTCCAGGCAGAATTTTGCACCCTGTCGAAGATTAAGGGTTAGAAAGACAGTAACAGTCTGTCTGAATGTGAGTAAAAAGTTAAGTTCATAATAGGATAAATAAGAACAGGCTCTCATCTAAAGAGTGGTGAGAGAGGGAAACCTAGAACTCTATCCAATAGGTCTTTCACTGAGGTCAGGGCAAAACCGATCTCCACATGCTCCACCACAAAACAGGAATCATAAACACAGACAGAATGCCAAACTTTAAAAAAAGAATCCAAATACTAGAAATGGCTTTGTCTCCCTCCCACATTAGTCCCCATGGCCACTTCTGCAATCGAGTCACAGAGCATTCAAAATGTATATTAAATTGTCTATTCTTCTGAGTGTGTTTCTTCAGAACCCCTTCTCTAGCTCCCCTTCCTCATACGCCTTCAGATTTAAACATCCTGTCATTGTCTCCAAGACCATATGTAACTCATTCTCTGCCTACATCAACAGCCTACTCTTACCACATTCCTCTCCTTATTTTCTCCATTTTGCAACATATTCCAGTGGTAGGTTTACATTTATCTTATTTTTTCTCAATAGCCTCCAGATATTTTCCATGCCGCCCCTTACCCATGAAGTGACCTCCAATTACTGGAACAACTCACCACTCTGTCCTGATTCAAATACTGTAAGTCTCAGTCTTTTTGCACTCCTCACAAGAATGAATTCAACAATTAGATTTGTTGTGAAGAAAAGAATATAAAAAACCCCTCAAATCATGCACACGGATAAAACAAGCAACCACATGATTTTATCTTGTAACTCTTGTTCTTCCTCTGCAACTTTTGCCTACTTGTTGTTACTCTTTTGTTGTCATATATAAGTTGACTATAAGCATTTCAAAATAGTGATCTTGTCATTTTGTTTTAACTGAAGCATGAACATGCTTATAGTGAGATGCTTGGGGACTACTGAAGCTGTAGACTACAAAAATACTCCACTAATGCACCTTGGAATGAATATATTAGGGACATCTAGTGCACTAAATGTGAGTCAGGTAGGTTGTGGGAAGAGTAGAGGGGATGTTGACCTGGTGACAAAGTGTAGCTGGTCAAATATAGAGAGGTTATCTGGGGTTATCAGAAGGGAAATATGTAGGAGAAACCAAATAACAACTACATGCCAGAATGAATGCACACCAAAAAACTATCAAAGAAAAAATACCTAATTACCTGCAGGTGCACACTTCTCATGAGACAACCGCTCTCCCTCCAATCTCTCAGTTCTAATCCTCAGAAAGAATGTACAAAATACCTTCCATAGATGAACCTATGAACTTCACTTCATAAATCTACTGGATACAAAAAATCATGGACTAAATATAGACATTGAATTTGTGGCACTTTAACCTGCCTGCCATCAGGTAATCCCAGGTAACCTCTCTGTTTTACCAGCTACACTGTATCACCAGGTCAACATCCGCCCCTTCCCCTCTCTCCACCTACCTGTCTCACATATATTGTCTCCCAGGACCTCTGATCTTCACTGCCATGCATTTGCATTTTCACAGACCTGCATTTTGCATATTGGCTTCTATTTCATCCAGGAGAACACAAAACAACTGCAGACTCCCCTATGTGTGAAGAAGGGTGTTTGTGCCCAAAAGCTTGCAAAGAATATTTTCCCAACAGTTTTGTTGGTCTAATAAAAGATATAACATTTACCCAAAGAAACTTGTCTACCTATGTTAGAGACACAGAATTTATCTTGACCATGTGAAGGAGGATTTTTTTCCTGCTATGGCAGTAGCATAACTGCAGAGGGGCAAATGACCACAGCAGCCTTAGATGGTGCCTTTGTGGTTAGGCTAAAATAGCCACCCCCACCAGCAACATAACAGCCATCACTGCCATATATGTCACCACTGCCCAGAAGAAGAGCTGTCCTGTTACTCCTCTGTGCTAGGAGAGATTCTATACCACAGTGTTACTGGCTTTTCACCACACAATGTATGAATCTCAGCAATCTTTAGCACTCCATAGCTATGCATAATAGCTATTTACTTTAAAAGAATGTTATGTGTTCCAAATCCTGCCTTTGTATCAGAATGGCAGCTATCATTGGCTCCACTTGAACTTCGTAGAGTCCAATTTTCAGCAATGCAAATCAGGCACATCTAAGTTTGATATCTACGATAATGCTCAGCAGCTCTGAACATCAGGGCTGCTCCTTTCATCTCCCACAAACTACCGTATTTTTAAGAATATATGAAGCATCAGACCAATGGTCCACCTTTTGTGAATAACCTCGAGCCATTTTCCTAAAGGCATGATAAATGGCCTCGAGCCATCCTCCTGAGACAGGATACAAGGCGAGACTGGAAGGTTGTTTTGT
>JAGPOW010003642.1:60280297-60332598 GCA_030014935.1 Caiman crocodilus | reverse complement strand
ACCTGTAACCAATCACTGAATATTATGCTTGTAGATTTTAGTATAAAGGATGCTTAGAAATATTGTTTGGTGTGCTTGCTACCTTGCACCTTTATTGCTGGTAATAAAAGCTTTTTTTTTTTCAAACTTCTACCTCCTGGTATTGATATTGGCTTTGTATACTGGGCAACGAATCCAGACTTGGGCTGGAACACAACACACCTAGCCCAAGGGTCAGCAAAATATGGCATGCAGGCTACATTCAGCCTGCCAAGTGATTTTATCTAGCCTGTGGCAGGTCCCTTGGCCCCACCCAGCCCAGGCACAAGGTCCATGACACATGCAGTCAGTTCCAGTGCCCCATGGCCAGCAACAGGACAGCATGATGGATGGGCTCAATTCCTAACAGTCCCCACAGCAATGGCTCCTTTCAGCTGCTGCTGCCAGTCTCTGCTATTTATGGCCCCAGTCCCTTCAGTCCAGTACCTACCATCGGGGATGATGGATAGAGCAGGTTTTTGAGGTCTCTGTGGAGACTAACCTAAGACCCATGCAAAGTGACAGCCCCGTGATCCTGGTCCCAGCCTCAGCCCTAGTCATGGCCCCACCCACTTGTCCCACTCTCAGGTGCTGGCCCGACCCATGACAACTCACCAAAATTCCTTAAGTGGCCCAAACGATTGGCCACCCTGATCTAACCCAATATCCTGTCTCTGACAGTGGCAGAAGTGGCTGCTATATAGGGAGAGCATCAAACCGCGTATCTCTAGAGTAATCTATCCCCTGTTCAACACCCATCCTGGCTTCCACCATTTATTGGGTTAGAGGTGCCAAAAGAAAAATCTCCAGCCATCATCCATAAATTTATGCAGTCCCTATTTGAACCCAGTTATGCTGTCTGCCTCTGCCACCTCCTGTGGGGGTGAATTACTCAAATTAACTATACATTGCATAAAAAATAATTTCTCTTGTTAAGTTTTAAATCTGTCACCTAGTGGTTTCAGTATGCGAAGGGCTTCCCTGCTTCAGTCATCGTCTGTTGTGTATTTGTGCTGAGAGGAATGAGTCACTCACTTCCCATATGAAATGATGTAATAGATCTGGTGTTTTTCAAAAAGGTGATGGTACTTTTTTGGACTCAGATCCTGCCAAGGGATATTCCTGAAATGCTACCACCATGACCAGGAGGACTGGTCCATTTGTGGACTTTACAATGTCATTTATTTTATACATTTAAAACAGTTTAATGGTCCTGAGGGCCCACAATCTGATATGGTGGATCCTTTTAGCTATACCTGCCCAAATCCACCTACATACAGTTTACAGCCCCCATAATCCAGAGATTTTCCCTGATAAAATTCATAGATTCATAGATTGTTAGAGGCTGGAAGGAACCTTGTAGATCATTGGGTCCAGTCCTCCTGCACTAGGCAGAAAAAGACAACTGGGTCAAGTGACCCCAGTAAGGTGACTGTCCAGTCCTCTTTTGAAGATTTCCAGGGTAGGTGACTGCATCACCACTGAAGGGGAGTTTATTCCACAGTCTGGACACCCTAACTGTGCAGGAGTTTTTCCTGGAATTGATCCTGAAGTGTCTTTCTAGCAGTTTGTATCCACTGCTCCTGATCTTCCCCAGGGGTGCCCTGGTGAACAGCTGTTCACTGAGTTCTTTATGTATTCCACTGGTGTAGCAGTAAGCTGCTACCAAGTCCCCTCTCAGCCTTCTCTTCTGTGGGCTGAAGAGGCCCAAGTCCCTCAGCCTCTCCTTGTGTGGCTTGTCTTGCAAGTCCCTGATTATACAGATAGCTCTTGTTTAGACCCTCTCAGTTCCAATGAATCTGCAAATTCTGCTAAATACCTTGTCACAGGGCCACAAAAAAGAAAAGAACTTCTAGATACGTTTATTCATTTTAATTGAGCGATTTTAATTTATTTACTGTTCTACATCTTTCTTTTTGTTCTATTATAAGCACTTGGCTGAGAGGGTATAAACAGAGATAAACTTGGCTTGGGCAGGGATTCAATAGGTAACTCCCTGAGATACCTTCCATCTGTATTTTTTCAATATTTCTCGGTTTGAAAAAAATATATCCTTTGGAAAAGAGGCTTAGATACAAGGTTCCACAGGTTTTCAGGATGCAGGAATTAGCCATCAACATTTATATAACCATCTATCCCTAAAGTTCCTATGGCATATATCTACCCCTGTCTCTAGGACACTTACAAGAGTACATGAAGCAAGCCTCACCCACAGACCCCCTCTCAACACATGCAAGACTCTGGAAATTAGGTTGTGTAGTCTTTTTAGAGCAACCCAGAACATGAGCTGATAAAGATGCCTGTGACCAAGAGCCTGAGCATGGCACTGAGTAAGCTCTGAGGCCACCTTACTTAATCTCCAGAAGTTGGTTCATACAAAGGGGGAGCCAGGAGGTGGGACACAATTTATGCTGGTGCTGCAGACCTAGAACGCAGCACAGAGGCAGTATGGATATTTCCTTAAGAAAATAATTGGAGACAGTACTAATTTGTGATTATGAAATGACATACCACATGGTGACATCTCTGTCCTAATGGCTCCTTCCTGTGCAGTGTTATCATCAGCCTGCTCAGCCCTTAGTACAGAGAGGCCTACAGAATACTGATAATACACCATATGTGGAAATATTTCTTCACTTTATTTCCTGCTTCAAAAGGGAAGGTTTCCTTGTTAACTGTTATTATATTATCCATAGCTCAGTTGATGATCATAGTGCAACTGGGAAGATTAAATTAAGACAGACAGCTTTTTGGCATTTAGCGATGTATTTCACAGGTATCTGAATCCTCCTATGTTCCTGTTCTTTTCTGCTTCTGCTTACTTCTTGCTGCTGCCCTCAAAGTCACAGTAACACAGTGCATGGAGATGGAATTAAACCACCTGACTTCAGAGGAAGAATTTTTGCTAAAGGCATGCATACTTTATTGGATAATGCAAATTATTGCTGGGCACAGACATACTAATGAGGAGTTGCTGATGGGTCTCCCAGTTCTACACTTAGTATTTCTTTCAACAAAACTCTGTTCACAGTCAAAGGAAAATGTCTAATTACCCGGCTAAGAATTAAGCAGCCACCCACATCCAAACATTTACACTAATGAGCACATTCTCACCATTTCCTGATTAAAATATTTTTCCACAATTAAATGCTCAAAATGTTCCAAAGTGCTTCTGAAATATAGCAAAGCTTCAGAAAGGATAGGCTGTGATGAGGAAACACTTTAAAAATAAACAGGGTTAGAAACTGAGATTTGTAGTTTCTTATTTTTGCTAGCTGATACAAGCCTTTTTGAATATGTTAAATTGCACTAAAATGCAAGTGTTAGTCTCCTTTTGAAAAAAAGATGCAAAACTGTGACCTTAGACCCAGTATCAATGCTAAGTTTGGGGAACAGAAAGAAGCTAGAGTCAGGACTAAGGTACCTTCTGGCCATCACCTCCCATATTCTTAGAGAGAAGTAGTTAACCATGTTAATTTGAAGTCAGAAAGAAGGTAGGGCAGGGTAGGGTGGCCCTTTCATTCAGAAACCCATAAGCTTTCATAGGTGACAGTCTACTTTATCTGGCAAACCAGACTGTTGCCTACAAAATTGTACGCATTTATGAAGAAGTTAGTCTCTTAAGAGGCCATCTTGCCCTGCCTTCTTCCCATATTCAACCTACTTCCAATGTAAATTCCAGCTACTTCAAGACTTTTCAAACTGATCTACTTTTTAGCACTGCAAGGTGTGCCCTGCCCATGTCCTAAACTAGGAATAGATTGCACTGCATTAACCAAGAAACCTTAAGAATAGAGGTTGAGTAGCAACGTCCCTATTATGTGACGGAATGATTCTCTTAGCTAAGGATCAAGTAGATCAAATTCACAAGTGATCTCCAGATAAATTCTCATTTCTCTCCTTGTATTTACAGGAGGCTGAGAAGGTCTAAAATCTGGAAACATTTCCTGTGAGGATCATGTATTAATTTCCAATGCTACTACATGCCTAGACTTGTTAACTTGCTAACAAATGTAGGCTCTTAAATCATTTTATTTTACCTCATATTAATTTTATTTGGGCTCAAAGTCTTATTTTTTATATATTATTTTTTGTTCACTTGCATTATGTAGGAGTGAGAGATTTCCGGATGTGGCTTTTATGTTTTCCGGGAGAGGTACAAATGAATCTCACAGTATGCTTGTATAGTTTATGATAGCTCAGGGAATCATATCCGAGTAGCTGGCAAGTAAAGTCGGCACAATGAAATCATCAGGAAAAAAAGAACAGATTTAAAATATAGCAATTACAGAAGGTAAAATGCTCATAAATGTAATCAAGATTTACTAGCTGCCAGCCTCCAGGATCACACATAAGGAATGTTATAAAAGCTTTGTATTCTGCACAGTAGCTGCAGGAATAAAGCTCCAGCAACTAGGTTACCATAAAGTAACTTCCCAGGCATTGTACACTGAAGCCTGCTTTAAACTGACCTCATAAGCAATATTCAGTGGAATGTATTTCTGAGAAGAGGTATATATAAAAGGTAAAACAGTGATTAAATGTTTATATAAAACAGTGAAAATCAGGTAAATCACTACCAGCTGGCTTCACAGACATGTATAACTAGTAAATGCCATTTTAAAGAAAAACAGCACGCAAAAGTGAATAGATTGCACTGATGATATTAGCATTTCTGAGAGGATACAGATTTAGCTCATGCCTTCTATTGTGTTACAGAATTTGGCATACTACACTGCATATTTTCTGTAGCATCACAAATGCAATTGCTTAACTGCAAATAACTGCAAGAAGCTGTTTGCAAATTATGGAATATCTTGCTTCCATTTGCACTACACAAGCATAGTAGTATGTGCCAGCAGGTACAGGTGGTCCCCGGTTAATGAACGAGTTACGTTCCTGAGACCATCTTTTAAGTCGATTTTGAATGTAAGTCGGAACACATACCTTTTTAATGACCGAGGCGGTAAAGGGAGAAACCAGGCTTCACCTTAGGACAGCATCAGCCGAAAGTGGGGGTGGGAGGGTGGGAAAGAAAAATGGCAGCCAAGCACAAAGCGCGAGTGCGGTCCCGGCGCTGCCACATGGGTGCAGCGCCCAGCAGGACCCCGCGCCCCTCCCAGCCTGTGCCATTCGTAAGTACAGATGTTCGTAACTCAGACATTTGTTAACTGGGGACTGCCCATATTTAATAACACAATCACTTTATTTAGTCCTCTCATTTAGGTGGAAAATAAAATATTATACTCAAGTTTAATTGAGTGCTAGCTTCCTAATGCCCACTACAGATTAAAATGAGATTATCAAATGTTTTCAATCTGGGATATCAAACAAAGAGGAAACCAGTCCAGGACTGAAATCATGGCCCCATTAAAGAAGACAGAACAACTCCCATCGACTTACTGGAGCCAACATTTTGCTTTGAGGTGGCACATTTAGGCATTAACACCTGTGTGTTTTGATTGCCCTGTCCTTTAAGATTCTTTTCCTCTTCACAGCACCATCTTTTGTTTTTTTTCAAATGTTCATGTTTACAGGAAGTTCATCCAACATGAGGTATATTTTTCTTTTAACTCCACTTATAGTTTCATAGTAGCTAGGATCAGGAGAGACCTGAACAGATCATCTAGCCTGACCACCTGCCACAGGCAGGAATGAATGCTGGGTTCACAAGACCCCAGACAGGTGATCATCCAACCTCCTCTTAAATATTTCCAAGGTAGGGGCAAGGATCACTTCCCTGGGAAGTTGGTTCTAGATTATGGCCACCCTAACTGTAAAAAAATTGCCTTCTGATCTCTAACCTAAACCTGTTCTCCGTCAGTTTATTACTATCGTTCCTCATCATCCCAGGTGGTGCTGGGGAGAAAAGGGTTCTACCTATTTGCTGTTGATCTCCCCTGATGAGCTGGTAGGCAGCCACCAGGCCCCCCCTCAGCCTCCTCTTGCCAAGGCTGAACAGGTTCAAGTCCCTCAGTCTCTCCTCATAGGGCTTGTCCTGCTGCCCTCTCACCAAGCAGGTGGCCCTCCTCTGAATCCTCTCCAGCCCTGGGGTACCCCAGTGCTCACATCTCACCAGGCTGAGTACAAGACATCCACCACTATTGATGAGGATGGGGTGAGAGACAGTGTCAAAGGCCTTCTTAAAGTCTAGAAAGACTACACCCACAGCAACACCATCATCCAAGGATTTAGTTACTTAATCATAAAAGACAATCAGGTTGGTCAGGCAGGATCTGCCTTTGATGAACCCATGCTGATTGCCCCTGAGCATGATGTCCCCTGCTGGCTCACCACAGATGTGCTCCTTGATGATTCTTTCCAAGATCTTCCTGAGCACCAAGGTGAGGCTTACAGGCCTATAGTTACTTGGATCCTCCTTCCTCCGTTTCTTGAAAATTGGGACCACATTAACCAGTTTCCAATACTTGGGCACCTGGCCAGATGACCACGAATACTTATACAGCTGGGCCAAGGGCTCCGCGATGACCCCTGCCAGCTCCCTCAACACCCTTGGATGGAGGGCATCTGGACCTGCAACTTTAAAAATGTCTAGACCTTCCAGAAGATCCCTAACTACATCTGAACTGACTGAAGTTCTGACACAACTATTACCGAAACAATAACAACTTTCTAGACTGTCCAAAACAATAACAACTGTCAAAAGTGACAATTGACTCTGGATGCTTCCTTCTGTACAAAATAAATGTTCATTTTGAGTGGGGTCCAATCCTGCAACTGCTTCTACATGCTTAACCCTCAACCTGGAACAGCTGCAGCTGCGGGCAGGTTCTCTGTCCCTGCACCTGTTCCTTGGCTGGCAAGAAAGTGCCAGGGAAGCCAGGTAGGAAGAGAGAAACCTATCTGCCACTGTCCTAGAGTGAGCCCAGCTCCCATGTAGACCACCTGGATTGGACAGGAGAAGCTCTGAAGCTTCCCTCCGCCCCCCGGGTCAGTGGGACAGTGGCATCAGTGGGTGAGAGAAGACAAGGGGAGGGGAGGGGACATGTCACTGAGCATGGAGAAGAAGAGAGGGCAGGGAATTCTTACCTGCTTGGGAGACTTAAGGTTCCCGACTGCTGTTCCTGTAGTGTGGACAGAAAGGGTTGTGTGGCCATGCTACTGAACCCCTCTGCATCTACCCCTGATCAGCTGGTCTGGCCCCTACTGCCACTGCCCCCCAGGGTCCTGGCTGTTATGCCTCTGAGAACAAGCCTGTTTGCAGAACCAGGACCTGGAAGTAATACAATAGACAATAACACTGCAGAACTTCCACAAGGGTAAAATTCAGCCAAGCTTACATTATATAATATTTTACTCAGCAGTTAACAACTCTTGGCTTCAATAGAACAACTCAAAAGTAAAGTGCTATTCCTCTATAAATAATGGAAACAGACACCATCCCACTGACAGCAAGTCTGCAGTGGACAGATGAAATTCCGCTTAGGATGAAGAACACAAAAGAAAGCTTGTTGTATTTAATCAACCTGACAGGGCCCAAATCCACAGAAATGTCACTGATAGAGGTCTTCCTGTTATTGAAGACTCACTCCCTTATGGATTCTAGGCTTTAAAAGTTGGTTTATCTTTACTGCTCTTACAATGATTTGTGTTTTGATTCTTGCTTCTGCTGCTGCTTTTTCCTTCCCTATTCATTAGGAGGGAGTTGGGGAAACAGAAAGGGACATTTTGAACCAATTTCTCTCTACTCATTTTAGCAAGGTTTAAACAGGACTGCTAAGGCAGGGCATGGCCCCTCAGTCCATCCTTAAAATTTGTGAAAAAAACCCTCCACCTTGTGCACATCTAACAGCTAATGACTGCTGTGAAATAAAACCCAAAAAACTAAACTGCATTCACATTGGAAACAGCATGCGATATTCCACACCATTGAGTAGAAATGTAAACTTATAAATACCCAGGTTGTTGTTGGAGCAGCAATGTTTCACTTTTCAAATCTTCACTTAGTGTAACCGTTTCTACTTTAAACATAGATACTATTGGAAATGATCTATGCTTTACAATCCTTGTTCTGTAATCAGCACTTTTATAATTGTTTTTATACCATTATCACAAAGACTAACTAAAACAGATGGATAGCAGGCAAGTTACAGAAATGAAAAGGTAATCTGAACTTTGATAATATTTTAAAACATTTTCCTGATATTTCTGTAACACCTCATAATCAATGCAGAAAATTATAAATGTAGCCTCAGAAATCTCAACTCTGAATTCCAGGCCTCAGTATGATTTTCTGATCAATATCTTTAAAAGATAAAGCATATGTTTGTACTATGCAAAAGCAATTTTTTAAGTCCCAGGTTAATAATAAATTGGAACTCATTTTTTGTAGGTAAAGTATTGGATGCAGAAGTTAAAACCCCATAGAAGTCATTTTGATCAGAATATATTATATTTTGTGATGCTTTGCTTTTCTTTGGTAAGTTTCTTGTAGCTTTATTAAGGCAGAATGAGTGCCTATACAGAAGCATGGAGGCGGCTCCGACATGCTGGAATTCCAGCACATGGGAGCAGACTCAATCAAGTCCAATGGAGTGTGGCAATTGTTGCATTCCAGCAGCCTCCTACACCTTGTGTATCAGTGTCCCCATGTTTAAAAATGGTGGGGGGGGCTTGTTGAATGAACCTTAATTCAAGCTCCTCCACCACTATTTTTAAGCATGGGGATCCTGCTACTTGAGATGTGGCAGTGCTTTAATTAGAGAGGTTCTCAGAGCTGCTCTAATTAAAGCGCCTTCCCCCCAACCCATGGAGCATGTGTAAAAATGCCCAGTATGTCTAAATTGCATTTTAGACACATACCAACTATGCTTTTTTTCCCCAGTGGAAACCTCATTTATGGACTTCTTTTAACAATACTGTGTTTAAAAAAAAATCTATTTGGCAATTTTTAAGATTTAACTTAAAAAAAAGAATTAGACTGAAGTTAATATTTTAAGATGCTTATGTGCTTTCCTGCTAAAATATTTTTGCCACCTACAAATATTTCAGTAAAATAAAAGTGTACACAATTATGTTTATATTTACAAAACAAGCAAAAACCCTACATAAGACCATACATTTTAATGTGAGAAAATTAATTTAATTAATACTAGTTGCTATTTATAGGGAGATACAAGTAAGATTTGAAATCTAAACTACTGATATCTCATAAACTTATATGTTCTCTGTAAACTGTGGCCCTAATTCAGCAGAGAGTTCAAGTTTATTCTTAAACCCATCTCTGCTCAGGAAAGAATTTAGCCATGTACGGGACTGCTTTCTACATATTTAAGATAAGAGGCTTGTAACTTTGATTTTGTAGGAAAACATTTTTATTTTCAAATTCCCTTGGTTATACCTCAAATCAAATAGAATAAAAAATAAGTTGCTATATGGAATATTGCTTGATACAAAATATGACAAATGTAACCAATGTCCCATATATTGTAATATTGTGCGGTCAGTATCATTGTAGGTTAATGGAACTTTATTTCTAGAACTCTTAGGGAAAATTATGTCAATTTTTTGAGAAGGTGGGGAACTACTCTGCACTAGTCATATTTAAAGAAAAACACTAATAAAAATACATGTCAAAATGTTTCTGAATAGAAGCAGCAGGGACAAAAAAACTATTTTTATGCTCCTATGTGCTTTAATTCCATGGTCAATGGATTTACCTCAGTACCTCAGTATTACCTGTCAGCTCTGTGTTCCCAGGGAACCCTGGCACAGTACCCGGCCTGTCCAACTCAGGAAGGACTCTTTGCCCCCTCTGCCCCACCACCCCTGCCTGTACCAGAAGAAGGATTTACAGAAGGCAATGAAGTTGCAGTGAGATGCACCTAAACCTCTTCAGATAAGGGTATCAGGATTAAGGCAACTCCCCTAGTCCCATTTGCATGGGAGAAGGGGCAGGGAGGCACCTCTATTAGCATTCAGAATGGAAAACAGACAATCCAAGGCAAGGACGGCACTGGACTCTGGGATCAGAGAAGCAGGGGAGCACATCATGATGGGAGACCTCTGCTCCAAATGCTAATCAACCCATATCTGCACACACCCAGCTCTGTATTTATCAAACTAATTTTAGTGATGGCTCCTTTACTGGTACCGAAAACATTGAATCAGCATCTTTGCATTGTAAGATCCCTCAGGGTAATGTTGTCCATAGCCAAGAATGATCAGCTTCCATTGTCCAGCATAACAAAAAAACTCTGGTATACTCCCTTGAGCCACCATTTACCCATAAACAGACCTAGTATTTTCCCTTGAACCTCTGTTATTTCCCTACAAAAACCCCTACCCAAGATCAAGTTTCTGTTCTGGTGCTTGGATCCAAAAGCTTCACCAGTTCCACTGGGACTTCACCTTCTCCTTTCCTGCCTGGAATACCTTCACTGATCATGCTGGGGGGCTCTGCCTGTCTCCCTGGACCCAAAAATGAACAGCTTGCCTGCAAGCTCCCCAAACACCTGAGAACCTCGACTGGTACAAGCTTCGCTGAGTGGTGAGACCCCAACACTCACTCACTCTCTCTTTCTCACTCTGTTTAAGCCCACTTTCTAAACCTCAGAATTGGTTTAACTCCTCTCTCTCTCCCCCTCTTTCTCTTACTCCAGGCACAACTTTCTTAACCTGACTTTTGCTGATCATATTTGAGCAAGCCCACTTTTTAAACCTCAGACTTGGTTTAATCCCTCTCTCTCTCTCCCCCTCTTTCTCTTACTCCAGGCACAGCTTTCTAAACCTGACTTTTGTTGATCAAACTTGAGCTAGACTTCCCCAAATACCCAGTTGAACTGTATAATATTGTACCTGGTTTGTCTCTCCTTATATGGCTATTACTACCAGTGTCATTTTAAGTTTCATATACCTGGCTAAGATAAATTTTATGATCAAGCTGGTTGCCATACTCTCTCTGAACCTCATTTACTCTTCTTTCTTCTCAACCTCCCCATCTGCTCTGCAGCAACGTTTCTTTTACCTAAGTAAAAGATTCCTGTAAAGCCCAAAAATCCTGTGGGGTTTCCTCATCAAAGGAGTTACTACCAGGACAATTGAGACAAAAGATTGGGAAGTGCTGAGCTGGGACATATGAGGGTGTCAACCTGTTAATGCTGACTGACATGCTCAGACGTGCTCTGTTAGTGAGTGTGTGTGTGTGTGTGCGCGCGCGCGCGCAACTGATTTGGCAGCTGGGGGAAAGGTAGCTCTATTGGGACTGAGGAATTTCAGAAAGGAGAGACAGAGCTTCATACAGAAACACAAGTGATACAAACAGTACATGGATAGAATTACAGAAATCCCAGAAACATAACTCTAATAAATGAGTGCACCATAAAGGGGCAGGCAAATCTGGTAACATCAGTGCTCTGATGCCAAGGACCAGTGAATCCAATGGGTCAACTCACAGTGCATAAACATGCCTTCTACTCAGGGCAGCCATATCCTTTACAAACCAAAAAGAGGAACGCGGGGAGGTTAACATCTGCAGGTTTTGTTCTCAGCAGAGCTATTTATATATTGTAACTCATATAAGAACTACTTTATGGGTTGGTGTTCTTCTACATTTTCTAAAATATTTTCTACCTTATATATAAACGGAAACTGAGACAGTGGTAAATGTGTTATAAAAATTCTATGTCTTGTGAACTGAAAGTAGAGGAAAAGTCTTATTTTTAACTACACCAAGTCCTGCCTACTACTCTGAGTTTACTTGAGTTCAAGTTAAAATGAGACTATAATCCCTTGATGGAAAGAAAAAAAAGATTGAAGTAGAAATCCTTCCAGAGCCTTTCTGTATGGAGAAATAATCCTAAGGTTTGTAAGCTAGAGGAATCAGTAGGGGCTGGAGGGTGGTGATCTGAATAGGAGCTGCATGAGAGCAATCCCCAGTAGGAGTTGAGGATGCATGGTGGGCTTCTAGGGAGCTATTAAGAGAAGAGTTATCTAGAGGACCCCCAAAAGTCTGGAAAGTTTAAAAGAAGAAAAAGCTGGAGGGAGAAAACACATTGGAAATCACATCAAAAGGTCTTTGAAGCAACTGGTCAGCATGAGTTGTCCCATGTTTTAGCAATCTAACATAATTGTTTGTAGACCAGGGAACTCCAGTGAGAGTGAAAGAAAGTACAGAACCACATGACAAGATACAACTCATAACTTATTACTGTACCATCACAGTATTTACAATGAAAAATGTAGTCCTTTTGTGAGCTATCAACTTGCAGTTGTTTACCCTAGACTTGTGATTTTTAACCTTTTTAAACTTAAGGCATCCCTCATTATCATGGAAAAATCATAGGAAATTAGGTTTGGAGGGGACCTCAGGAGGTCATCTAGTCCTACTCCCTGCTCAAAGCAGAACCATCCCCAACTAGATCATCACAGCTAGGGCCTTAAAAAACTCCAAGAATGGTACCTCTCTAGGTAACCTGTTCCAGTGTTTCACTATCCTATCAGTGAGATGGTTTTTCCTAATATCCATCTTAAACCTCCCTTGCTGCAATTTGAGACCATAGCTCTTTCTTCTGCCACCTGTCACTACTGAGAACAGTTTAGCTCCATCCTCTTTGGAACCACCATCCAGGTATGTAAAGGCTCTTATCAAATCCCCTCTCAGTTTTCTATTCTTCAGAATAAATAAACCCAGTTCCCTCAGGCTTTCCTCATAAGTCATGTGCTTCAGCCCCTGAACCATTTTCCTTGCTCTCTACTGGACTTTATCCAACTTGTCCACATCCTCTCTGTAGTTGGGGGACCAAAACTGGACACAGTACTCGACGTGTGGCCTCACCAGTTCAGAACAGAGGGGAAGTATCATCTCTTTTGATTTGCTGGCAATGTTCCTACTCATACAGCCCAGGATGCTGTTAACCTTCTTGGCAACAAGGGCACAATGCTGACTCATATCCATCTTATTGTCCGCTGTAACCCCCAGGTTCTTTTCTTAGACATAAGGTACGCCCTGGAAAATGCTACCTCTTCACTTTCACTCATTTTCTGACTATGGAAAAAATAGATCAATTCCACTATCTCAAGGACATAGAAAGACCACAATAGGTCAATGTTCTTGACAATATGGATTCCATTTTGAAATCTCTGGGTCTATCTTGTGAATTCTGTAGATGAATCATGCATAGGTAGCCACAGCACTCTGGATGAGAAACAATGCCCTAGATATTTGATGGTGAAACCCCCCCAAAAAACCCAAAATATTTACACACAAGTACATTTTGTAGGGAAAATTTGGTGAGGTTTAATACAAAATAGTTAACAAGTCCAAAGGCAAAAATATGATACACATTGCAGTTCACTCATTTTTGGTCTGTTATACCAATGGTGGTGATAGAGGAATTGCAGATAACTTGCAACCCAGGATACATCTATGGATCTCACAAAGGGGAACTTAATCTCAAATTCAAACAAAATGTCAGTGGTAGGGCAAGAAATTGAGTTTTAGCTTCTCAGTTTCTAGGCTACAGTTCTTACTACTGAAGTAGCCTTCATCCATTGTTGTGAAAAATAGCAAAACATTCATCCTTCAGGAGGTTCTGTAAACCTCCTCTCAGGAAGTAAAGGCCTTAAATCAAATAATGGAACTGATACTTTTGAACCTCACAGTTCCTGGTTGATGCCATAACAGGAAGAGAGTACTCCTTCTGGTCTCTGTTTCCAAATACTATGGCTGTGTTACATCTGATGCAGTTACAGTGGATCTGGTCTTTATAGTTGTGTTAATCACATGAAGGATCTCTATTATAGTCTTGCCCTTTAATAGGAAGAGGATGCGTGTTATAATAATTACTAATGGCTAGCGCAGAGTGGCTACTCCTGAATCTGAAGTCTCTTAGCAGGGAGACATTGCTTACTTATTGATGTATTCCTCGCTCAAGTTCAAGACAAAGCAACTAAGGAATGTAAACTGAAGCTCTATCTTGTATTTAGGAATAGTCAAATTAGTAATTAAATTAAGCAGCCAAACAACAAGTCAAAACCCAAGAACCAAAATGTGTTTTGTTCTGAGAAAGTGTGTTGATAATGCATCAAGTCATTAGGTGGCTGACAGAGAGAAAATTGATCTTTTTTGTTTTATTGACCTGTGACCTTTAAGTCTATTAAGACTTAAGCCTGTAGGTAACACAGCAATTCAGAACTTGTTCTTTGAGGAATCACTTAAGCAAAGATACAGATGAAATCCCCAAGGAGGTGAATGAAACAAAAACTTGAGAATCACTCAGTTGGGTTTATTGCCCTTGTCAAAAGTGCTTGTAAAAACCATTAACCAGTTCTCAGAATATAAAGCAGATAAAACAAAAAATACATATAGTCATGGCAGGAGAAGAGCAGACATTTTCCTAGAGTTTGTTTTTCATGAATACAAGAGGGCACCTGTAGGGTTTTATCTGCCACAGTGGGCTGAAGTAATAGTAACAATTAGTTCATTCCATTTAATATTAGTGAATAATTTGGTTGTAACTCTCTCTTCATTCTTTGGCATTGCCTAAGATCTCCTGAGAGGCAGCTGTGATATAGGTGACTTGTAGGGGTGCCTGGGAGTGTCTGACCCCCCTGATGGGGCCGGTGGCCCACCGATGGTCAACATGGATGCTGTCAGTAGGGCTGGTGCCCCCCACTGGTACTGTCAGCGGCTTCTACAAGTGCCCCCCCAGATTCAGCAGGCACCAGTCACTCATGAACGGTGATCAAAATAAATTACAAATGAAAATCTGACCAAAACATCTGGGTTCTGATACTGAGGTTTATCAATAAATTGAACTCTTTAATCATCTTCTTACTGCTATTTGTCTCCAGTTCTTTAGTTGTCCTCAGGAGCTCTACAGATGACAATGGCTTAGCTACAAACACACTGTCGCATTTTTTTGTTCCTGTTTACAAGGAAGTACACATTTGTACAGATAAACTTAGCCCACTTGTTTATTGTGCGACTGACTTTTAGAGAGAGGGAGTGTCTTGAGAATAATAATTTCAGGGTTCC
This sequence comes from Caiman crocodilus, assembly GCA_030014935.1. Lineage (NCBI taxonomy): Eukaryota > Metazoa > Chordata > Crocodylia > Alligatoridae > Caiman > Caiman crocodilus. The sequence goes on along the minus strand of JAGPOW010003642.1, from coordinate 60,317,582 downwards.
TGCTTTGGCTGCAAGAGTGAAGAGGATGCAGTAAAACCACCTTAAAGTCCGAGCATGAAAATGAACACTGTTTCACTGGAACAAACTTTTTTCTGTGGTGTGCATTGGAAGCTGTGCCCCAAGATCACGCAAAAAGAAGCAGATTGAAAATCATAAGTGCTGAACAAATGATAAAAATAAGGTAACAAAATGAATGTTAAAAGATAGGACTCAGGCTGAGGGCACTGGACAGACATTTCCAGAAAAAATGGGAGAACCACTCTGAGCACATCCTTTGCTGCCTCCCCACCTTTCTACCACCACAGGGACAGTTTCTTTTCAATTAGAATGAAACCTAATGCTAGGATTTTTCCAAAGGCTGCAAGTGATATCAGAACTGAAGTATTGTTGATTTTCAGTGGAATTTGTTTGAAGTCATGCAGGAATTTGTATCATGTCCTTAATGATAGTGTCTAAGCGCCTGACAGTCCTGAATGTATTTCTCTTCACAACAATGCAGCCAAGTAAAAGAGTCCCAATGCTATGCTATTGGGTTTTTTTAACAGGCAACGGTAGAGAGCTAGATCCACAAAGAGACTTGAGCACTATGATACTCAGCACTGCAGCAGATAGGTTCTAGCTACCTTCCCCTACACCCCCAGAACTCTGTGCTAGATGCCTAAATTCACTGGATGGTGAATGGAGGGAATGTAGCTGCTTACCACTCAGATCCACAAAAGCCAGAGCACTGAGAAAGGAGCTATCTAAGATTAACTGTTGTATCTATTTACTAGGGTTATCTTAAATCCTGCCTCACTCAGGGTTTTAGTCATCTAATTTAGGGCTTTAAGAAGGCAACTATCACCGCTCAGAATGAACAGCCCCAAACTAAAACCCCTTCTAGACCTAGGTGAAAGACCCCTTCATGAAAGCTGGATGGAGGAAGAGAAGGTGGTACCCCAACTTGCCTTCACTAGTGCAGAGGTTACAATGCTGCCCCATCCATCCCAAGATGTGGGAGAGCCAAGCTCAAGATTAGATCCTCTCCTCTCAATGGGGATTCAAACCCTGTTCCAAGTTTTGTTTCTGCCTTTCAAATATAACAGCCTGAAAAACACACACACAATGACCTTGTAGGAGGTATAGGACCCAGTTTCCCCTGTTGGTGGTGTGTTTTAAGACAGTGTTTCTCAAACCATGGGTTGCAACCCAAAAGTGGGTCACAAGACTATATGAAAGGGTTGTGAACAAACTTTAAAAGTGGATTCTCTTTTACAGGAAAAAAACATGGGAAACCATGGCTTTTCCCTTGAGAACTGGCAGAGTTTCAGCCTGCAAGGAGCTGCTTGGCCCCCCCTACACATACACCTCTCTGCCCCACACACTGGAGGGCTGGGGCAGGGCTCAGTGGATGGGGAGTGAGGCACGCTAGGTCAGGACTGGCCATTGATGTTTGCAAATGGATCTCAGTCCAAAAAAGGTTGAGAACTACTGTTCTAATAGCTTAAGCCCCTCAAGCAGAGGAGGGAATTGAACCTCCCTTCGCCACCAGGTGGTATTGGAACATGGCTCCCAGGTTGGACACTTCAGGGAAGTTATTTATAGATTCCCGTGAGAGTTTAAGAGTGAAATGGGCACAGGGGCTAAGAACAGGCATGCAAGAAGCCGAAGGCAGAAGCATTCTAACTTTCAAGCTTTACTCTAAGCACCCAAGGTTAAGTCAGGAACAAACATAGCACACATTGACCTTTGGGGGGAGGGGAAAAAGGCTTGAAGCTTGCCTGCATGGCCCAAGCTCAGCAGGTTGGGCGGGCTCTCACACACCTCCTAGCATGCTCCACAAGCTCCCTAAACTACTGAGAGCTCCCAGCCGAGCCAAATGGCAGAGCCACTCCTGATTGGCTGATGGGGACATCACAGCCACCCACCTGGACCCGGTGCAGCAGCAGTTCATCATGACATGCACCCTCATGGCCACAAACCACCAGCCGGCTATCCCACACATGCCTACCCATCACACCCTGCACCTGCCAAGTGTACATATGTGTGCGTGTGTGCGCACACACATCCCAGATGCCTGTGTTCTGTGTGCATGTGTGTGTCCATCCTCCCCACACACAGAACCCAGCATCCTGGTCACATATACACAGGCACACAGAAGCCAGGTATGCAGGGGATGAATGGGCCACCAACTTTCACATGGTCGATGAGGACAATGCCAACATCTTGCACTACTTTGACCTGGCACACGCGTCCTTTGAGCAATGGAGAGTAGTTGCTACCCTCCTGAGATCCCCAATTTCATCACTGACGTCATTGTTCCCCCAGTCCTTATTAGGGGCTCAGCCTACCCCTTCCTGACCTGACTCATGAGGCTGTATGGGGGCAGCTGAACTGGTGGAAGGAGCACTTCAACCATGGACCAGGCTTGGTACTGAGCAGAGATGGGGGAGAGGGCAAGCCCACACCCATGTGTGTGGCTCCAGTCTGGCACCATAGCACATCTGTAAAGCCAACTAACTCCTTACCTGTGTGGACCCAGAGCCCTCCCCAAATAAGTAGAGCCAGAGGGCTTCAAATGCCCCCACCCTGGCAATGAGCCATGGGTCTCTTGCTCCAAGCTCCCCTGGCTCCATGTCGTGACCAGTGCTGTCCATAATCCAAGCTGCCTGGGCACCATTACCCTTCCCCTCTCCCTCCCCAACTCCCTATTGGGACATACACCACGGATCAGGGGAATGCAGTGTAAGAAACATGCCTCAGCTTAAAATGCTGTAATTGCCAAACTTTTCCTTTATTAAAAGCAGAAAACCTGTTGAACACGGCCCATGTCTCAGCTTGGTCCCTCCTCACAATTAATACAAAATAACAAACCTTTGGTGGTGGCAAGGTGGGGGGTGGTTTGAGAGTGGGATGACAGAGCCTGGGAGGAGTTTTGGGGTCAGGGGGAATATTGCAGGACCTGAGCTCAACAAACACCAAAACTTGGAAGGGAGGCACAAGGTAGGGGGCTTTTGACTTGGCACCTTGCTTTTGGGGGTCTGGAGTCAGGACCTCAGACCTCTCCATATAGCAGCAGGGCAGCTGTGTGATCCTGGACCCAATGCCTGTCAGAGAGCTGCAGGCTGGGATGCTGCTTTTGGGTCTGCAGGGAAGAAGCTGCAAGTTAGGAGGCATCACTGCAGTGGGCACCGAAGACTCCTGAGTCTCCCATGTGGGACCCCTGACCCCTTGCCCCCTAAATTCTGTACCGATTTCAGGGAATCTCCTTGGTTCAGAAGGGAAAATAAAACCAGTAAGCAGGCAACAGATTGGGAAAGTGAGGAAAGAGTTTCCTTTCATCCAGATGAAGAATGTGAGGTGTTCGCTAAGGGGAACATCATAGATACTGTCACAGAGGGTTTCTGTGTGACTGCTGAGTAGCTGTAAGAAAAGAACACTACATTAAGGCTAGCAAAATCATCGAATATAATAATTTATATAGATACAAAAAGTGACTACTGTAAAATGGTAACTAAAAAAACAAGCCATGTGGAAGTTTGACAATAAAAGCTAGCTGCCCTATGTATGTATCTATGGGACTCCCAGCAGCATACCTCAAACTCTGTAACAGACAGTCTGAATCAGCTTTGTACCGAGTGCACATGGTTCCAAACCATTACTCAAGTGACCAGAATGATTAGAAATTGGCTGTAGGACACTAAAACAGAGAAACTCTCTCTGCTTCTTTATGGGCTATTGTGAATGCATCCAAGGTTTCTGGGACTTTGTGTCTGTGAGCAGAACTCATGGATTTCTGGTCCTGCATCCTGTATTGAGCACTGGCAGTGTAAGTCCCTCTCCCCGTCTACATTTTACACATTTGTTCAGTTCCCCCAGACAAGCTGGAAAGTAGTGATGGCACATATTAGTATGTGTAGGTTTGCTGATATATATTTTGGTCATGTTCAAGTATATTTTTTACTTCCATTTGGGAATGATCCCATTGCCAGAAATCAGTGTAGATTAATCAGTTCTTAAGACAGCATAAGTGTGAGAAGAGATATTTTTAGCCTGAAATTGGAGCTGAAACACAGTCAGCACTTGCTCACCTGTACCCATGCAATAAAAGAAATTCAGCAATAAGGTTTTTTTTGGTGTGTATGGATCTATGCTAACCAGGCGAGTAAGAGAAAGGAAAGGTAAGCCCAAAGGGGAAAATGGACCAAGGCAAGTCATCAGGCAAGAGCAATAACCATCCTTGCCAAGAGTACACCCACATGGTGAGTTAGCAAGGCCAGATGAAGAGAAAGGACGTGGGCCTGGAAACAGAGGTTTCCCTGACTCATCAGGAACAGCCCAGGGGTGGGGCCAGCCTGGCACTTGAGCAGAGGAGGCAAGCTCTAGCTGAGGCTGGCTTGTCATCCGAGGAGGAGGGGTCAGCAGGGGACTGCAAAGCCCTATGAGTTGCCAGTGGAATGTGACATGAGTTGCGGTGGGATCTGGTAGAGATATTCATTCCAGTACTCTAACCTACAGAGCTGAAGTCTGATAGCTTTGACCTACTGAATTCACACCATAGTTTTAAATATGACACTACTTTGCCTCCTGGCTGGGCAGCAGCAAGCAGAAAGACCACCTGAGTCCTTCAGCCAATCAGCAATGGTGGTGGAGGGGGAGTACGGGGACGAGGCTGAGCACATCAACCTGCAAGATTAAAGGAGCTGCCATGCAGCCCAATTCTGCCATGAATTCAGTAGGTCTCCACTGATAGCACATCCATCCAGGGTTATCTTAGAGCAAGATCTACCAATTTTACAGCATTTTATGTGCCCTGACAGTCTGTTTGGTTACAGCTGTAGAGGACTTTCTGTGCAATAAGGGTAACTTCTGTACCTGGCCTAAACTGTTTAGTATGGACAAGTATGATGTTTTTGGACATGTACAGGAACAGGACTTAGGACTTTTACAGATGGAAACATAAGTGCCTACAAACTTTGGGAACCTATGGGGTTGGGTAGGAGAGTTTGGGGCTCATATTTTTAGACTTGAGCAGCTTTCAGCACCACGGTTCTGCTGCAGACTTGGACATAAGTCATTTACCCCAAGTCACACAAGGACTTTGCAGCTGGGCAGAATAACCTATATTTCGGGGAAATGGGTAATCACTGGATGCTCTTTGCTCTTTCAAACCACATAAGATTTTATAGAGACACACAAACATCTTGAATATTTTTCTTTCATAAATGATAGGAGACTTCTTTCTCCCCCACCCCAATTAAAAAAAATGCTGGGAATTAATATGCCTGAAAGTCAAGCACACTTAACTCTAGATTAAGCTATAATTATTGCAGAGAGATGTTTTATGTCCTTTATGGTCATTTGTATATTTTATGGGATTTTCACTGGTGGGACCTGGACCAAGCTGACATCCCTTTACGACAGCAGTTGTCAGAGTGATATTACTGATAATAACCTGAACAGATAAACATGTAGCTTTAATTAATAAGCCCTACATCCTGGTGAGCCCCACCAGCTAGAACAATCCCTAGGGCTTACTAAGAACCACTGAAGTTTAGAGAAAACCTGAGTGTACTCTATGCTATTCCAGTGACCAATGCAGGCCAGGAATGAAGTAGCAAAACACAGGTCCTAGCAATGCCCTTTCTTCAGTTATACCCAGCTGGCTGTGTAGCTGACAATCTGACATAAATTTGATAGTCTGCTGGAGTCCACAAACAATTTTTAAATACAGGCAGTCCTCAATTTACAATGTTTCAAGTTACAACATTTCACACTTACAACATTTCTAAATTGATACCCTGTTTCAACTTTCTGATATCAGTTTCAACTTTACATCACTTCATCCTATGTGACACCATGCCAGTGAACAAGTTGCTGTGTCAACCATCTCCCTGGAGAACATCTGTCCAAACTTCCTTGGACTCTTTCTTTAAGAAAGCAGGCAAGACTCCAGAAAAACCTGCAGCCAAGACTTCTGAGAAAAATCCAGCCAAGACTCCTTCAAAAAGTCCAGCAAAGTCACCTCAAAGAAGTCCTTACAAATCAATATGATTCCTATTTATAATATAAATACATTAATGTAGCTATATTACTCAACTATAATGGATTGAGTACAAAATTCTGGGTTACTTTTGGTGAAAACAGGGTATTGGACCTTGATTCAGGAACCAATCCCCCATTTATAGCATTGTTTCCTATGGGAAAATCAGTTCTGAGTTATGTTTCGACTTAAGACACCGTTTTCAGGAACCACTTGTGTCACGAGTCCAAGGACTGCCTGTATCTATAAAGAATATGATAGAATGAAGAACAGGTTCTTTAAACAGTCTGATTTCATTTACTACAACCACTAATGCTTCAAAATCATTTTGATATTTCTTTTATACGTCGGGGGTTTATTTAGAGCTAGAATAGAAAAAAATGAAATTAACATGTTGTGCTGTGGTAAATGCATCAGAAAAGCCTAGTTGGATATGAGTGTCAGACAAGAGTTTCTTTAATTGTTCAACATAGCTTTTAAAGGAACAAATTTCTAAAGTTAAAAAGTATCTTTGATGTTAACAACTGAAAAACTCTTTGATATAGAGAAGAATAAGCTCATCAGGAGAAGAGTGTATCCTGTGACTCACAATGATGAAAATAATCAAAATGGTATTGAAACAGTCCTTCCAGTTTGTTAATGATGTAGATGTTCCAAGAGATAGAAACATCAGGTTTATAAAGAGGTATATGACCAATGTTAACTAAGAGACTGAAGGTAGCTGGATTTTTGAAGGAGGGTTTTGAAGTATGCCAGGATGGAGGAGCTTTTCATGTAGTTTTGTAGTCTGGCTCAAGTACTCTACTGCAGGGGTTCTCAAAATTTTTTTTCTTGAATCCTTCCTTAGCATGCTATAAAAACTCCACAGCCCAACTGTGCCGCTTCCTGCGTGGGAGAGGACTGGCTTAACTCCCCAGACCCAACCATAAGGCCTCAGGTGCAGCAGGCAGGGCTTGGCAGTGAAGAGCCCTGGGGTCCCACTCACCTGAGCAGCAGCAGTGCAGAGTCTCATCCACTGCCCACTCATAGCGCTGCCTGCAAGATGGAGGCTGTGTGGGCAGGCAGGGTGGGGCAGGCCCACTTCCACCCCTTCCTTAGGACGAACCTCAGACCCATGGGGTCAAAGTGGCTCCTCTTCATGCTGGGTCGGGCAGACCCCCTGTAACCTGCTCATGTCTCCCCAGAGTGTCATAGACTCAGGTTGAAAATTGCTGTTTTATTGTACCAGTCACCAGTTACTGGTGCATGGACCAACCCATGCTTTTCCAACCTATTTCTAGCTCTGAGGCTGTAGGGCACATGCCTAGCTTGAGCTTTCTATTCTAAGGCCTTCCTAGGAGATTGCTGTTTAATGTCCTATACTTCAAATCCAGAGTTGAAGACCTCTTAAGGCTCCTCCACTGATTATACATTCTGTTTCAGAGTTTCACTTAGGGGGCAGGCATTCTCTGATTCTAGTTTAACAGTTTAACTCCTTTGGGATGAAATCAAGGCTCGCAAGCCCAGAAATAGAGTCTCTGCCACACAGACCTTACTTGTAAAATATTCTATAGTTATAGCAAGAGTAACAAAGCTCTCTCTCTTAGGAGCCTGTGACCCTTCTATGAGCTTGAGGTTTTTCAGCATTTCAGTCCTGACCATCATTGTACCATGTGCTCAAAATGAGAAACTAGATCCACCAAGTCACATATGCCTCACATCCACCAGGTTCCCATGTCAAAGGACCTTTGAAAATGAGCATGGGAAGGAAAGGTAGAAGCTCAAGGCTGTGGGGGTACAGAAGCAGCGTGAGGGGAGACAGGGATGGATGGAGGACAGGGGCCCAAGGTTCTGTAGGGGTGGGGAGGAAGAGAGACAGGTAAGAGGGCAGGCAGCAACTGTAGCTTCAGCTTCAACTTGGGGTTCGGGCCAGAGCTGCAGCAGCTATCTCCCCTCCTGCCACCTGATACTCAATTACAAAGCTAGGGGCTTTTCCTCCCCATGTTAAATGCGGAGAAACAAACTCATCTTGGAATTCAGTAAATACTTAAATTCTTCTATGTTACTGTATTACTTAAATTCTTTAAGGTTTGTTTCTACCAATTGTTATCTGTTATTCAGTTCTGTTATTTTCAGCGTCTTAGTCTTTTTTGTTGATACATTTAGTCCTAGCTGTCTCCAAGACTATGAGCCTGGAGTCAGAGACTAAGCCTATAAAGTCAATGGTTGACATTTTGTACTTCACTGCATTTTCTAGTGTTCTTCTCTAGTGAGTACTTGTTCAGGTTGCGGTCATAATTCTTTAAAACATGCTTATTCTTTTCTTAGCTGTTTGACATGTACTTCTTTTACACACTTTTTAAATGTTGCCAGTAATATGACGTCGTGTCAGTTGTTGCACTCAGTCAGATCAAGGCTATTATAAAACTAGCTTCCAGAAGCCAGTAAGGAAGTATGGAGCATTTGAGACTAGAAGGTGGTTGAACCCAAGGGCTAAGAACAGACAGTCAAAAAGCCCATGGCTGAATCAATTCAATCTTCACAGGTTAGTCTAAGCTGTGTAGATTGAATAGATAAGCAAGTGAACAGACATTCACTTTTGATTTTGGAAATGCAGCCACATGCCTGCAGTGGCTCAGGCCAGAAGCTGAGGGGTGCTAAAGCATGCCTCTCTGCTCCACTGGAGCGGACAGCTGGGGCCAAAGCTAGTCCACCCATCCTGTGATAGGCAGGTTGCAGGGGGGTGCAAAGCATCCTGGGAGTCTGGTCCAGAAGTTCAATAAACTTATTTAACCTAAATCAATTAAATATGAAACTCCATTCCTCCAAGTTTATCTTAAACCAGTTCAGTGCATATCAACCACTTTCAAAATAGCCAGAACTTTTGTGTTTTACAAATTTGAACCAGTTTCTGCTCACTTATACCAGTTTGTATGTAATTTCTGTCTGTAGCAAATCTGTAAAAACAACTGCTGAAGCTTCTGAAATCACTACAGAGATCACCATAGCACACCACAGAGGTACTGACAATATTTTGTAACAGGCTCCACTCACCCTGTTCACTCTGGTGCATAGATAGATAGATAGATAGATGCCAGCCTTCCCAAAAAAGGCTCAGGGTAACTTAAAATTTTAAAAACCCCAAAAACATATTATGACTTTTAGAAGCCAACAGTATAACTTAGTTCAGAAAGGATTAGGTAAGTTCATGGAGGACAGGTCCACTAATAGCTGTTAAAAAAAACAATCATGGATGTATCTTTTGACATTCCTAAATCAATTATAGTTGATGCCAGAGGAGGGAGATGTGGTATGACAAGGGATGAATTCCATTAGACACAACCTGTACGTATAGTCTCACTCTAAAGCATCTACTACATGCAAGTGTAAGACAGGCCTATTTGGGGACAACAGCGGACCCAGGAAGATGTTGGTTGAGATGGAATATTGGCCTGACCCAATACAGCACTTCTTATGTTCTTCTAAAAACAGAATAAACTACTAAAAAAAGAATGTATAAGAAAAAAACCTTCCTTTAGTAACCCCATTCAAAAGCAATCCACCCCACCAACTCATTCCCATTCTCATTCCCCCCTCACACTTAGAAAAGTGCCCCCCTCTCCTTTAAATGTCCTCCCAAAACCATATCTCCCTCTTTCATGGGGGTCTGTGGCTATCCCCAAAGCCTTTCTTCCCACCCCTAAATACCCACATTATTCATTTTAAACAATTATAATGAGAAATACAATTAAATCTCCCTGTGCCTGCCCAAGGGCAACACTGAAGGGTGCCCCTATGTGCTGCCTTTTGATTGCACGTATCCAAGGGCCGTACTTCTAAAGCCAACAGATTAACTGGGCCATTCCCCTTCCCCCTCAAGTAGCCTTCCAACATCTACTTCAAGTCCCGACCCTTTTATTCTGTGAGACGTGCCACTGAATTAAACAAGACTGCTTGTGGAATAAGACTCTCCTCAAGGTGAATAAATCTGTCCAAAGACAGCTCACTGACAGCACAGTCTTTTCCCACAGTTGTATGTTACAGGAATAGCCAGCAAAGGATATTAAAGAAAGGGAACCTTTATTATTTGACAGTCTGTCATTAGTCACATTTAAGTTCTTTGCTGCTTTTATAGCTTGCTTCAGTGGAGCTTTGCCTATTAATACATTCATAAAATATGTTTTTCCTTCTTCAGCAACCTCCCTTTCCTAGCTAGGGCACTAGCTAGAGTTAAACACTGCTCCAGCACATTCCAAATTGATGCAGCACAGAATTCTGTGGGGTCGACAATCATTTTCTCACTAATTTGCAGCACATTTGCACCCGTGACTTCTGCCCCACATGACGCAAAAGATGCATAAGTACAGTAGCACATTCTTTTCATTACAAAATACTCTGCAGCCCCCAGCATCAATGGTCAGAATCTTGCCTGGAAGTTGTCAGCTTTAATGTTAACTGTCTTGCTTTTCTCACTACACATACCGACTTCAAATGCCATTTGCAGGTTAATGTACTGCAAAATAATACTTCAGAAAAATTCAACATGAAAAAGGCTGCTCGATGCTTCTGGCACAGTGATTTAAATTAGACAGCTAAAAAAAGATAAACACACCATAGAAGATCACTACAATCTCATCTGTTGCATGAAATCTAAATCTTTATTATACCTGAGAGCTTTATAGAGGCTGGACTTACAGGGAGGGGACAGGAGTTCTTTTTCCACCTGTTTTTGGAAATGCTTCCAAACATGTTACAAACTTCAGAATTAATTGTTTGGCACAAAGGCAGCTTGCAGCAGAGGTTTGCAACAAAACCTAATAATCTTATGGGATCTGCCAAAGCGAAACAACACACATCTTTCCATGCATTTCATATCATTGTCTTATGATTTGGCATGTTAGCACAGGATGAACAAGTTTTTCTTGTAATCTCAATAGAGATCTTGAACTTTGAGAATCCTGACACCTGAGTAAGAATTCACTGGATGCAGTGAAACAATTACCAAATCATAGGCAACAAATAGCAAGTGGCAGATAAATGCACTCAAATCTCTATATTGTACTAAAGTTGCAAACATGAATAGGTCCTGACACTGAAAGAGTACCCTTGTGATTACCCTTCTACATCTGTGTGGGCCAGCCTATTGATCACAAAGGTCTATTAGCAAAGAGGTTTATTATCATAGAGAAGTAAAGATGGAAGGGACTTCAAGAGATCTTCTGGTCCAACCAGGGATCAAACCTTTGACCTTAATGTTATTAACATCATGCTCAAACCAATTAGCTCACATGGCAGCTCCATAGCTAAGGACAAGTGTGCCTGTCTAGACAGGCCTACACTGCCCCCACCCACGATGAGGTAGGGACTGCCCCCCAAGAAACACACCCCTGCAGCAGCATAGTGAACTCCTTTGGTGCCCTGAGCAACATTGGAGGAGGAGGGGAGAAAAGGGCCAGAGGCATACTTGATAATTTGTGGCCTGGGCAGCTTCAGGCTCCAGCTGGAATCCAGGACCCAGAAAGTGGCACCAGAGCAGCTTCAGGGTTGCAGTATTCATGGGAGAAAGTGTCCTCCAACCAAGTAATGAAAGCCTTTCCCTCACCCCCAGCAGACACCACCAAATACCATGTTGAGCAAACAAATACAGCTGCTAATTCAACACTGGGGGTTTCCTCCCATCTTCATGCCCTGCTCCTTCCTCTACATATTTTACTGCCGGGACCCCAGAGCCTCCCTCCCCAGAGCCTGGCTTCTGGCCCCACTCCAAACAGCTTAAGCCTGTAGCTGCTGGAAAGTACTGTATCTCCATTTTGGTACCTCTCAATCAATAAGAGGGTTTTTTGTGCCCCTTGTCCAGCCCTATTTACATTACTGGGCCCCTGTCTACTCACACCCAAAGTCTGGAAGCAAGGCAGTGTAGCCAGTTTAGCAATTTTGAACACATGCCCTGAGCCATTCTCAGGCTGTCTCTTTGGCTTGTTTCCTGGTACATACTCAGAGCCACACTAAAATTGATTATACTGCCTAACTTCAAAGCATTGGAGTACAGCAAGAAGAGGAGAGAGGAAGACAGTACTCCTGGGTTTCCTTCAGTTTATAGTTATGTTCTCACTGCTTACAGGGACCTTAGCTTGTCCGACAACATTGTTACAAAAAAAATAAAAAAAAGGCCACAGGATCAGAAACCCACTGTCAACATCAACTTAGGCGCTCTCATGAAATGTGATTTTGAACCAAGATGACAATAGCATTCTTCCATGGCTGCAACCTGTCATCACAAAATTGAATGTGGATAAAGTTACAGAGTGGGAACCATTTAAAATGCATCATCTACCACCCTAGGACCCACATTAACCAACATACCTTCCTGTGCTTCGAAGAGAAGATATGTAGCACTAACGTTAATTAAGTGGCAAATTTGAATTTTTCTGTTGCTCGCTGAGTAACAGATTGTAAGCTCTATTTGTTCACATCTCCCACATGCCAATTAAAATATCACTGTTAAGGTCTCGTAACTCAACCTTAAGGTCTGTAGTCAATTACTTACAAATACATTTGGCATTTGGGCTCTGCGGTATGTGAGAGACACTACTTGAAGTGCCTTTTGTTCAGAAGGCCCGGTTCATTTCAGTCATAATTACATGGTTTTGATAGGAAGTAAAAATAGAACTATACATACACATGATAACCCCCTCCAAAAAGCCCAGAGAATACCACATGGAAGAATGACTAAACAAAATATAAACCCTATAACATCATCATGTACATTTTTCATTATCTCATACTGTAGATTTAAAACACATACATAATACAATATACTATACATGTTTGGTATATAGTCTAAGAGTTCATGATTCAAAAAAAAAAATCAAAGAATTTGCCTAAAGAGATTTGTCTTTAAGAGATGTCAGTAACTTGAAAATTGTATACCTGTGTAAAAACAGTTTTTGCATCTATTGCTACAAGTACTGTCTAAAATGACTGTAACTAAAGTAATATTATAGCAAACAGTCTCTTTCAGTTAATATAATTTAAAACACTTTTGCCAGTGCTCAATTTTCCCTGGATTTTTCACACCAAAATTGGGAGAGAAAAAAAAATTACAAAAATAAGAAAATATAACTGTAAAGACACAAAAAGGGGCAGAGGACTATTTCATTCCTTTTTAAACAAATCTGATTTAAGGTCAGAATCAAAGAATTAAATAAATTATTGGTGAGAATTTTACAAGTGCTTAGGACAAAGCAGCTACAGCTGTAGTCAGTTGTTATTACTATGTTTTCATGAGAATTTGGTCCTGTACCTCAACTTATTTGTGCTTACTTCCTTGCACTTGATCTCATTTGGCTGGTGATATTCAGCCAATGCTCTAAAGGAGGGACTCAAAAAGATTCTCCATGGTCAGCACTCATTCTTGCCCAGGGAAGGGAGTCAGATTTGATCTAATAGGTCCCTTCCAACCCTAATATCTACAAATCTATGAAACTATGTCTACATGTGCAATAAATGTGCCTGAATTTTCTGCACAGAAAATTTAGGCGCATTAAACTGTGCCCCCCACAAACATCTGAATGAGTGTCTGTTGGAGGCAAATTTGCTCCAAACAGGAGCATTTCAGTCTAGGGCTGCTTCTACCCTGCTCTACCCTCCTGCAGCAGCCAGGGAGAGTTCCGGGTTCCCCTGGGTGTCAGCCCTAGGCTGGCAGTGGGCACAGGGACTTGTGCCAATCTCTGTGGTGTGGGAGGGAGATCTTCTGGCTGCTGGACAGCTGCCTCCCAGCCACATGGAGATCAGGACTTGTCCAATGTGCAGTAAAGCATCTTGAGTAGACACACCCAATGAGTGTGTGATGAATCCACTGTACAGGAATCACAGCATGTATGAGAGACACTGGGGAACCTGCTTGTTTCTCTTATTTAAAAAATGTTCTCTTATAGCAAAAGCCGAGAAAAGGCAGAGCCAACCTATAGGTTAGGGACAGAAATTTCACATAAACCAGTATAAGTGACTGGAAACCACTTCAAATCTGTAACACAATAGAAATTCAGTATACATCAACCCCATTCAAAATAGCCCAAACCAATAAACCTGGATGGATGTAGTATCAAATTTAACTGATTCAGGTTAAATCATTTTATTGAACTTCTGTCCCAGATCCCTCCAGATTCAAGTTAACTCACAGTCCCCCAGCATCCCAGGATGCTTTGCACCTCCCACGCAACCCCCTTCCTCAGGCTGTGTGGCTACACTTGGCCAAAGCTGTCTGTCCTAGCAGAGTGAGGAGGCATGCTCTTTCACCCCCCAACTTCTCACCTGAGCCACTGCAGGCATTTTCTAGAATCAAAAGGGAATGTTTTCAGTTGTTTATCAGTCCAGTCTACACAGTTTAGACTAACCTGTGAAGAAGACTGAATGGATTCAAGTCTTGGGCTTTTTGACGGTCCATACTTAGCCACAGAGCTGAACTCCAGGAGACAAAAGTTTTCTTTGCCCCTGAAAAAATGTGCAGAGCTTTACTGATAGTGTAGCACAATGATAAACTTGCTGACACAACAAAGATAACTTGAAAAAATCTTATGGAGGGTATTCCAGCAATATCCACAGAAAGTAAAATAAAATTTTGAATATTTGACAGGAAAATCCCACTTCATTTTCTGCAACTAGAATCTGTAGAGCAAGATTAACAAGATTAGACACTGCTCAGTTTGTACCAACTAGTGGAGGAGCACCAAGTGAGCACAAAGGGCTTTCTCAACTACTTCTCTCCTTTCAGATATATTGTGACTGCAGTGTAGAAATTATCTAACTCCTACTTCCCTGCAGCACTGAACCTTGTTAAGTCTGCTCTACACATTCCAGTTGCAGAAGCTGAGGTGGGACTTCTTATGCAAGATGCAAAAGTATACTTCAGTTTCTGTCTTGGACATTCCTGGATCATCCTCTAAAGGAAATATCTAGGTAGGTGGATAAGGGAAGTCTTAGTCTGCATTGTGCTGCTTGACCAAACCTAGGGAACTGTAACAGAAACTATGGTTATGCGTATAGAATGAAAACGGTGAAGGAAGAAAAAGTAGACTGGGGAAACCTACATCTAATGCCTGCCTTTGAGCTACTCTGTCTCTCTCAGGCCCATGGTAATTGAATTCTTACATACCCCTTGGTTTGAGTAAAACAGCCAAGACATAAGAACAATGTATGGTTTCTAGGACTTTATCTGTTTACACTGATCAAAATAATTTTTCCCTTATGGAAGAACATAATTACTATAAATTCATAGTGAAAAGGCAGAGCCACAGTTATGCAGCAAATAAGGAACTGATGAACAAGTTCCTTAAAATAAAAATCCTGCACAAGGGCAGAGATTCTCACCTATTTTTAAATCATTTTTCAATTCACCTGCATGTATCTGTGTTTGAAGTGCTGTGAATAGTTCTCTGCCTAATATTCACTCTGACAGTAATCAAGTGGACAAGCAAAAGAATTGTGTCTGGGTTTGGAATAAGATAATTACAATCCGTACCCTGCAAATATGGATTTGCTTTCACTGAAATAAACCATTCAAATTCATGATGAATATCAAAATTGTAGACATACAGGCAAAGCGGTAACTTGTAGTATGATGAAATAACTACATTTAAATATGTCAAATTATATAGAATTTGGGAAACTTCTTCAGACATGTGCTATTTACAGTTACGCCTAAGTACACTTCCTTGTCTGAATAAAAAGGCTTTGTTGCAATTCCTGAGGCTGATAAAGCTAAATTTAATAACTTAGTAGTTTATGATTTGCAGTGTTTTGTTTTGCCACTTTTTTATTACTAAACTACTTATTTCAGGTCACAAGATGATACATCACTCACTTGCTACAGACAGTGCTTTCAATGTATTTATACTAGGTATAAATTTGACTTGGTAAGTTTCATTAAGAGAACTTATGGTGTATTGAGAATGTGTTTTCTTCTTTATGTTGCATGCACAAAGCAACAATAATCTTACCAATGGGTATACATCTGATTGTCTCTGTATAAGCTGGATAGGGATCTCGTATTATAATGTTCCAAGTGTATTAATAAAAACAAAGTGAAGCAATAAAAAATCAAAAACAATGTGGTTCCCAGTGCCCCAATAGCAAAAAAGAACCTGGAAAAAAGCAACATGAAGCACACCAAAATAGCATCTGCTGAGACATTTTCCAACTGGCTAAGGTGCAGGGTGCCTCAGTGTGGGGGCTGTCTGCTGGCTTGTCCTTTACTAAGGCATCTTGTGACCTAGCCAGTTCCCCCCACAGCACATAGAGCCCAGTCAGAACAGCATGTCAGGAGCTAGGAGGAAGTAGGCAAGGGCAGTTTGCTCACAGTGGGATAATGTGTCCTGCAAAGTACATGTTCAGGGGCATGCACTATGGCACAAAATAGTGGCACAAATTTGTGCCACTACTATCTGTGCTGCTGCAAGCACACGCCCCTGCTCATCTGGATGCAGCCTCTGTCCCTATGTGTTCACCTCTTCCAGCACAGCCCCCTCTCTCCTCTATCCCTTTCTCCCTGCCTTTTGTATTCAATTCATTCTATTTGATAGACTTCTCTGTGCATGTCCTTTTACAGCACTTGGTGGAATGAGCTTAAATCTCATGTGAGGTAATGCATCTCTGCTCTGATTTACTTAGTCTATAAGATGCACCTCTATCCTGCCATTTTTTATTTATTTTTCTCACACCTTCTAAACTTTTCTTACTTGTGACATTTGCTCACTTGCACATTTCCTTTGCCTCTTCCACTCTAACCTAAACTTCAGTGAAGCAAATGCAAGCAACTACTATACTATATTGAAATTAAGCAGCTTAGACCTATTACAGTCTACAAGTTGAATGGGCAGCGTCATTCTGGGGAGCAAAGAATAGAGAATCTTGTTACTTCATTTCCGGAGAGGAGAAAAACAAACTAAGAAACTAGAGGACACGGAGCAAATCCAAGCCAATTTGGACAGGCTGGGGAAGTGGGCAGAACAGAATAGGATGTAGTTTAACAAAGATAAGTGTCATGCGTTGCACCTGAGGAGGAAGAATCATCAACACTCCTATAGCCTGGGAAGTACCATTCTAAGTAGCACAACTGCAGAAAAGGATTTTGGAGCTGTAGTTGACTCCAAAATGAACATGAGTCACCAATGTGATGCTAACTGCAGCCTTTCTTGCATAAGTAGGTATATCACAAACTGGTCTAGGGAGGTGATACTTCCCCTCTATGAGGCATTGGTCAGGCCACAGCTGGAGTACTGCATCCAGTTTTGGGCACCACACTTCAGGAAGGATGTGAATGGCCTGGAGAGGGTTCAGAGGGGGGCCACTCATCTGGTTAAATGCCTACAGAAAAAAACATACCATATGTGAACCGTTTGGAAGACCTGAACCTCTTCAGCCTCCACAAGAGGAGGTTGAGAGGTGATCTTGTGGCTGCCTACAAACTCATCAGGGGGTCAGCAAGAAATAGGGGATACAATGTTTGCCAGGGTACCCACTGGGGTAAGTACAAATAATGGTCACAAACTGAAAGACAGCAAATTCAGATTGGGCATCAGGAAAAAATTCTTTACAGTGAGAGTTGCCAAAGTATGGAATACGTTTCCAAGGCAGGTGGTGTGTTCTGCTTCCTTGGAGGTATTTAAGAGGAGATTGGGCAGACACCTGGCTGAGGTCATCTGACCCCAGCACTCTTTCCTGCTCAGGGCAGGGGGTCAGACTCGATGATCTAACAGGTCCCTTCTGACACTATCTACTATGAAACTATGAAAGTCGAAAATCTTATTAAAAAGTGGTAAATAGAAAAAGAATAGCAAATGAGAAATATATTCAAAAAGAAAAAGTGGTTTTAAATTCCTTTTTTATGTTTTTATGTTAGTTAAACAAACACACACACAAGAAAATTATAATCAGCAAGAAAAAAATGTGCATGAACATGCACACACACAACCCCCAAAACTATCAACTAACCAACTAAAACACCCCAACGCTGGCATCAGTTAATGTAAATTTCACTGTTAGTCTGTAAAATCAATAATGTACTGTTAAACAAATCCATTAGTACCGTCACTTAATCCAGGGTAATAAACCAAGGTTTATATTTAAGAACAGTAAAAGCAACATGAAATGTTTAATGTTATTAGTTACAACTCGTATTACAGTAGCCCATAAATGGGACTGGAGCTTCATTTGGTTGTATATACAGCTAGCTGCAATCCCTGTCCTGAAGAACCTACAATTTACATTGACAGAGACAAAATTTACAATAACATAAGTATCATCATTTCCATTTTAGAAATGGGAGATGAGCCAGTGAGTGTTCTGCTATTGGCTTAGTGGGACTGGAATTTCATACTAACTGGATAAGCTCAAGGTCATACAGAGTTTATGTTAAAAGTGAGAATTGAACTGTCCTGTCTCCTCAGTTTCACTCCAGTGTACTTAGCATTAGACAAGCCTCCTCTCCTTCACATGAACAAAAATCTTTCATATAATTAGCCATATCTCCAATTCAGTCTATAAGACATCTCTACCATGCCTTCTACCTTAAATGTAATATCACATGACATATTTTATCTTTTGCCCTTTTCTACACTTGAGTACTTGAGGATATTTGCCATATATATATGTAAACACAGAGGACAATATACAATCAGATCTTCATTATCTGAACATTGGTAAAATAAACCGCTTGATTGTTTTGAGGTCATTTATTTGTCTTCATTAACTAACAAATATAGAGCCAAATCCTGTTTCATCTTTATGCACTGAAGTAGCATTTACATAGGTTCATATATGCATTTTTTGGCATTCACACAGAGTTTAGATTCTATTTCCACTGGCATAATTATGTTTGCCCTGCGTGGTCAGCAGGCTTCACTGTGGCTGTATAGACTCCAGGGTGAAATAGAATCACCCAGGTCAATGTGTAATTCAGTAAAACTCCCTCCAACTTCAGTTGCTTCATGAGTAAAAATGAAAGGAGGGAGGGGAAGATGACTAAGATCCTCCCATCTTTTAGTCCAGTAGGCTAGTGATTTGGGAACTTGCCTGAAAGCTAGGCTACTCTTACTCAAAGGAGGTTTAAACCTGCTTCTTCTGCTTCCCAGCAGTGCTGTAACCACCAAATCATGGTTTAGGCTGCTAGGTAATGACTACAGCACTCTCTGGCCCTTTTGAATTTGACCCACTGGGCAGCCAAGGTTGTGTAGGGGCAAGGGAGGCAGAGGGTGGGGAAAGTCATGTGAGGCATGCCCTAAGGGAGGGGACCATGGATTCTGACTGTGGCTCTTGCTCTGAGTAGGGTAGAAACAATCCCATTACAATTCACCCATTTTAGCCAACAAGTAATAAATAAATGATTCAAAAGAAGCCATTGTAGACAGAGGACAGACTCTTCTCCCTGTCCCAGTTACATGCATAGCCACACACCTGAACAATCTTATTTTGCCACAGTTGGAAATAGAATGTAATAACTATGTAGGTGCCACTTAGGCATATAAAGGTGAAACAGGATTATGTTGTTCGATCCTGTGGAACTAAACAACAGTATACCTGCAAAGGAATCACATTGCTAGTTCAGATCAGTTCAGCTGACACAGCATACAAATGGCATGTTTATTTTATAATGGACATGCAAATAATTACAAGGTTAATGGAGTTTAAATTTATCATAAGAACACAAGATGCAGAGACAACCTCTGCTATTGTAGGCAACCACTTTGTATAACCACTTTCCTACAAACTCTTACAGTTCTCTTCAACTCCAGCAAGAGAAAGATGCTAGTTAAATTCAACAACAGTTAAATTAAGTCTTTACTAATGGGTACTCTGCTTACTAATCCAATTGAAGTTGCTCTGTTTCTATAGTTTTACCTTAGTTAGACAAGCAGATATAAGCACATCAGCTTCTTAGTATGGACATATGCATTTCTGTAAGTATAAAGATGCTGTAAATTCTTGTGTGTGTTTTAATCCATGTGTGAGGTCTCTATGCAGAATAAATACCCCTTACAAACATTGTTAGAGAATAATCCATTTGATTTTTAAATATCCTAAATAATGGGTACTCAAAATATTTTGTACAATGAAAATATACAATTGAAGACTAACTACAATCTCAGAAGACATTATAACAAGCATAACTCATGGATGCTAGTTATTTCTGGCTATTTTTATTTAGTGAGTATGCACATAAAAAATAACTATTTTTAGATAAGCAGCAGCCAGAATGAAAGATTTTTCAGATTTTTCAGTTATAGGCAGTAAAAAGCTAATTGCTCAGGGTGAATCAAGAATAGGACTATTCCCCTTCTCACTTCTTGTGTTTGACATGGACCAGTATTTGAAGGTTAAAAGCTGAAGCCAATTTAGATTATGGAAGAGGAAGAGATCAGAAGTAAATTGATCAATTGATTGAATTGACAGAATGATTATTTAAAAATGTTACATTCTTTGTAAATAATTTAGGAGACTTATGATAGCTAATAATGAGTATATGTGATTCATCTGTCTTTGGATGTCCTGTTAAGTGATTTAGGGTTGTATATGCCTGTTTGGAACGTGTCTTCCCTTTCAGTTTATAATTACACACTTCTTTTCTGCTACACATCCCTACAATGGTATTCAACTTTGAATATAGGTTAGATGGATACATACTGCCATCTAGGCAGGTTTTTGAGAGCGGCACATATTTTTGAGTGACATATTAAAAAATTAACATCTGTCTATCGTATAGAGAAATAACTCTCTTACCCAAAATGGAGGAAAGGGAGAGAGAGATTTTCATTATAAAAATGACAGCCTTTCACTGAAAATAGAGAGTTTGAGGAAAAAATGAATTGTAAAACTAATGTTAAGAATACATATTTTCTAAAGATATTTTTATGGTGAAATACATAACTCACAGTTTCACATTCAGAATATTAACAGGCAGAGCCCTAAGGAATTGTTATACATAGATGGCTATTCATTTTCATACTTACAACATGCTACTACCTGTGAAAATCAGGTATTAATATAATATTAATACTATTAACAAACCTTACAACTTTGGTTATGTAGTAATTTGTGTGCATTTTAAAGGTCTGTTTTGGTATCTTCTTTTAGTACTATTTCAGAAAAGATCTATAGAAAATACAGCTGGTATCTTGTATTTTGACATACATTTTAGAGAGTAGATTACTTCCTTTAGTGTAAGAGTGGGTTTAATTTAAAAAAAAAATCAGAACTGGCTTCAAATAGAAAACATCATAGAAAATATGAAGCGCATCTATTTTCGGGGGTGGATCCAGAGGGGGTGCAGTGGCATGGCTGAAGCCCACTTTTGGACTGGACCACATCACAGGAGCCTCCAGGGACATTTGAAAGTCCCTACAGCAAGTGAGAATCTTCTTTCTTTTCCCTCTCCTACTCAGAGGCATGCCCCCTTCCTGTCTCTTCTTCCCACTCTCCCCCCACCTTTCCTGGCTATCCCTAGGGGTAGGGAAGCATTAGAATTCTTCCTGCCCACTGTCGGGGGCTGGAATCAGCTGGAGGTGCAGAAAACAGTAGCAAGGATTGTAAGGGGTTCCCCTTCCCTGTGCCTGCTCCAGAACTGGGCAGGGTTGGGCAGGAGGTAGGGACTACTTTCCAGCTGCCCTGTTGCTGCTATCCCCTCCCCAACTGAGCACTGCCCTGGCTTGGCCCAGTTGGCTGTGAAGCTTCCTACCCGCTGCTGCCCCAAAGTGTAGAAAGCAGCAGTGAAAAGAAGGGGAACATGGTGGGGGGAGGTTAGGGGAGAGGAAGAGGAGGGAAGAGCATGTGCCTTTCAGCAGGAAGACAGGAGGTTGGATTTCCATCTGCTTTAGGAAATTTAAGAAGTCCCCAGGGGCTATAGTAGCATGGTCCATCCAAACAAAGTAGACTGGGAGCAAGGGGCACAGGTACCTCTGTAGTGCCAGTTACCACTCTGCACCCCTCCTTGAAAAAACCTGGATCTGCCCCAGTGTAGTTTAATATATCCAAAAAATAGCATTTATAAAATGACTTGGTTAATGGACTGTTATCTATATTGAGAATTAAAAACAAGTTTACTTTTTCATACCTTTCAGCAGGTTCAACGAGATTCTGTAATGAAGATCTGTATTAAGAGTGCAATCTATTCATGAAATCAGACAACAGAACTTGAAAAGTGGATATACTACCATAACCCATCTAAAGCTATCAACATCCTTATAAACAGTGATGAATTAACCTTCAGCTCTGCTATGAAGCAAATGCCGTCCCATTTTACAGACGAAGAAAACTATTACAGATTCGGTCTCCAAAGGCTGAACACCCAAAATAAGTGTATGGTGACAGCTGATGCTCAGCATTGCTGAAAATAAAAACCACTGATATCCTGCATAAATATGAGTTTAATTCCATCGTCCTTTAGTCTGGAATACATCTAGATTAATGGACAATGGAAGTCACATGAGGGACTTAAATAGCTAACCCTTACAATCATTAGAAAGCCCACCCAGTGCTAAGTTTTCACTGGGGTCGTGTTTGCTTTCTTTTAGAACTTAACCCTATTCTCTCAATTATCCTGGAAAATCCTCTGAGTTGGTTACAACCCCCCCCCCCCCACACACACACACTTTTTGCCTCGAGACTTTTTCACATAGTTTAAACACAAATCTCACTGTTTGACCCCAAGTACTCTAAATTTCCTAAATAAAAGAAGAAATTCCACTTATGAGACATTTGCATTAATTAAAAATAAAACTCAAAGTTTTAGCCTAAGAGCTCAAGCTGAAATTTACCCTGGGCCAAGATACACTTAACTTTGGTGGATCAGAGCTGATATAGTAATCTACTCTTCCAGATGAGGGACAGACATTACACATAAACTGATTTAAATGATCAGAATCTGGTTTAAACCTATAACAGAACAGATATTCAGTGCACATAAACCAGTTTGAAAATGGTGGAAACTGGTTTGAGATAAACCAAGTTGAATGTAGTATCAGACTTCACTGATTTGGGTCAAACCAGTCTATGCAATGTCTGTCCCAGACCCCTTGTTGGTTTAAGTTAAACCAGAAACCCCCAGCATCCCGGCATGCTCTCTAGAATGAGCAGGGCTCTCTGCTCCACAGCAGAGCTTCCCTGCCCCCTGCTCCCTGGCTGCAGCTACTTCAAAGACGTGTAGACTACTCCCACCCACCTGCCCCTTCACCACTCCCTTCTAAACAGAAATTTCCCCCTCCCCTCTGCCTTGCTGAGAGGTATCTGTGTATTAGCTAGCAGAACACATGCTGACTCCAGTCTGTGCTGTGACAAAAGCAGAATCAACAGGCAGTTGGTAATGTCCCTCTGTTGTTTTCTTAATGGGATGATAAACACCAAGTTTGGGGTGATAAAGACTGTTATCAGTTCCCTACTGGGCTAATTAGAGCATCCTACCAGGGCTTGACCACACTCCCACCTCAGCTCAGTACTGTGGAAGGAAAGGGAGGGCTGCTCTAGCACCCCCCAGCTTCTAGCCTGAGCTACTGGAGGCATGTGCCTGCATTTCTGGAATGAAAAGGTAAGGTCTATCCACCTCCAGATTGCTTCAAGCTTTGCAGGTTAGACTAACCTGCAAAGATTGAATTAATTCAGGCTCAAGCTTTTTGAATGTCTGTCCCTAGCCCCAGACTTTGGAACCATAGGGCAATTGTAGGTGGTTTCACAGCTCCTTAAGCACTCCTGAAATCAGGGACAAGATAAAAGAATTCTTATAAGAGCTACTTATTTTTTCTTTGGTTTCCTTAAGCTTTTCCCTAATCAGCAGAGATTCTATATTCAGTTTGAAAGCTCTCAAGATATCTATGGAATCCAAACCCTTTCCATTCTTAGGTATGTTCGGTGCCCTCCAGCTTCAGTAGATTGTTCTGACGTGGAAGCATTCTACAAAAGGGAAAGTGAGTATTGATACATTTAATCACATAGGAACATAAAAGTGTAGAAAAGCTTTTCCAATATCTTCCCCTAGTAGAAATGTCATCTATATGCCTTTTTCTTCTGCTAATGATGCCAGACTTCCCCCTTCTCCCTCCCTTTTTTATAAATTTACAATGGTGTGTTTAACAGTCCACCAAAACAATATATCCTAGATTTAGAGAAAACAACTGAATTAACACATAAAGGCAACCAAAGTGAAGAGTTAACAATGTACCCTCCCAGCTATCCAACCATACAGGACATGAACAAAATCTCCCTCTCCCCAAAAGATAAAGCTTTTAATCAGTTGGAAGTCAGGGAAGAGGATTTTAGGATAGTCTTAATGGAGACCACACATATAATGACAAATAATTGCTCAGGGAATCAGTCAAATGTCAGCAACTGCATGACTGCTGTCAGTGCTGATCTGACCCAAACAAATTAGTTTTGCTGCTCAAACATTATTTTATTTCAAACATATAGTCACCAATTAAAGAATTATTTGGATTTTTCCCAAAACAGAAAAAGGTAACAGGAGATGACTTGAGCACAATATATTTTATTGAATAAAATCCCACATCTAATATTTACACAGTGAAGTCATTTGAAGATGTGTCCTAGCAAAGCACTGAAGTCAGTAAAGTTCATACTGCATCTGAATTATTTTTAAATACATCTGAGCCTATTTATTACAGCAATCACCTGTCCATCATTGATTTCATAATTTGAGCTTTTGAAGATTAGCCAAGGTGAGCGTTCAAGATGGTTGACTATACAGAAAGCAATCTGCTATGGGACTTCCAGGACAAACAGGCCTGAGTAAATGCCAAAAGCTCTGAAGAAGACTTTTGAATGGTCTTGTTCATTCTTCCACCTGTGAAGAAGTAGAAAAATAATATATATGACAGACATTAAAAGCAATATTCATAACTTAAATATATACCTCCCAGCAATGCAATCTTTTCTCTTTCATTTCACACATAATGCTTCCTACAGGATATAAAAGATTATTTCCTTTACCACATATTATGTATAAATTTTGATTAAACCCATTTCTACCTCATTGGTGACAGGTGACTTCCTAAAACTAACACTTTCAAGATGTTTTATTTTAATTTATTTCAGTCATTTTCTTCCATAGTAAATGCTTTCCTGGTACATTTAACTTTATTTTTGCTTTATCATAATCCTGGCTAAATTCAAGAAAATGTAATGGGTTTACATTTATGTTATGAACACAGTTTTATATGCAAGAATATTCATTAAAATATGAAAAGGGTGGAGAAGTCAATGCCTGAGAAATTAGATAATGACAGAATAAATATCAACCAGGCAACATTAACAATGGGTTTGTGAATCTGTAGTCTTGAACCTGGGGCTATAGCCTGCCTGGTACACCTGTTCCTTCTGGTCTGCCCCCTCCTCAGTAGTACAATGGGGCAGACTTAGGTGGCCAGAACCCGCCATCTGGGTCTGACCACTTCCTGCTAACAGAGTGCTCAGCCAGGGCCAGTTGACCCTTCACCCTTTCCAATATAAACCTCCAACCTGAAAGAGGAACTGTCTAGGCAACAAGGCATAACATTGAACCTAGACTGCTACTCCCTTTGTTTACACCAACTGCTATTGGATATCTGACAGATTATCTGGATTATCTGGATTATCTGACCTGGCTTGCTCACTGACTTTAAGCGTGGTCTGACTCTTTGATCCCCTGATCCAACTCGTTTGATCTCTTAGACACCTGACCTGGCCTCCTGACCCCATGCTCTGCCTGGGTACCCTACAATTGGATTCTCCACGCTCCCTTCAGATATTGTCTGCCTCTTCCAAGTCTGGATGACCCCCAGACCTGGCCACACATTCCCATATATTTTATGATATAGTTTTGTACAACATTCCATAGATGCCCTGTATTAAAATTAAGTTCTTTGGTCCCATTCAGGTGCCTGAAACCAAAGACACTATCCTTCCCTTCCTTTTAATCTTCTACCTTTTCACTCTCCATCCTCTGTTCTGATCAAAAAGACGTCTTGTAGAAAAAACCCAGTATGGAATCATGTCACTGAGGACTATTATGACCAAATTCTTTTCTACCTATTGGGCAGAGCTAAGGGGACTTTGGCACCTAAGAATGAACCTTTTTAACCCTATTCAATTCAATAACATGCCTTTATCTTTCCTTTCAGACTGAGTCAAGAAAAGCAGCAAGGAGGGGGAGGACTCCCTCACCTTTTGCATTACTGTTTTTCAGGGACTTAAGCATATGGGCCCTTAAGTTCATTTACATGTCTAATGGGTGGATTAGTATCTGGCCTTAATGTAATATTTTGTATATAATTTCCTAGTCTTTTTTAAAGTAAATTCCATCATTTGGTTCATATTGACAATACCTAGATCAGCAACAAGGTTTGAGGCAAAGGCAATACAGCTTTTTATCAACTGTCCTACAGAAACAGCAATAGTAGGTTCCTATGTAAAAGCTTGTGCTCTCTCTATATAACTTATTTAGTTAGTCTATGCCAAGATGCACATCTACACTGCCTTTCAACTGATTTCAGGTGAACAAGGCTAACTACCTCTCTATGTGGATCAGCCATTCGTAGTAGGTGCCACATGCACTTTGCCAATAACTTACATAACTTTTAACTAACGAAAGGACAGGGGCTGAGAATGGAGATTCATGTGTTCTATTCTAGCCTCCAGAGAGAAGTGTATTTTAGTGGATTCCCTCCAGACCAAATTTCAAACTCCAATCTCATTGAGGTATGAGGTAATGTTAGAGTGGTTGCAGGAAAAAATACTGACAAATCTGCCAGTTTCTCCCTTACTTCTTCCTCAGAAACAGCAGTTTTGCTGAAACTTTAAACAAAAAAGTCTGCCTGAAGAGAAGGAAGCAGATTAAATTTGATCCTGAATGGCTTAAAATTGGAAAAAAAATATAAATGTCAAGGGACTTAAAATGGAAAGTACTAAGTAACATAAGATAAATAGATGTGGCAAGTAAAGACACTTTAATTATTCCATGTACAGACAAACTGCAACAGATAAATATTAGCTCATACAGGTGAATCTCCATCAGGGATGCAAAAATTAGCAACACGCTAAAATATATAGTCAGAGTTGCAGAACACAAAGTTTCATAGGGTCAGAGGGAAGTCATCTGGCCATTTGTCATTTTTATGCTACAACTGCTTCTGATTTTTTTTTTTTTGCATCACAGCAGGATATTTTATATAATGTGTTGGCTGTTTTATGAACAGTGAGGAACCATACCAGTTATATAGGAAATATATATTCATGTTACTCTCGCTGCCTCTTTCCACTTTGATTGCTTTCCTAGTACAAAGGGTTATTTGGAGCACAGCTGCATACCAGGAAGCTAGCATTATACAGAGCTAGCAATCTGAAAAGTATCTTGCATAATGTAAACTCCCCAGAAAGCCAGAAGCTGTTGGAAGTTCTAATTCAGTTATGTGAAGATGTTACTTTTACTATCTCTTAAATGAGTCATACAATATTACAGAGTCAGCTTTGTCTATGAACAGGAAAATCATGAGCACTGTCAGCCGCAAGGAAGATAACTCTCTATGTGTGATATTGTTGGGGAATACACAACCCAGTCAAAAAGATGTGCATTAAAACAAAGGCATGGCTTATAAAAATGTGTGATTCAATTTCCAGCACAGGGCTCCTAACAAGGCTTGAGCACAATCCTGCAAGCAAATGCAGGTGTTTGTGCAAAGCTTCAGTGGGTGCTAGGTATACTTAAACAGAGCTAGAGGTAGCACTAGTTTTCTGGATATTGCCCCTTTGCTCAGGGTCATTCTGATCACTAGATTTGGAATCAGGAAGGAATTTTACCCCATCCTCAGACTGGCATGGATTGTGGGGTTTTTGCCTTCTTCTGTGATGGGGGGTCTGGCCTTCTGCTTGGGGACTCTTGACCGTGTTTTAACAACCTTTTATAGAAGCAGGACATTGGCTGCTATGGTTCATCTGCTTTACCTGTGGCACGTTACGGTGTTGTGTGTTGTATCAAGGTTGATGGCAGCATTATGAAGAGTTTAGAGTATGGATTTTTATAGGATGGTCTGGATACGAATGATCCTGCCTCAGGCAAAGAGTTGTACTACATAACCTTCCAGCACCTTCCCTACTAGGAAAATACACCACAGAACGCTATATTACAGTTGAGTCTGCCACAGTTCATAGTCTGCTTAAAAGTAATGAATGCAACAAGTTTCAAGTAAAGTTATTTGTGAAAGGGAGAAAGCAAGAAAAGTGCTGGCTGTACAGGTAGATCTTGTTCTAACAGGGGTGGCATGAAACACAAGCAAAACAGGTGACTAACTTAAACCCTGGCAGCTATCCCCAGTGCTACAGCTCAGAGGCCAGCCTTAAGTTCTTTTCTGGCACTGAGAATACTTTAATACCCATGAGTCTACCCAACAGGATGAAAGAGGAGACAACTTGAGGCCAGGTTGTCCTCCTTTCCAGCCATATGGCTCTGCTCAAAGCCCCACAACTTGTAAGGCCATCTCTGGTATTTGAGATACTAGATCTCCATGCTTCCTGCACATGAATGGATTTGGAATATAGCAACCTTTAAATTCTTCGCCAAAAAAGTACCTTAGTAATGAGTGATTCTGAATATAAAAGCCAGAAAATGCTAAAATGATCTTTTCTTTTTCATAGAAATATAGATACAAATACATTGTTGGCACATTTGAACTCTGCAGAGTAGACAGCTGAATGGGAATCTATTGAAACTACTGCTTTTTGACAAATAGATTAAAGTAATTTCTAAAAATATTTACTTAAAAAGGAAACACTAGTGCCAAAGTTGACTTAAAAGCACCAATAACAGCAATTCGATGCAAACTGCATAGACTGAAATTGTAAAATACACACTTTGTTTTTAAAGACACCAAAGCAATTATTTAATGCAACACAAAAACCAATAATAAAATATTCCCAAATAATTCATTGAGGTGTGTGAGCAAGGGTGTCTAACAAGGCTATAATATTTAGCACAGATTAACCAAATCTAGGTGTATATGACAATACTGAATGTCAGAGATAGTGGGCGCGCGCACACATGAACACACACACCCTCCCCCCCAAATGCTTGCTCTGACGTGCTAATTAGCACACATTGGAGCAGATTTGATTAATTGAGTCTGCTGGAGCTAAGTAGCATACTCCAGCAGCCTTGGTGCTAATCAGCATGTGCCAGCAGCTTCGCTGTCATGTGTATTTAGTGTCCCTGCATTTCAAAATGGTGGTGGTGGGGCTTTAATGAAAGCTTGTTCCATGAGCTTTAAAGCACACCTACTGTCATTTTGAAGTGTGGGATGCTGCATACATGAGATGCTGCTAAGAGCCGCTTCAATTAAAGCGCTACCCCTTCCCTCTCTCCATAGAGCACGTATAAAGATGCCCAGTTGTTTGAAACTGTACGCTGAGAATTTCCAGCAATTACTCTTGAAATCCTCCCTATCTTGTTCCTTCACATGTAGTCCAAACAAGCTGAAGTAGTAACCCAGTACTCCAAAATTTCTTCTCACAAAATGTCCAACAGAAAGTCTAGGATTTTGGGCCTCACAACCTGCAGGCTTCTGAGATCAGCCAGAAAGCAGAGCCAGCCTGTGCCTCCTGGCTCTCCCTTGCTCAATGGCTTTCTTCTCAGCCTAGAAAGCCAAGCTGCACAGGGGACTGCCATCAACTGCCCCTTTTACACTCTGTTGCTGGAAAAGTGCAGGGCCCTCCCTGAAAACTGAAGACAGACTTATGCAAAAGCTAACTCAGATTATGATGTATGGCTTTTGCAAAAGAGTCCAAAATTGGTTTCCAGTGTGGAACAGCAGCATGTGTAAATGTTCATCTCTGTCTCATAGCCAATCTCCTTGCTGCATTCAGACAGCCTGAGAGAAAGCTTGCTTGAAGCCAGGTGGATTTATCAAATTACAGTGGTGCCAAATAAAGCAAGGAGCTCGTCTGACAGATTTAGTTCAATCCAGGTAAGAACAAAGGACTGTTTCATATCAATTGTGGCTGTCATGAAAAAGGTAGTGTTTCCCCTTCAAATACGACACAGCTCAGGTAACATGGTATTTCCTCATGTTTAATTATTGAGACATACTGGGAGTGTCAATATGTGCATTTACACTGGCTTAAATTTATTACATAGTAAATTATTGCGCAGTAAATTGAAACAGGCCAGCATCTACACATGCAGGTGTTAAAGCACATTAATGATGTGTGTGGACTGACTTGGGACTAACTTTCAACCCAATCATTTGTAGAGATGATTCTTTTCAGGACTCTGACTTTTCCTTCTGAATTTTAATTTCTCCCCTTCTTTCCTAGAGACCCTTGCTCCACAAAATACTACAGTTCCATTTAAACACTCTATATTTACTACCCCCCCCCCTGCAACTCAATGGTATCTGAAATAATACCCATGAATATTTACTGCGCAGAAAGGGCATGCATCTACACATGAATGCCTGTACTGTGCAGTAAATCTGGCAACTTAAGCGGACTTGAGTGTAAGTTTGATACCTGCATCATTGATACCTAACTTTAGTCCCGAATCAGCCCACAGACATAGTGTTAGTGCATAGCAAGGAATCAATATGTGCAGTATTTCACAATAACTAATTGGGCATAAATTTGATACCTGCATGATGCAGGTAGCAAACTCACACTCAAGTCAGCATAAGTCACTATACTTACTGCAGTATGTTCTGGAGAAAGGGTCTCTAGGAAAGAAGAGGAGAAATTAAAATTCAGAAAGAAAAGTCAGAGTCCTGAAAAGAACCATCTCTACAAATGACTGGGTTGAACAAAAAGACATTGGTCACATAAGACATAATACACATTCAAAAGAAAACTGCAAACGAGACTATGACACCTTTGAAGAATGGGAATAAGCAACTGTTGCAAGCATCAAGGCCTTTGCTATTGGAACAGTCCAATACAAATGCATGCTACTTAAAAAATTGTGTGCTTATAAGAATTTGCAAACAGCAGAAATCTCAGCACGTTGTTGGGCTGAAGTACCTGGAAAAGATTATAAAGCAAATGTAATATCTGCTTATTGTTTTGAGAGTAAATGTTAAATGACAAGCTTATCAATGTCTTTGAACTGTGCAATAAGACTGAAGTCTCATATCTTCAATATGCTGTTGTATATTTAGTGTCATATCCTGCAAACAGCCAAGTTCCTTCTACTCTACTTATAGTTCAAATGAGTTGAGACTGACCAGCACTTCTCAAGATTTGAATTCCAGGTGAACAAAGCGAAATTAACGTTAAAATATGGTGCATCTTCATAAGCGAAGTATTTGTAAATGATTCAGTAAAGGCAGAGGGGCTCTTTATCACAGCAACAGTTCTCAAATAATCCCACTGTATAGCATACAAGACGTTTACTTTTCTGACTGCTTGAGCAAGCTACCCAACCACGTACTTTAAGAATTTACTTCAGAGGTGCTACTTAAAATTAAGCAGGAGCACAAGTGCCTTTCTGACACAGAAACTCAAGCAGCAACAGCCAATTCCAGCTTTTAAAAATGAGTAGCCCTTTGCCTTAAAATCTTCTGCCTACGCTGGCTAGAAGTCTACTGATTAAACCTACAAACCTAGACTTTCTCCAAACTATCTGCATATCTTCTTATTTCTCACCTATTTTATCAATAGTTAATCATTTGTCGAAGGGCATCATAGCATTTCCATTTGTCTGGGATGTAGAAAGGTTCAAAGATGTGTGGAAACGGAGTGTCGTAGCCACATACTCTTGAAATAGGAGCCTCGAGATTCAAGAAGCATTCCTCCTGTTAACAGACACACAGACCAAAGTTAGTAAGGCCTCCTTTCTTTAAGAAGCCATGATTCACAAGTTGAGGTCTGGTGAGCTTTATAGACAGCCAGCCCTATAAACTCCAGGTTTCTATTTATGCTACAGCACAGATGCAGCTCAGACAAGAGCAGTAAAAGCATTCTGTTCCTCCTCAGAGGTCCATATTAAAACAGCAAATTGTATTAATTTTACAGTAATTTTATTTTCTACACGTATGATATGTTAAATTGCATTCAAGTTATATTTAGTACATCTGCTATGCATCCAAACAAATGTTGCCAAAAAAGGAGTAACAGTTAGTATTTCCTGGATTACCTTTAAACAAATAAGTGAATCATATAATCTAAAAGTGAATATTATTTACTGTGAATGTTTTATAGAAAATAATTTCAGCCAAGTGTATTAGGGACTACTAAACTAACCATGGCTTGTGGAACCAACAGATTTGCATGTCCTCAAGATTGTTTGAAAGTCAAGTCCACAGACTGCAAAATAAAAATCATTTTTTTCTCACGAGAGGTCTACAATTGGCAAGAACTGTGGGAGTCTCATAATCCGAGCCACCAGAAACCCAATGTCAGAAGCATGCCATGCTAATTTGAGGGTAGACATGGAATATGTTTCAAATTTTAGCATTTTTAACAGCCAGCTGAATAAAGATGTTGGAAACTGCCCACCTGCTCAACCATCAGGGTAAGCACAGGAACTGGGATAGTCTGGAATAGGTAATATGAATAGTAAATGGATCAGATATTAGAGCTAATTATCATCTCTCAATTCTTTTTTTCTTCATTGCCAAAATTTCTTTTGCAGTCATTCACTCCCTCTCCTGGCCAGGCAGGGAAAAGGGAAGAACAGACCCACAGGCCAACCTTGTTTCCATAAAGAGCAAAGCACTGCAAAGGTCCCTCTCTCTTCCGCTAGGGAGAGACATTCAAAAAGCTTGAGCCTGAATTGATTCAATCTCTGCAGATTAGTCTAACCTGGTTAGGTTAAATCAATTTGTAATTGCACAGACATCCCAGACATGCAGGCACATGCCTGCAGTGGCTCAGGCAAGAAGCCAGGGGGTGCTACAGCAACCCTACCTTCCCTTCTATAGCACTGAGCTGAGGGGATTCGTGGCCAGGTCCCAGCAGGATGCTCTGGTTAGCCCAGCAGAGAATTGATGACAGTCTTTATCACCCCATATGCAGTGTTTATTACACCATTAAGAAAACAACAGAGAAACATTACCACCTACCTGTTGATTCTGCCTTTGTCACAGCACAGACTGGAGCCAGCATGTGTTCTGCTAGCTAATACACAAATACCTCTCCACAAGGCAGAGGAGAGGGAGGAATTCCTGCTTAGCAGGGAGTGTTGAGGAGGCAGGATGGGGGAGCAGCCTACAAGCCTCTACCAGAGCAGCAGCCAGGAAGCAGAGAGGCAGGGCCAGCTCTGCTATGGATCAAAGAGCCCCATGCATTCTAGAGAGCATACTGAGATGCTGGGAGTGTCTGGTTTAATTTAAACTAGCAAGGGGTCTGGGACAGGAACTGCATGAATCGGTTTGACCCAAATGAGTTAAATCTGAAACTACATTCAACCAGGTTTATCTCAAACCAGTTTCTGCCATTTTCAAACTAATTTATTTGTAGTGAACATCTGTTCTGTTACAGATTGAAATCAGTTTCTGAACTCTTAAACCATTTTATGTGTAATGTCTGTCTCTAGCCTTCCTGTCTTTCTCCCTTAGACCATGCTGATTAAGATGTTCTGGTCAAACTTCCCTTACCCTAAGCCTAGAAAAGGGGAAGAGGTACCAATCCCTAGAGCTCTCTTCTGCTAGACTCATATAAACAATTACTGCCAAACAGTTATTTCTCAGATTGCTTGATAGCTTTGAACACAAAGATCCCATGTAACCTACTGTATGGCAGTCGGCCTTCCTGAGTCAAAATAGTACCACCCACACTGGAATATGAAGGTACAGGTAGGGGTCACTTCCACCACAAGTGAATTACAAGTGTCTTCAGCTATTACTGATGAGGAGTTGTACAATGGCAGTTCAAAGTAGTCAGATTTAGAAACTGCAGGAAGTATATGTCACCGAGCCAAGTTTCTTTGCATTTCCTAGTGGACAGTTCAACCTAGGAACTGTCCATGTGTGGCACTAATTTTTTCTGGGGTTTGTTTTCAAGCTTTCTTGATCATTCTTATATGAGGACAGAGTTTTAGGAAAGCAGTAGAAAAGTCATATGAAACCTATGAGTTTCACATGGTAAATAACATATAATTTTGATATTACTAACTCCAGATTGGAATGTATCCCCTTGATCCAGAAAATTTCACTGCTTTCCATACTGGTGTTTGTCTTAGCTGCCAGTTACAGTCATGCACATATGAATATCATATCCTGCTTCATGATCCGTCTAAGTAACCTCACCCCTTGTTGCTTCAATTTCTTTTTATTATAATGTGTGTTTAAGTTTTATAAGGTTTTAGATTTCCACCCTCACTGCAAAGCAATGAAATATCAGGGAAAAGACAAAATGGAAATTAATGGAGAATGAAATCATTTATCTATCCATGGAGCTGATATAGAAATCTTCCCACTCCACTCCATCGCTCTGACTGGTGACTTGATCAGATATCTTTATGAGAAGAGGAGAACCATTTTTCCACCCCCCAAAACCTCTGTAAAACCCCAGAAAATGGAGAGAGGGAAGGGGAGGGGGGAGGGAACTTGTTTTGGGCCAAACAAAACATTGTCTTTGATCTAAGATTATTAATAGCATTGATTCTATTTCTCTGCATAAAAAATTGCAGGTATTGCCTATATATATTGCATTATAGTGTGTTTACCTTTTCATAACATTTGGAATTCTATTTAGATAGAAAGATCAATTGAATAAATTAATCATGCTACTTTTGGGATTTAAAAATACTGAGTTTGAATGCAGTGTTTATGCTGACTAGTTTCACATGCTTTAATAGAGTAATGCAATTACAGTGATTAGACGTGTGTCAAACTATACATGTACTGCATCAAAAGTAAATTATTCATTTTATAGAAAAAATGAAAATCTATTACAAGTGCTCATATTGAAGAGAATTCTAGTCCACCTGCAGAATAACAGCAATATATACCAAACTTCTTTGCTTGTTTCAAATTCATTCAAATTATACAATCCTTTACAGCCCTTTTTAGGCATTCTGCACTGTTTAACCTCCCCATTTAAAACTTCAACTTGAAGAAACAATTTCAAAAAGCTGCATAATGAATATGAAATAATACAGTTAAGTGATAATATTAATAGAACAAATCTGTGGTTCAGTAATGGTCTCTCCTTTCTGAGGTAAGTGGAGTGGTAAAGCAAAGACATTTACTTATTAGGTGGTTGCAATTTCACGTTCAACAAATGCCATCACTATTATACTTAATTTAAAATAAAAACAAACCTTAAGTCTTCCAAAACCACCACTTGGATTTTCTTCTCATAGGGAGAAAATCCAAAATGGTTGTTACAATCAGTCCTTACACTGTGGTTTTGAAACCTTGCAAGTTTCATACCACATTTTAATAGCCTTTCAGTTTGAGTTTGCTACTTAGGAAGTTTTGCAGCTTTCAGAAGCACAAGTTGGATTCTCCCGGTGATGGAATTAAAATGAGATTTTATGGGGCATGGTGGAAGCTGTTAACTGATGCAGTCCAAGAATGACAAAGCAGGCAAAGCGATGGAACTACTACAAGGTTTAGGTCTGGGAGAAGGTGAGGTAGGTGGTACCTTAAGGTGCCTGTATACAACTGCGGAGGCTGCTCTGATGTGCTGTAATTACAGTATATTGAAGCAGACCCAATTAATTGAGCCTTCTGGAACATGATAATTACCACGCTCTAGCAGCCTCCTGCTTCTCATGTCTCAGCACCCCTGCACTTCAAATGGTTTGTTGAACAAGTTTTAGTTCAAGTATCACCATTGCCATTTTGAAACACAGGGACACCGATACACAAAACACTATAGTGCTTTAATCAGAGCAGCTCTCAGAGCACCAACCCTCCTCCCACTGCCACTGGAGCATGTAAAAGTGCCCT
Source organism: Caiman crocodilus (assembly GCA_030014935.1). Lineage (NCBI taxonomy): Eukaryota > Metazoa > Chordata > Crocodylia > Alligatoridae > Caiman > Caiman crocodilus. The sequence goes on along the minus strand of JAGPOW010003642.1, from coordinate 60,281,666 downwards.
TAGAGATTAACTGGTTCAGAGAAGCAAGAAAGAACTTTCATGGATATTACTTTATCAGATACTATATATAGTTTTGGGGTTGTATTTTTTTTAATATTGAAAATAAGTGTTTCTGTACATCTGCAAAAAAAGGAATTTACTGTATGAATAAACTTTTATAAATAGAAAGCAAGATCCCCGTCCTCTAATAAAATCCACAGGGAGAGCTCTGCTCCCATTGCATTCAATGCAATTCCTTGCACAAATTCACTGAAATGGATTTCACTGCAGGATCAGTTCTATATTTGAATGCCACTTTTTATTTAATTCATGATGAATTAATAATCTTTTAGTAAACAGACTGGGTGATAAAAATAAATGAAGCCAAGGCAACAAGTTAAGCATATTTCTTACCAAAGGAACTGACACAAACTTATTTAAAAATAAGAATGACCATATTTAGCATATTTTATTTAAAGCAATGTCATGGGGAAATCTTACACTGCTATACAGATTATCAACAGTCTTATGGAACTTATGTTCATAGGAATCTGAGAATGGCATTCAACTGCAGAGAAATAAATATAAAATCAGTATCAAAATAACTAAAAGTCCTCATTTTAGAATTAGGAAATATTTCTAATTTTTAGGAAGATAAAAAAATGTAATAGTATCCTCTTTGAAGACGGCACCTTCTGTAACCTTTCCACAGGCTACAAAATTTCAAACTAATTGCCTGATGTGCTATTGATTTTCTGACTGTGAGAAGAAAACAAGATGGCATGTTGATTTTGGAAGAGAGGAGCAGTCTCCAAGGAGGAGTACTCCTCTTGTGCTCGGGAGTGTAGGTGGGCTATTAGGAAGGCCAAGGTGGAAGTAGAGCTTTGCCTGGCGACTAGGATCAAGGACAACAGGAAGTCCTTTTTCAAATATGTGGGGATCAAAAAGAGAGCCCCAGGCAACGTCGGGCCCCTGAGGGACTCATTGGGCAACCTGGTGCTCGCAGCCGATGGTAAGGCTGAGATCTTCAATGGGTTCTTTGCCTCGGTCTTCCTGAGGGGGGACCGGGACATCCCTCCCGCTGGTAGCTTGAATTCGCCCTCAGAAATCACTGCTAGGCCAAGAGGGTAGACCTGGTGGAAGGGCTTCTGGAAGGGCTGGATGTCTTTAAGTCAGCAGGTCCAGATGACCTGCACCCAAGGGTGTTGAGGGAGCTGGCGGGGGTGATTGCTGAGCCCTTGGCTTGGTTATACGAGCTCTCTTGGAGCTCTCTTCTGGACAAGTGCCAGAGGACTGGAAGGTGGCCAATGTGGTTCCCATCTTTAAGAAGGGGAGGAAGGAGGACCCGGAGAACTATAGGCCTGTCAGTCTCACTTCAGTTCTGGGAAAG
>JAGPOW010003642.1:60257761-60280197 GCA_030014935.1 Caiman crocodilus | reverse complement strand
AGCGGGGTCCCCCAGGGCTTGGTCCTTGGGCCTGCGCTGTTCAACATCTTCGTTGCTGACTTGGATGAGGGGGTGGAAAGCAAGCTATCCAAGTTTGCTAATGACACGAAACTGTGGGCTGAGGTGGGGACACCAGAGGAGAGGGAGAGGCTGCAGAGGGATCTGGGCTGACTGCATGAGTGGACGGACAAGAACAGGATGGGATTCAATGTGGACAAGTGCAGGGTGATGCATCTGGGGAGAAGCAACCCCCAGCACAAATACCGGCTGGGAAGCTCCCCTCTTGCTATCACGGAGGTGGAATGGGATCTTGGCGTCATTGTTGACGCCAAGACGAACATGATCCGCCAATGTCAGACGGTGGTTGGGAAGGCCAACCGAATCCTATTGTGCATCCAACGATGCATTTCGAGCTGGTCCAAGGCAGTGATTCTCCCCCTTTATGTGGCGTTGGTCAGGCCACAGATGAAGTACTGTGTCCAGTTCCGGGTGTCGCACTTCAAGAGGGATGAGGACGGCCTCGAGAGGGTCCAGAGGAGGGCCACCAGATTGATATGTGGGCAGCAGAATAGGCCTTACAAGGAGCGTCTGAGGGACCTGAACCTGTTCTGCCTCAGTAAACGGAGGCTGAGGGGGGACCTGGTGGCAGCCTATAAACTGCTGAGGGGAGATCAGCAGGAAGTAGGGCAGGCTTTTTTTTCCTGGGCACCACCAGGGGTATCAAGGACCAATGGTCACAAGTTACTGGAAAGCAGGTTTAGGTTGGACATTAGGAAATACTGCTTCACAGTTAGGGTGGGTAGGATGTGGAACCAGCTTCCTAGGGAAGTTGTTCTTGTTCCTACCTTGGGCATCTTCAAGAGTAGATTAGATAGGTACTTGGCTGGGGTCCTGTGACCCTGGAACTCGTTCCTGCCATTGGCGCGGGGTCAGACTAGATGGCCCGCTCTAGCCCCCTTCTGCCCCGAGATTCTATGATTACATAAAAAGAACACACTGGTAAACTCATATCTTTAGCAAGTCTTTTGTGGTAGTAAAAAAATCTATCTTGATATTGCCTAACAGCATACTTTACACCTTTAACCCCTAAGCCCCTTACATTTCTTAAAAAAAAAAAGTCTTCCATATGACAGACCAGTAAAATTGCATATATTTATGAATTCCTGTTCACCGCAGCTGTATAATAATATATGTGGTAGTGTATGAGGATACTAAAACAACTTAATGGGCAGTATGGTATTGCAACATCTGTTTTACACATTGTTGTTGTGCCATATCTTTTGCACTTATATAACCATGCTGTTAGACAGGACTAGAAGGATAAAACACACAGGGAAAAAAGAGCTAATTTTGGAAAAACTCATTTTATAAGGGTACTGGGGGTAGGTTCAATAAATACATGCACATACACAACACACCTCTTACCTCTCCAAAATGTGATAAAATGTCACATGCCGGGTTCAGTGGGGACACTCTGTATTTAATTTGAGCCATGTGAAAGCAGAATTTGGCCCAAGAAAACTTACAAAGGCCTATGTATTTATTTTGTATGTTTAGATTAAATTATTCTATGCCAAACAAATCACAGAAACCTAATACTTCCAAAGTAAAATGCTTAGGAAAAGACCGCTCTAATCATTCAGTAAGAGAAACTAAAAAACTTTAACCATTCCTATGACATGAGGTAGATACGTGACTTATGATTCAATGCAGAATGTTTCACAGTCCACATGCCACTTTTGAACATAGGTTTGGAATACAATCAAGTACCCATTTGCTATTAACACAGTGCAATTCTTCATGCTTTAAAAAGTCGGTACAAATTTTTAAAAAGTTACAAAAACACACTTTCACATTAGAAAAAATATTCAGAATGTGACTGATTATTGAGTTAGCATTAAAAATGACTGATTTACACAGAAAGTATCAAGATAAGACATGTCCATACAAAAAGCCTAAAACAGAGTTCTTGCCCCAATAAACTCTTAGGCTAGGAACAGAAATTACACATAAACAGGCATAAGTGATCAGAAGTCTGTTATTTAAAAGATAAAACATTCTGTATCATAAAACTCTGTTTAAACAGTTTACCTTCAAAGTAAGACATATGGCAACATCTCAAATTATACATAAACAGGCATAAGTGATCAGAAACCAGTTTAAACAGAAGTTCAGTGCACATAAGCTGCTTTCAAAATGGCCAAAACCAATTTAAGATAAACCTGACTGGATGTAGTATCAAATGTCACTGATTTAGGTCAAATTGTTTTACTGAATTTCTGTCCCAGATCCCCTCCAGATTCAAGTTAATTCACGGTCCTCCAGTATCCCAGGATGGTTGGCACTTTCCCCACAATCCATCCCCCTCTCACAGGGTGACTGGGACAAGCCGTCTGCTCCAGTTGAGCAGGGAGGCATACTCTAGTGGGCCCCAACTTCTGACCTGGACCACTGCAGGCATGTGGCTGCATTTCTGGAATCAAAAGTGAATGTCTCTTCACTTGCTTATTGATTCAATCTATGCAGTTTAGACTAACCTGTGAAGACTGAATCAATTCAGCCTTGGGCTTTTTGACCATCTGTATTTAGCCTTTAACTAACTTTTTGACCTAATTAAATGGCTTCAATCAGGACAGGATTTCACTCTTAATCTTTGTAAGGAAAGCTTTTGTACCATAAAGAAATGTTAGTTAACTAAGACTTTTAATCTCTATGATGCAGGGCTATATACATGCATCTAAGCACTTTGATTTTTGAAAACCATACAGAGATTTCTGAACAGAAGTCCTACTGAAAAAAATCATTCAATCAGTTGCAGAGTGATCAGTCAAACACACCATATAACAAAGAGCAATTCCAAACAATCTTATGCCTTAATTAAAAAAATACTGAATTCAAGAACTTGTTACACATTATGGCACAATTATATTCTACATTCATTTTCTAACATTAGATAATCTCCCTTTCTGTACCCTTGCTATCATAAAATTTAGTGTGGTGCAGTGGAAAACTTATGTGCTGTTTATTGCAGATTTAGATCTCAATTCAACAATGTACTTAAGTCTATAACTAACGTTAAATGATACAAAGGGCACATCCCCACATGCAGGGGCATGTGTTTGCTGTGGCACAAATTTGCACACACCTGCACATGCGGTTTGCTGAACAGCAAAACCGCTTCAGGGGAAACTGCTGTTTCCCTGCTCCTCCCGGCTCCTAGCATGCTGTAGGATCTGAGGGACACCTAAAGCAGTGGAGACATTCTGGCTGGCAGCCAGAGCATCTCCCTGGAGGACTCAGCCTCCAGTTGCTCCAGGGCGTGCTACTGGAGTGTGTGCTGCACCACTGTTTTTTGTGACAGGTTTTTTGGTTGTTTTTTTTTTTAATATATGAGGAGTTCCTGGTATCAAATTTTGTAAACAGCCAACAGTATGCCACATCTGATTTGTGGTGCTTCAAACAGTTTTGAGGCACTACAAACCACATACACATGCTCATCTGGGTGTGCCTACTGTGTTAAACTGAACAAACCGTCCAAAGCAGATCCTTAAAGTCAAGAATGAGCTCAAATAACTTACCAAAAGTTGTACCATAGTTTCTAGTGTATAATGTGCCACAGAATCATAGGGCTGGAAGGGACCCCGAAGGATCATTGGGTCCAACCCCTGCATGAGAAGGAAAGATATCTGATGACCCCAGCCAGGTTACCATCCAGTCATCTCTTGAAGATCTCTAGGGTAGATGATTGCACCATCTCTAGGAGGGAGGGACCTTGTTCCATAGTCTGAACACCCTAGTTGTGAAGTTTTTCCTAATGTTCAGCCTGAAACTATCTTCCAGGAGTTTGTGGCTGTTGTTTCTAGTTTTCCCACAGGGCAACCTGATGAACAGTTGTTCACTGAGGCCCTGATGTATGCCTCTGATATAGTGGTAAGTGACAATCAGGTCCCCTCTCAGCCTTCTTTTCTTTAGGCTGAAGAGTCCAATATCCCCCAGCCTCTCCTCGTATGGCTTGCCATGCAAATCTCTGATCTTATGGGTGACCCTTTTCTGGACCCTCTTGAGCTTTAACACATCCCTGTTGAAGTGATTTCTCCCCTCAAAAGGAAGTGTAAGGAAAGAGAGAAATGTACAATTAAGGTGTATCATATATCAAAGCTTTGTACTGAAGAAAATTTGAAATAACTGTACAGTAAAAATCCAATCATAATTTCATCTTTTTTTCAGTGGTGCATCTCATGCACAAGCATGTCTTATGCACTGGATAATATGATATATACATTTCAGAAAATCAATTAAAAGTTACAGACATTTATAGTAACAAAAAGATGCAAAAAAGTGGCTAGGTTATAAATATTGTCCACTCCTTTCCAAGCTAAAGAAGCTGAAAAGAAGTGCAGTACTTCCCATCAACATTATAAACTAGAGGTAAATACTTTTATGCAGCTGGTTTTCAAGTAGAGGATTTAATAAGTATTCTCCCTAATAAATGTTAGTGATAAAATTACATATACAAACTTGACTGATATGAAAGAAATTTCCAGATTTCTTAGAAATGGTGAGTGATGCTGGAAAATCATACTCTGCCTTATTCAGCTAAAGAAGAGCATAAAAGTGCTCTTTCAAACAAGACAAAAAATGAGGCATTTTTCCCTTAACTATCTCATTTCTGATTTTTTGCTATTTTTGCTCTCTCCCTACTTCCATATGCTTCTGTTCCATTTCTCGTCTCTCTTCCCCTATACCTATACAAATACCAGAGAATGCAGGAATATTTTTCCTTATTTTCAGTTTAGCCTGGCATGAAAGTCCCTCCTTGAAGCCTAAAAGGCTTTCTTATAAAATATCAAGTGATTGCTATAGTACTCCATGTCCCAGTAAGCTCACCCTTGCTGTTATTAATTATTTAAAGGTACCCAGAGGCATTTAAGACACTTCACAGAACAAAATAAAGCCAAGGTCCTTGACTCAAAGTGATTACACTTTTTGATGTAATTGAACTGAGAACAATAAATAAACAAGTTATGCTAGGACAAGGATTACAATAAGGTCACATGATTACTTGGTTACCGCAGGGGCACATCTTGATAGTTTTGATGTGAAAATCTACATTTTATGTGAATATAAGAGGGGGTGGATAAGGAGAAATGGTGGCATCTTTGTCATCTCTTTTAGTATTTCGAAGAGAACAAAAGTTGCAATAAGTAAAATGTCAAGGTCCATTACAATATAATGTAATATAATGGGAGTGACTGGAAGGTCTATTCAAACCTGGGCAATTGGAGAAAGTGATGACTCTCTACTGACATGCCACCACACATTTTTGCATCATTATACCAAGACATACTTCAGTTTTACTTATAACCAGAGGCCGTCTAGTATACTAACAATGTGCTGAATCTTATTATTTGTTAAAGATCTCTATGTTAAACACATTTCACTTAAAAATAATCTCTGTTTAAAATGTCCTACATAAGAAAGAAGTCAACTTAAAAGTTTTAAGGAAACTTCCAAGGTTTTAAGGAGTTAGTTGATAAAATGCAAATTACCTTTAAGTATATATATATGAGAATTAATTAATTAAACATTATTTGTTATTTAAAAGATATAACATATTTGTTCCATAAAACTCTGTTTAAACAGTTTACCTTCAAAGTAAGAGATATGGCAACATCTCACATTTTCAAAGAGGTTAAAGTGTCTCAGTTTGCAGTACAAAATCTTCTCCTATAGCCGAAAGCACCAGCTGCTCTGAGTTTGTAAATGGAATTTGCTTTGACAATGTGTATATAGTTATGTGCTTATGAATGACTACTTCTTCTACAAGCTGTGTAAGTGCTGTATTTGCAGAAGTTATTTCCTTCAAGCTAGGGGTTTTGGAAGGAGGAACTATTTTTTTATTTGCCTGAAAAAAAACAACTTAAAATATTTTTTTTAAAAAACCTGTTCCTAATAGTCCTAGAAACCATATGTTTTTTATAGAGAGAGAATCTGAGTAGGGGATATTTTTATTATTAAAAAAGAGCATTTGAACTCCATAGAAAGAAGTTTCTGCTTTTGATAAGAGCATAGTTAAACTAAATGTATCATCTAAATCTATTTTTGATTGTTAATTTTCTTTGCCATAGTCTTTTTGAATTCTCATAATTAAATATTTATTAAAATAAGAAAAAGATTTCCCAGTTCCAAATATTTTTTATTCTTGGTTGCAAACAATTTAATCTTTGTACTTATCAAAGCTCTAAAAAGAATACATTAGGGTAAAGGGGGAAAAATGCCATTCACTGGAAAGTTATTAATTTGTTGAAAAGATGGCTTAAGCTGTCTATATATACTCTACATATATTATTCTTATATTTTCTGTATATAATGATTAACCAAAACTGCAAAATCAGGATTTCTGTATGTAAACTCAAGCTAAATTTGAAAATGAAACTCTATTGCATTGTGTAAAATAACAAACAAATGAAAGTACATTAAGCAAATAATTTGCATATATTAGATTAAATTCACATCTGTCTCTCATCCATCATACTAAAAGAATCATTTAGCTCAGGCACTTTTAATTGCAAACACTGAATTAATTTGTAGCAAACAAAAAGTTTTCAGACCACGCGACAGGATTTAACAAAAAACCTCAGCCATATAAAACAAGAAACACATTCTACTTTATTATAATATTAAATATTTTATTTGTTGTGCCAGTTTGCTTAAATAATTTCTGAAAAAAGTTTGAAAATCATAAAAAATATATCCCATACATATTTGATAAATGGATTCCTATAGAAGGCTTCTGCTAGCTTCAGACTATTTTCTTCATCAACAGAAAACTCCAAAATATGTGTATATATTAAACAACATTATTTTTTGGTATTTTTGATATCATATTCTTTGGAATACTTTTATTTCCACTACAGGATACTTAAACATGTTCTATCCAATAAGCAATATAAATATTCTCTCTTTTAAATAATGAAAGATAATACAGAGGGATGCAAAAAAATTAAAAGGTAAGAGATACATCCAGAATTTATGAAAATGTAACAATAAGAAAAAATGGTAAATATAGTCTTTTGGGGACCACATGTGTCCTGCCCGCTGGCCCCTGCTTTTCTGCTCCTCTCCCAGATTGGATAGGATTTCTGATTTTAAAGCCATAATTACATTCCCATAAGATGATGTTAGGTCACCATAGCAACTATAGGGTGGCTACAAATCAGCAACAACCTTGCAACCTAATACTCTTAAAGCTCTCTCTGTTATGCAAAGGTGACCTGGTTGAAGGATGAGGTAAATTTTCTGCAAAATTATCAACATAAGTGCCAGATGCATTAATTTACCAGCGGTCACCTGTGTAAATTAATTCATGATGCTCTGTTAATGTTGATTTGTTTTGTACAACTGAAATCTCTCTTTTCTTTTTACTCCTGGCAGTGTAAAGGATATTTAAATTACTATCACCAATCAAGTTAATAACACTGGAAAGATGTTTTAGTTCCTCTGTGTAACTGAAGCACATATATGCTGCACATTTTCCCAGGCCTCTGATTTCTTTATGATACAAATGGACCTATTTGCCTTTTTAGGCTCATTTTTCATTTGGGGGAAAAATGTGCATGATTAGACTAGTAAGATCATATAATTTCCAACATCACTTGTACCTCTGTGAGTTATAAATAGGGTAACAGATTATATCAAAGGAAATCTAGAGTGTCTATACAGTCTAAGAGCTACTTTTTTTATTTTTTGAATAAAAATCTATTACTTTTGTAGAATGGCACATTCCTGATCCTATACCCTTTCCACCAGAGTTAGCTGAATCCAACTATAATAACACAATGTCACAGAAATATTTTACTCTTATTTTGCTCAAAGCTTTCTGCTTCTAAAGAGAGGAACTTCAGTATTTTGGGCATGGTGGGATAATTACTAGCTTGCCTATCTGTGCATCTGAAACTTTTGCAGAACACTTTATGCAAGTTCCTGTAAGTTATTAACAGAGAACTGAGTTTCAGAAGGTATGATCCTACAATAGATTTCTCTCTGTGTTCAAAATCAGTGCTGCTTTTGGACATTATTACTTTCAATGCCTAGGAAGAGAGCAGCTGTCTTGGAAGGTCAGGGAACAAAGGGCAGCATCAAATTGTTGCTACATCTTTACTCATATATTACTTTGCAGATACAGATGAAATCTTAAACTGGTCCTAAATCAGGAAGTGCTGAAGCAGGGGCAGATGGTCCAGTGCTTAGGGCTTTAGCTTGTGAGTCAAAATCCTAGGTTCAATTCCCACTTGGTGATTTCTTGTGAGTCTTTAGGTAAAACATTTAACTCCTCAGGTATTTAGGTCTTGCTACATCAAATTCCTGAGCCTTTGGATACCTAGTGGAGTTTAAGTCAAGCAACCAACTCTTCATACAAAAGTATGGTGAGAGGTAATCACCTAAGGAAGGCACTAGGAAAAAGCTTGTGGAGCAGAAATAGCCAAGAAGGAGATGCATAGAAAAGGTATCTATTTCTGGCCAAACAAGCAGCCCTCTCCTCTCAGTGTGAGCCCCCTTCTGGGAGTCGCATCACTAAGCCTAGACTTTCTATGAAAAAGAGAGAAATGGGGACTGACAGCAGTCCAATCCCTAGTGTTTAAAGCACTCATCTGGGATGAGGAAGAGCCAAGTTTAAAAGGAGCAATTCCAACAAGAAATGGTCCAGGGCTTGTTGAGACCTGGCAGGGAAGAGAGATGGAATCTGGGAGGTTTGATCATACTGAGTGATTGCACATGAATCAACATAAAATAATGTCAACTCAAAAGTAAAAATGACCTTAAAATAAAACTGATCTTGCTTTTCCTGGTAGGTAAATTCCCAGAAATCCCATAACAAAGACAGACACAATTATCTAACTACTGTATGGAAATTCCACAGGATTACAAGAATGGTCAATCATTTAAAAATCCAAAATCACCTACACTACTAAATTTAATCATGAATAGTTTTAAGTCCTCCCATTTTTCAACAAGACAGTTCATTTTTTGCAACAGTTTGTCACTGTCCTAGATTTTTTTTTTAAATCTGTTTTTCCTGGCTTTCTATTCTGTCAAGTGGAATCTCTCATGAAACATATCCAACTGGTGCTACCATTTCAATAAATCACCAGCTGAAAGTGCTGGCTCACAAAGCAGCTGTTTTTTAAGAGTGAAGAAACAATGCAGTAAACCAGCAAGAGGGGGATAAAACCAGCACGTATCTGGTAAATGCTTTCCTAAAAAGAGATTCAATAGTTCTGACTCTTTTGCACGTATCACAACATACTTGGCAGCTGCAAGAGGTGTTGATTCAAGGATACACTCAGTTCTGTAACCTATACTCCCTCAGAATGAACCTCTCCCCACACAAGATTAGATGGTGCTCTTAAATCTATTGCATCTAGCAAATTCTTTCAACAGCAAAAAGAAACTGTTGTACTGAAAAAATGGAAGACCATGGAAAATATCAAACGATAGATATCAATGTATGTATGTTATAGTAATATAAATATTGTAAGGGACCTGAATAGTAAGGTAAAGTTGCTGTATAGTTGTGTTGAGTGCTGTAATTACTATAAGCCTATATGGATCTAACTCTTACTGCAAGTACAATTGTTGGAGTGGCTGCACATTTTTACACGCCTAAGGCGAAGTGCTAATGATAAATATTATTGCTGGGATCAACATTTTCCTATGGACCTGATCCAGTTATAACAACTTCAAAAAACTCTGAACTAGGCCCTAACACAATCTCTGTGAGTGCTCTGTTTTATTTTATTCATTTCTTTCATGGATCCTTCAAACTACACCCAAATTTGCCCCATTATAGAACTACTTCACACAGGTGAATTGTACCACTAAATTACTGGGACTTCTCAGCTGCGTAAATTTATCCATATGTGCAAATATTTGCAGAATCTGTGGCTTATTTGCTACTAATTTTTCCTTGAGGCTGAATAGCATACTATGCATTCATAATTTAGCTAGAGAGCATCTTACCTCTTCTTTCACCTTAAGTTTCAAAGGGGAGGATAGCATATTGACAGTGTCAGATTTTATACTTTTGAAAAATATTTTATGATTTAATTAAATATGCCAAAAGAGAAATTATACCTGGTAAGTACAACTTCTGTTTTCACAGCTGTCTGTGTAGATCATACTTTTTTCTGTGAAGCATCATGTTAATCTTCATATTCTATAGTTCATAACCCTCATCATTCATCACCCTAAAATGAGGAGGAATGCCTTACTCAAAACTTATTAAAGATATTCTAAGAATAAATAATTTTGATTAGGTTTCTGAAGTAATTTTAGAAAATACAATTTCCCCTTTCATAGAATGGGATAGGTGTTTTGTGAGAAACGTTACTACCATGTTGATTAGGTTTTCATAAATTAAGTGAACCCAAACTTGGCATAATTTTAGTTAGCCAAATATTTTTCTCACATCTTACCACACATTACTGGCAGTTGTTAACACTTAGGCTAGGGACAGACATTACACAAACTGGTTTAAGTGATCAAAAACTGGTTTAAACCTGTAACAGAACAGATGTTTAGTGCACATAAATCAGTTTGAAAATGGCTGAAACTGGTTTGAGATAAACCTGGTTGAACATAGTATCAGACTTAACTGATTTGGGTCAAACCAGTTTATACAATGTCTGTCCCAGGCCTGTTAATCTCTCTGAATCAAAAAAGAATGCTCCAAAAATGATTAGGAGAGATTCAGAAAGATTTGGTGATTCAAACATAGACACAGCTTTAAATGTTTTTTCTACATACCCCAAGGTACCAGGTGGCTTGTAAATGCTGAGATGGTGGGGTGGATGGAGCTTCTCACAGAAGCGCAGGGGTTTCCCAGTGCACTTGGGAGCAGTCCCAGGAGTGGACCAGAAGCACTTCCAGTCCACGTCTGGGTCCCTCAGGGAGCATGTAGGGGGGACCCTCTGGTACCCCCGACTTGGCAACTGGTGCCTCTTGGGTTAGGGGGACATCTAAGGTTCCCCCATAGCTGATCGCCAAGTGAGGGGGTATGGGAGGTGCCCAAGTGCTACCTAGTGGATCCAGAAGTGGACCAGAAGTACTTCTGAGTCCACTTCTGGGTTCGCAGCCAAGTATGAAAGGGGCCCTCCTGCACTCCTGTGGGACGTTCCATCTGCCCCACCACTGCAGCATATATGAACTACACTTGGTACCTCAAGGTATGTAGGAAAAACATTTAAAGATGTGTCTATGGCCTAATCGACAATTTTCTGAATCAGCATTGAATCTTCAGATTCGGATTCAGCCGAATTGAATTGGGGTCAGTGATCCAAATCAACTAATCAAATCACTGTCCCCAATTTGGGCTGAATCCAAATCCAAAGCAAATATGACCCATTTTGCACACCTTTAGTTTAAGATCAACCAGACACTCCCAGCATGTTCTCTGGGCTGGGTAGGGCTCTCTACACTACAGCAGAGCTGGCCCCTCCATTCCCCTCCCTGGCTAGAGCTCTGACAAAGACTTACAGACAGAGCAGGGTCTGCCTGGCTTCCCCCTGCCCTACCTCCCTCACTTCTCCACTACTCACTGCTCAAGCAGGAAATTTCCCCCTCCTTTCCTCCCATGTCCAGCAGCAACAACACCAACTCCATGGGCTCTATGCATGTGGTATACTAACTAATGCAGGCATGTGTGTGCCTGCAATTTCACTGGGACAGGTAGATAGAACAGCGACTACTTAGGGCTGTTTGGAGCTAACCAACATGTCAGGTAGTAAGCCCTGTAAGAAGACTTTGAAGTAACGGAGAGAGGCTATTGTTTTGCTAATTGGGTGATAAACAGTTGGCTTGCTCACCTGTCAGTTTGCTGCAGACAGGACAAAGAAGCAGGGAGGGAAATTGAAAAGCTCCATATTATTAACAAATGCACGCACTGCACCCTCCTCAGAGTGCTAGCAGGGGGCTGTGGTCTGGCAACACTCTTGCTCCTTGAGCAGCAAGTGGAGAAAAGCCTGGGATGGTGCAGGCAGACCTCCCTAATCAAAATGGACTGTTGGGGCTTGGCCACCCCCCACCCCACCCCCTCAGCTCAGCATTTTGCAAGGAAAGGGAGGACTGCTCTAGCATCCCCTGGCTTCTAGTCTGAGCCACTACAGGCATGTGCCTGAATTTCCTCAGTCCAGAGAGAATGTCTGTACAGTTACAAACTGTTCAACCTAGCCAGGTTAGACTAACCTGCAAAGACTGAATCAATTCACACTCAGGCTTTCTAAATGTCTGCCCCTAGTCTTAGGCTCTAAAACCAAATTCCAATTTTTCCAAGGGAAATCTATGTATGGAGGGAACCCAGTACGCAAACCTTTGTAAACTATGAAGATTTTTATCTACTGGTGTTATTCCATTACCATTTTTAGGATACATAACTTCTGTAAAACAGATTCAGAAATGAGAAAAAATACAATTACTATAAATTATCCTTATGTATTTTTTATGTTTTCATGATACCATAATGGCATTTTTTCCTGCATCTACACTAAACATATTTGAGTTTAATCGATACACACTTGACCTTTTGGAACTAGTGGCTAAAATATTTCAGGAAATAAAGCTGAAGAAAATCTTGTATTAAATGTATTTTTCACAATGGCAAGTTTAACTGTTATGATGTTTATTTTATCCCTATACTGACTAATCAAGTCCCATATAGAAGAATGTTTATAAAAATTCAGAAACTAAAGTAGCAGGGCTCTATAAATATTAAACAGGTATTTATAGAGAAACACTATAAAAATCTTTATAGAATTTAATTCTCTGTTAATTGGTATGTATAAAGATTTCGCATTACTAACTTGCAAAATTTCAAAGATAATTATAGCATTATTACAACAGTTATCTGCTGGTTTATAGGATTTTATAGCAAGAATTCCATATTCAGTTATAAGAAATTGTTTCTCTTCCTCCTCCTCATTATATACTTGAACCAAGTCAACCACATTTCACTGCAAAATCTATACGATTTTCTAGTTAATACATTGCATGATACTTCTATCATATAATGAATACATGTTAAAGAAATTCTTACTTTTTCATTCGTCTAAACAGTCCTCCTGTTTTCATTAAAAATGTACAATGAAAACTGAAGTCACCGTACAACAATAAATTCCATATATACAATTAAAATATTTCCAGCGTGAAATATTTAGTAAAATTATCTAAACAACCTAACATATTCTATGACTATATCTTACAAAAACTCTTATAATTATTCAGTCAAAGTAATAAACTACTAATTTTTAATTTCACATAGGTTAACATGTTTTAAATCAAAAATCTTGATAAGGGTGCTTTAAAAAATTTTAAATTTGTGGAATGTTAATGCATCATAAATTCAGAACAGTTTCAGAGAGGTCATGGGTTAAGTCTTAATACCATCTCAGACCTACACAACTGTGACTTGCTAGTAGATGGCATGGCAAGCAGGGCATGGACAGGAGCCAGGACTCCATCCCTCCTTGGCGGGGGAGGGGGAGAGAGAAGCAGGAAGATTGGCATGTAGCTTGGAGGAAGAGAAACTATCATGGGCATTGTAGTTTCCCTCACTCTGCAGCCAGCAGAAGCCACGGATGAGAGAAGAAAAGTTTAGAAAAAATCTGTCTGAAGTGAATGGGCAGGGGGAGATATTCATGTTTTGGACTGAATTGAGAATCAGTTGGGTTAGTACTTATACTAGGGCAGAACAGACCCAGTAGGCTCATTATGTGCCACACTGGGCAAGAGGTGGGTTAGCACTCACACCAGGGCAGAGGTCACTACATGTATGCCACACAGGAGCAGAGCTGAGATCCAACAAGCGCCTTGCCTGTATGCCATACCAGGACAGATCTGAGACACAACTGAGACTGGTTTCCATTATCTGGCTCATTCTCTTCACAGAGGTAGGCAGCAGGACTGCTGTTGCCTTTTGTACAAGGATGCTAGAGCAAGCAGCAAACTGGTGAGCTGCACCTAGGTGCTCAGAATGGTTAGTGTGCTCTAGGGTCACACTCCCTATGGGTACCACCACACTAGGTAGTACAGTTCAAGAGAGTTGAACGTTTGCCCATGAAGCACAGGAGTAGGAAGGGCTGGGAATGGTGCATCCTGAGATGCTAGGGGAATGAAGCTAGAGCATTTTATCTCCCTGAAGCAAACTAACTATACCCTGGAACAAACTGGATAAAACAGATCAAAGATAACTCACCTGAAGTCACATAACCTTAAAACATTTAAAGGATAGTTAGAGGGTAGCACAGGTTAATACCCTTTTAACAGGTGAATGCTCCCCTTTTAAGTTCCTTTATAACAGTTTAAAGGTAACCTATAACTTAGGAACCCAATTTGCAAATGTGTTTAGCACATACCAGCTATGAAGCTGTATGCAGTCAATGAATGCCATTTTTGAAAACAGCTGAAATAATCACAATCCTAAATTTACACATGCTTACTGCATGTGATTAACTTTATGAACTATGAATCCCATTGAACTGGTCACTGGATAACAGTCTAGGTATTTACCTTCGGTCTGCATCTACTAGTTTACTCTTTATAAAAATGATTTCAGACTCAAGTGAAGATAGATGACAATTTTTTAAATTTTTAACTGTTAAATCATTTAGCAATTCTACTTTCTGTTGCTTTAAACAAAATAACCGTCTACAATAGACCCAAAACGAAACACCTGCCTTTTTCTGCAACTCTGCACTCCTCCAAATTGTAAAGAATATTCTTAATATATAAGCAGAGTCAAATGTGAAATGTTATGAAACAGTACCCCTAGCCTAACTGCTATGAAACAACTGGTACCATTTTTTTATGTTCAATTACCTCATACATAACTTAAAAACTGCTGCTGACACATATTTAAATAGAATGACATATGAAAATAGTTGACTAGTAATGTTTCCAAAAGGTTTCACAACCTGGAAGTGGTATTCCCCTTATGCCACTGTACCTGTCACAATCTTTGATCATGTACTCTTAAAAGGATTTTCCCTCTTTTTCTTCCCTGTGTTTCCCTGTGTTTCCAAACAGCTTTACTCTCTTGTATGAACAGCGTGTCTAGAAGACCGAGAAGACATTTTACTACTGTTACTCCATTAAGAATTAACAAATCATAAGAAGAAAATATGCCACAATAATGTAAATAAGGAACACTAAGGTATTGATGTATGTCTTAATTTTAAAGTCCACACTATATATAAAGATAAATATTAGAAGTGTATTGAACACATTTTGATTGAACTGAGATGTGTTCTTTTTTCTTACATAACTGATAAACAACAAAGAGCCTGTATTTTATTATTTTCCCCACTATTTAAATTACTATGCTGCTCCTGTTCAAAGCATTAAATAGCACAGTGAAATTATTTGAGACAAGACTGAATAGTTTGACAAACATATGACTTTGATACCACTGATATAAAAGATATAGATAAGGAATAGAGAATTTACTTTATTTACTTTTGTTTTCACTTTAACAACGTAATTAGTAAATAGCAGTGATAAAAAGAAACACATGTTTAGAAGCTATTACATTATAATTTTTTTTGTTTGTAAGTTTCTGCATGGTAACTGCCTTTTCATTATTAAAGCATTTTTTTCAAAATATATTAGGTTTCTAATATCACATAATTCCTAAGTACTGTAATTATACAGTAGCAAAAAAGTTTTACTGTTTCAACCACAAGGGACTGTGATATATAATATAGACTATAAAGCATGAAGAGAAGAACCAAAACAGGATTCTTTGGATCTCTCTGCTTTTATTTAGGTTTGTTTCCCTTACTTGTTGCCAAAACCACTGTTGTTATGATCAGAATTCCTGTCACATAAAATCACCATCCATAACAGAGGCAGGGATTAGGTGCACTGATAGCCATGTTCTCTTCCAGCTGTGCAACCACAAAATAAAAACACCCATTTTAAACAATGGCTATTCAGGCTGGAAAACTTCTACTTCAGCCAGTCCACGTTTCTGAACTTCTCTAAATAATCAGACCACCATGCTGTCTCTAGCTGAATAGCCATAATCTTCATCTCTGTCATTACCAGCTGATGAACCTTGAGGCTGAAGAAGAAATTCCTATTTTTGATCCTGAAGTATATGACCTTCTACTTCCTATTTTTATGCCAAAGTTATTCAATAAGACAGGAAGTTCCAAGCCTTCTGGTAGAGTTCTTCAATGTGCTCCTTGAGAACAAGCTACTGTTGTGTCCAGTTTTTCACCCACTTCAGAAGTCCTGCAATATTTCCCATCTTCTCCAGCTAACTCATAATCTCCCATCACATGTAAAGTTTTACTTGAATCCAAAAAGCTTAGATATGCCACATTTCCCTTTTGTATAAAACTGGTTATTTTACCAAAGAACTTTATCGGGAAAATCGTGCACACTACATCATTGGTAAATGCAACATCAGTTTACCAAAATGGAAAAATGTATATAATACGTAAAGGTTAGGAACACTATTAATTTAACAAGAATATTACAGTTTGGAGATTGCCATTGTTTTTTCTCCCACTTGTGGCAGCTACAGCAGGCCTATATATTGCACAAGTCAGCCAACAAAAACACAGTACAACTAATTCCACTAGATAATGCTAACAACTGTATCTGGGTTGACTCTAGTGGAGTTGCACTATTTAAACCCAATAAGATCTGGCTGTAAGTGATGACATTTTTGTTTTGAATAGTAACAATAGAAACCTGTACAACCATTCATGCAAAAAAAAGATTGTCTTGAATGATGGCTGAAGAAGTCATAGGAAAACACACTCCTATCCTTCATGCCTTTTGTGATCCTGCATTGCCATGAATCCAGGATTTATATTAGAAATTAAAGAGCTGAGTACTGCAATTACTATACTTTCCTGGCCAAAGTAAAATCAATATTATTTTGACTACTGTAAAGGAAACATGTTTTTAGAAGTGTTCTGTGAATCGGATATAATTTTTTCACAACAGTTCTACTCATTTGAATAGTCACCACTAAGTACAGGGAGGAAGAAAAGCTTAGCATTTAGTGGTTAATAAACAACTACACCCCGGAGGACTCTGACCAAACAAATCAATAGCTGAGGTTCTTAGCATGTTGTGAATGACCATGCTGAAGCTCAATTTGTTAGTTTGCAGTTTTCTTAGCACAGAAAATGTTTTCCAATTCCAGTTGTAAGGTTACCAGAAAGCTCTTGATGGATTTCCCCTTCATCTCATATAAGCTGTTTTAATGACTAGTCTCTGCTGTGTTTTTAAGGCCTCTCTCCATTCTTCAAAACCTGAAATATGCATCTGAATTCTTGAAATCCTCAGCTTTCATCAGCTAGCATACAACTGTTCTTCCAACATCTGTGCAATGGCATCTCTTTTTCTCTTTCCTTTATTTTCTGACTGCTAAGATGTGTTTGGGCTTTTACATTATTGTGAGTTTTTCTACCTAGGTGGGCGACTTCACACAGTATCATTGTGTGTGGCTTTAATTCTATAAATTGTAGTACATTACTATATTAATAGGTAACTAATAATACATAGAATAGCAACAAAACAGAACAATGATAAAACTAGAAGCTGGTTAACAAACCAATGAAAAACAAAGTACATCTGAGGAAATGTTTAAAGTACTACTTTTACTATGAAGACATGCTAAATGATTTATACCAATAAAATGAAGACACTGAAAGTTTCTACACATTATTCTTGAAAGTGATATAAAAAGTGATGGTATATTATTGTTTAAAGAATGAGTTTCATTTAACTCATGCACTTATATTAACATCATATTGCAGCATCTGACCATCTTTAATACATGTACTCTTGCATACTCTCTTATGAAGTATGGAAGTATTATTATTATCATATTCCTATGGCTCTGAGAAACTAGGGGTCATATTTTTAAAGATGTTTGGTTACCTAAAGATGCAGTTAGGTGCCACATTAGATTTTCAAAAATACTTTAGGGTGTTTAACTGCCATGAATTACAAAAGTCTAACTACTTTTGGAAATCTCACTAAGCACTTGTTTGTAGGGTGAGGTCTCTTATAGTGATAACTTTTAAAAATCTATCTTTAAGGCCTCTGCCACACATTACACTTAAGACATCATTAACCAGCTAATCACATCTTAAACTGTGACCTGGCCACATGTTCAATAAATTAATGGTGTGATAAAATGATGAATAAGCCACAAAGTTATTCCACAAAAAAAGGGGAACAACTTCATAGTCCATTCCTATTATTATTAATTGAATGTGAGCCAGGTTACAATGTAAGATGTGATTAACTGTTTGATGCATGACAGAGATCACTGCTGTGGAAGCTTACTACTTGTCAGTAATAAGGTGTGATTGGATCTGATGCTGGATCATGCCTGCTGTCATAAATGAGTGGCATGGCAGGGACACAATTGTGTGGATCACGCATCAGATCCTATCATGCCTTTAGATGAACATCTGGCAGGGTCCCAAAGCATGTAATAAAATAAATTCTATTTATTTTATTACATGCTTAAGTGGATTTAGGATTCTGTTGCACCCTACTTGAATCCCAGAAAACAGTCATACAAAATGTGTCTGGATCCTCCTACTTCCACTATTTTTTGATTACTTTATTTTAAGGGTCAGATGATGGTAATTACAAAAGTATATAAATATATAGATTTTCAGGGACTTGAATTAGGTGGAATAGAAAGAAGGCAGAGCAGCTTGGCACCTTACAAATTAATTTGTTCAGAGAGGTATGAGTTGTAGGCTGATGAAATAAGTTGCAACTATTAGAATCATAACTTTCTGAACAAGTTAATCTATAAGGTGCTATCATGCCCTGCTTTCTGCTTAATTTCAGAATAACAATAATATACTATCACTTTTAAGAATAATGTGTAGAAGCTTTCAGTGTCTTCATTTTATTAGTATAAATCATTTTGCATGCTTTTAGAGTAAAAGTAGTACTTTAAACATTTCCTCAGATGTACTTTGTTTTTCGTTGGTTTGTTATCCAGCTTCTAGTTTTATCGTTGTTCTGCTTTGTTGCTATTCTATGTATTTATTAGTTACCTATTAATATAGTAATGTACTACAATTTATATAATTAAAGCCACACACAATGATACTATGTGAAGTCACCCACCTAGGTAGAAAAATCACACTTGCTTAAGTCTACTTGGATGCCCAATAGGTGAAATTTGGCCCCAAGTGATTGGCCCAAGATTACACAAGATCACACAGACTATGGTGGAGTAGGAGCAGTTGGAATACTGCATCTGTAAAAACCAAGCACTTGATTTGGGAAGCCCCTTGACTATTCATCCCTATACCAGACTGAAGGATTGGATTCTAGGGACATTTGTACACTGCTCCAGAAGTTGGGGAAGAGGAGGGGAGGAAGAGCTAGAGCTGCTCTACTTAAAGCACCTGGAGCCTCTTGTATATCAGCATCCCTGCACTTAAAAAAGGTGGTGTGGATGATTTATTTAAAGTTTGTCGAACAAGTTTTAGATACAGCACCCCCATCGCCATTTTTAAGCATGGGGATGTGGATACACGTCAAGTATACACGTGGATACTCAAATAATCAAGTCTACTGTGACATGCTGTAATTACACCACATCAGAGCAGCCTCACTGCTTGCATATTGGTGCTCTGAGTTAGCAAATATCGGGATTTGTGGTCTCTCTCTCGCTCTGCTGTGTATATAAGTAAAACAGTGAGAGTAGATGGCTTCTTCCACACATTAAAAAAAAAAAAGTACTTTACCAGAACAAGCAGCACGTTATTTCAACCTGGCTCTTCAGCATCTGTAAAGATCGGGCATTTCAGCAGGGCTTTTTGGCACTTTTCTTTAATGCTGATTCAATCAGTTATAAGATAAAAAGGCCAAAAGCCCCACTAAAACACACAATCTTTACAGACATTGGGTGAACTGGGTTAAAGTAACATGCTGCCTCTTCTGGGCATGCATAAGGCTCAGTGTGGAAATGCACTGAGTTTAAAGTAAAGCACCATTTAGGGTAGGTTTTGTACATGTACAAGGACTCAATGCGATCAGAAAGTACTGTCTGAAGTTGTTTTACCAGAATGTAAGAATACAGAGATATATATCTATAATGATCCACTACAATGAAGTTGAACAATATCTAACGTGTATGAATGGCTATTTTTAAGTTTGGGAGTGATATAACACTGCTTTATTTCTTGATCTCACTTGTTTGAAATAGTTCATAAAAGAGTGGACTCCCCTTACAAAATGAAGGTAGCTTCAATGTTATATAACAATTAACATCTTTTAGGAGGATCTTTACTTTTTCTAATCCATCTTATTGTGGTTCTCTAATTGCTTTGAAGAGGATGCTCTTTCTAAATGTACTTCACATTCACTGTTGTTAAACCCGACAAAGTTCTTCAAACTTTTACATCAGGTACTTTTACATCAGGTACAAGTCTAAGACAAAGTATATATGAACTGTTAGAAATAAGCCAGCATCAAAGCAGGATAAAACCTTGTCTGAAATACCCGCCATTGTGCTTCCATCAAATAGATTTCACTACTTTACTGAGACTGTACCACTAGTAAAGTGAATTCCTCACCTCCCCCTCCCCATCCCCATCCCCCATCCTTAAGACAAGGCTGCTTGATATGAGCAGCAGGGGGAGGACTTCCCTAGGGTCCTGTAGGGAAGAGAGAGAAAAAAGTAGGCTTGGCTGTACTGGAGCCTTCTCCACCCATTTCCCTTCCAAAACCAACCCAAAATATATGTAGGCATCACACCAGGGTGGGAAAGAGGTCAGAGGAAGAGCAGAGAATGCTGTACGTAGCCCTGCTGCTGTTTGCTTGACTGAGCTGTGAGATGCTGAAAGTGTTGGTAGTCTGTCTCTTATGCACAGTCATTCAGATCTAACTTTTGGTTTACTTTCTTACCTTGTAATTACAGTTTGAATTGTTTTTTTCTTTTTTCCATGATGCAATAACACTGACTGATCACTTGAGTTTTGGATCAAAAGGGAATTTTTCATAAGAACGTAAGAAATGCCACTCCCTGGGTTAAGACCATAGGTCTATAAAGCCCTGTAACCTGTCTCAGTGGCAGAAAATGGATGCTGAGGGAGAACGTAAACAGGGCATGTCCAAAATGCTGTCTTCCCTACTCCTCTCCTATAGTAGCTTCCAGCATTCAAAGGTTTTGGAAGGTCTGATTGAAAGGCTGCACCCATGGCTACCATGTTCAGTGCCTACTGATGGATCTGTCCTCCAAGAACTGGTTCAATCCCTTTTTGAACTGCGCAAAGCTACTAGCCCCCACAACTTCCTGTGGCAATAAGTTCTACAAGCTAATTACTCATGGTGAAAAATTACTTCCTTTGGTTAGTTTTAAACTTATTACCTATTTCATTGTACGTCCCCTTGTTCCAGTACCATCAGACACAGTAAATAATAAATTCCCATTTACTTCATAGTATCATAGTATCATAGCATCTAGGGTCAGAAAGGGCCTAGAGCAGGGCATCTAGTCTGACCCCCCGCCAATGGCAGGAACGAGTGCTGAGGTGACAGGACCCCAGCCAAGTACCTATCTAATCTACTCTTAAAGATGCCCTAGGTAGGAACAAGAACAACTTCCCTAGGAAGCCGGTTCCACATCCTAGCCACCCTAACTGTGAAGTAGTGCCTCCTGAGACCTAAACTTTCTTTCTCATAGACTCTAGGGTCAGAAGGGACCTCAATAGATTTAGTTCAACCCCCTGCATAGGCAGGAAAGAGTGATGGGTCTAGATGACCCCAGCTAGATGCATATCCAACCTCCTGTTGAAGACCCCCAGGTAGGGGAGAGCACCACCTCCCTTGGGAGCCTGTTCCAGACCTTGGCCACTCTAACTGTGAAGAAGTTCTTCCTAATGTCTAGTCTAAATCTGCTCTGCAAGCCCTTAAGCATACGAGTGGCCCTTCTCTGGACCCTCGCCAAGTTATCTGCATCTCTCTTGAAGTGTGGCACCCAAAATTGCACGCAGTATTCCAACTGTGGTCTGACCAGCGCCCTATAGAGGGGAAGTATCACTTCCTTGGATCTGTTCGTCCTGCATCTACTGATGCACGATAAAGTGCCGTTAGCTTTTCTGATGGCTTCTTCACACTGCCGACTCATGTTCATGTTGGAGTCCGCTAGGACTCCAAGATCCCTTTCCACTTCCATGCCACCCAGCAGATCATTTCCTAGGCAGTAAGTATGCTGGATATTTTTCCTCCCTAGGTGCAGCACTTTGAATTTCTCCTTGTTGAATTGCACTCTGTCGTTTTCTGCCCACATGTCCAACCTGTCCAGGTCTGCTTGTAGTTGTTCCCTGCCCTCCGGCATGTCCACTTCTCCCCACAGTTTTGTGTCATCCGCAAACTTGGACAGAGTA
>JAGPOW010003642.1:60240440-60257661 GCA_030014935.1 Caiman crocodilus | reverse complement strand
TCCAACCTGTCCAGGTCTGCTTGTAGTTGTTCCCTGCCCTCCGGCATGTCCACTTCTCCCCACAGTTTTGTGTCATCCGCAAACTTGGACAGAGTACACCTCACTCCCTCGTCCAAGTCGTTGATGAAGACATTGAAAAGCATCGGTCCTAGGACCAAGCCCTGCGGGACCCCACTGCCCACACCCTTCCAGGTCGATACCGACCCATCCACTATGACTCTCTGGGTGTGACCTTCTAGCCAATTTGCCACCCACAGGACTGTGTAGTCATCCAAGTCACAGCCTCTTAACTTGTTTACCAGTATGCTGTGGGATACCGTATCAAAGGCCATCCCAAAGTCTAAGTATATGATGTCAACCCCTACTCCTGAGTCCAGGCATTTTATAACCTGGTCATAAAAAGAGACTAGTTTTAGTCAGGCATGATCTACCTGCTATAAACCCATGCTGGGTTCTCCTCAGCATAATTTTCCCTGCCGGGCTCTCGCAAATGTGAGCCTTGATAATTTTTTCAAAGACTTTTCCAAGGATGGAGGTGAGACTGATTGGCCTACAGTTGCCTGGGTCCTCCTTCCTCCCCTTCTGGAAAATGGGGACCACACAGGCCCTCTTCCAGTCCTCCGGGACCTGGCCTGTGCTCCATGAGTGTTCAAATATTCCCGCCAGTGGTTGTGCAATGATGTCAGTCTGTGCCTTCAGTACCCTCGGATGGAGCTCATCCGGGCCTGCCAACTTAAACACATCCAGTTCCTCCAAGTGCCTCTGCACCATCTCAGGGTCTACACATGGTAATCTGGTGCCCTGCTGCTGCCTCTCCACAATCCCAGTGAGAGACTTGTCTTGAAGCCCCTCACTTAGGAATACTGAGGCAAAGAACTCATTGAGTTCAGCCTCGTCCCCCCTGTCCATCACCAATTGCTTCTGCCCATTCAATAGGGGTCCTATTCCACCCTGGGCTTTTACTCCCTATGTATCTGAAAAACAGTTTCTCGTTATCCTTAACTTGGGATGCCATCCTCAGCTCCATGGTAGCTTTGGCCCATCTAACAGCCTCCCTATACGCACAAGCAGAGGAGGTATACTCCTCTTTGGTAATCTCTCCCTGTTTCCACTTTTTATATGCTCCCCTTTTAGCCCATAGGCTGCTCTGGATTTCTCAGCCAGGGAAGCTTCCTGGCCCCTTTCCCTCCTTTTCCTCACAGCGGAATCAACTCCCTCTGTACCTGATGGATCATTTCCTTAAGGCACAGCCACCCTTCCTCGGCTCCCATCATTTCAAAACTCCTACTCTGCAGTTGTCCTTGACTAATCACCTGAGTTCACTGAAATCAGCTTTCCTAAAGTCTAGCACTTTTACTCTACCAGTTACCTTACCCACTTGATGTCTTATGATGAATTCTATTATTTGGTGATCACTGTTCCCCAGGTGACCATGGATCTGTAGGTCCCCTACCATGTTATCCCCCGTTGCCAATACCAGGTCCAGTAAGGCATTCCCCTTAGTGGGACTATGTACCTCCTGCGTCAGGTAGAGGTCCTGTACACAGAATGGGAACCTGTGTGAACAGTGAGACTTTGCTGTCTGCATCTCCCAGCAGATGTCTGGGTAGTTTAGGTCTCCCATGACTGCCACCTCCTTAGTTTTTATGGTCTCTGAGAGCTGCCTCAGGAGCCCCAAATCCAGCTCTTCCCCTTGGTGTGGGGGTCTGTAGCAGACCCCTACCACGAAATCCCTTTCTTCTTGACCTCCATGTAACCTAACCCACAATCCTTCTACTTTCTTCTCCTTCAATTTCATCCTGATAAGGGTCAATGTATATTGCTCATTGACATAGAGCGCAACCCCTTCCCCTTTCTTCCCCACTCTGTCCTTTCTGTACAGTTTATAACCCTCAATATGTATTGCCCAGTTGTGGAAACCCCTGGTGAAATCCCACCAGGTTTCTGTTAGCGCTACTAAGTCATAGGTGTACTCCATACCATTTAATATTTTGTAAAGCTCTATCATGTTTCCTCTCAAGTGCTTCTTTTCTAAAATGAAATATCCTAGCCTATTTGGTCTTCTTTGTCAGGAAGTCGCTTCACAAATTAGGGAACTGTTCACAATGAGTCCAAGATCTCTTTCCTATGTCTTAACGGTTAATGTAGAGCCACTGTGTATATATCTTCTGGGTCATTTTTCCCCCCATGTACATCATTTTGCAGTTATCAACATAGAATTTCAATTTGCCATCTTGATCCCCATCCCCTAAGTTTTGAGAGATCCTTCTGTAGTGCTTCACAGTCCACCTTGGTCTTTACCATTCTGCATAACCTTGTGTCATCTGCAAACTTGGCCACCTAACTCGTGATGCCCCCCTTTCCAGGTCATTTATGAATATATTAAGCAGCACCAGTTCTAACACAAGTCCTAGGGGAAACTCCACTATTTACATCTTTCCATTCTGAAAACTATTTACATCCACTCTGTTTAACATCCCTAAGCCAATTTATGATCTATACATAGACATTCTCTCTAATCCCATGACCCAATTTCATTATGAGCTTTTAATGTGGGACTTTGTCAAAGGCTTTTTGGAAGTCCAGATATATTACGTCAACTGAATCACAACAATCCACATAACCTTCCATTAGAAAAGTCACACCGATAGCTTCTCTGGAA
Organism: Caiman crocodilus; assembly: GCA_030014935.1. NCBI lineage: Eukaryota > Metazoa > Chordata > Crocodylia > Alligatoridae > Caiman > Caiman crocodilus. The sequence goes on along the minus strand of JAGPOW010003642.1, from coordinate 60,254,999 downwards.
GTCCCAATAATCTACATGATAAAAAAGCCTTTTTTTCTTTTTCTTTCTTTCTTTTTTTTTTATTATTGCTACCAGTTTGCCAGGTGCAGAAGTTAGACTCTCTAGCCTGCAGCTCCCTGGCTTCTCTCTAGAGCCCTTTTTTAAAAATTGGAGTTACACTGCCAACTCTATATAGTGCTCAAATACTGAGGTCATTTTAATGATACTTTGAATAATGCACAAAGTCCATAGCTTTGGCTGATTCCCTGGCAGGCTTTCTGCTTCTAATGTGCTTAAAGACTATCAACAGACATTGCCAAATGAAGTAGATCAGCTGTTCTCGGGCACAGGATAGTCACAGGATCTTGAGGTGGTTTGAATCTTAGCAGTTAAACTACAATCCCATTAGCTATTTCTGAATCTTGGCCACATCCTCCTAGCATAGCTCCTACTCCCAGGACTTACAGGGACCTGATCCTGCAGGACAACACTCAGGGCACATCTCTGGAAGCAGGAAACCCTGGGGTTTTCCTGTTTGCTTAGGCGCACCTTGCTTTGGGACATGGCAGCACAATACACACACCTGAGAAATCCCCTGTCGAGGGATTACTGGGGTACACCTCTGAAAAGGGGGTGACCTAGGCATTTGCTCCTGAGTCTTCAAAGGCCCAATTCTGCATGCCCCAGGAATTGTCAGATAGCAAAGGAAAGCAAACTATGAAAGGAAAAAGGGCTGCATTCAAACAATGGGAATCAAATCTAAATGAAGAAAATTATAAAAGAACCCAAACTCTGGCAAGTTAAATATAAAACTACACTAAGACAAGCTAAAAAAACAATTTGAGGAAGAAACTGGCTAGAAACATAACACTTAATAAAAAATTATTTGACTGGAAATGGATATTACCTTTGTGCTGCCACAAAATCCAGGCTGCCTGCACTCTTCTGCCACAAAACAAACAAATGTCAGTCACAAGAAAGCAGCACAAAAGTACGCCACCTACTGTTGCTGCTATAATTTTTATCAATCCGGCATGATAAAAGGTATAGAAATCTGTTTGCTTGGCCTTTGTACCACAATAAGTGGTGACCCACACAAAACTAATAAAAGAGAAGCACCTTAAGTGTTTCCTTAGCATCTATTGCAAGTTCCATTATTCCCCCTGACATGGATATTTGTCAGGATAGTCACAGGATCTTGAGGTGGCCTGAATCTTAGTAGTTACACTGAAGAGATCCATCATCTGGGGAGAATGGGGTAGAGGGTGACAGTGTTAAGCCAAGCACTGGAAAGCAGAAGTGAGGTAGCAGGGTCTTACCTACCATGGCATTTGGCTTACTACACTTCAGCTGCTGCAAGGTGGGCTCCCCACACACTATTAACTCAGCAGCCCCCATAGGCTGGGTTCCCCAAGTCCCCCCTCTAAATTGGCACCTGGGGCTGGTGCCCAGTGCACCCACCCCTACTAACACCACTGGCCATCACTGAATATGGTCTGTCACATGGAAGCTATTTAAAACAGCACTAAACCCAAGTAAATATCTGGCATTTGGGGTTGTTGCTCACCATTAAGTTTAATATTAAAACAAAGCTGCAGCCTGATGCTCTAAAATCCATCCATTTGCCTGTGTTTCATTCCCTTGCATTTCCTGGTTAACTGTCAAGTGTAATTGCATCTAAAGTTGTTATGTATTTGCAATACAGTGATGGTGAGAGGTCTTCAGATCTTTCAGACTTCAATGTTATCTTCTGGCCTTGGCATCATGGTTGTAATTTTCTTTTCAAAGCATCTGTTTTAGTAAACACATAGCCTCAAAAGTAGACAGGATTTTAGGGGTAGGAATCCATGAGGTAATGCAAGAAAAGTTTGCATTTTATAGGAATTCTAATGATCTTTAGAAGTGTTCTTGTAAGTAATGTGACAATGGTTTAGATGAATTCAGTTGAGGAAAAAAATCATACTTTTATTGGAAAGGAGGGTTTTCTTGCAAATGGAATCTGCTTAGCAGAGTTCCTTTAACATCCTAATTCTGAATTAAAGTATGTAAATTTATAAATAAATAAATAAGAAAAGATGTCTAACAGGAACGTTTTATGCTTCTAAACTGTTGAAGATTGTGTACACACTGCATTAAAACAGATGTTTCCTTCTGGTAGACTAAAATCCAATGTGAACATATGATACAAAGAGAGCTCCCTGAATCAAAAATTAAATCAGAGATCATCTACTCTTTGAATGTAAAATATGCTACATTCCTTTTAATTTTTGAAGTATCACACTCCCCCTCTCTTAAATGTACACTTAGATGCCTGATCCTGCAGCCTTTAGGAATAAAGAGAAATATGAATAAAGAGAAAAAAAATCCTTATGCGATCAGCCACACTAGAGTAAATGAGGGTCGAGCACATAAGAACTAGAGGATCTTCACATAAAAGAGATTAGATTTCTCAGTATCAATTACATTATTCAATATACAGTATACATGACACGAGCATGAGTTAAAATGGGGCCTGTAAAATGTATTTGCGGAATAGCTGATGCAGCTGTACCTTTAAACAATTCTGGGTTGCTTATTTACTATAATGTATTAGGTTCTATATTTATTTGAGGGTCTTGTAAATATCTGATTAAGTGATGTTGACTCACCAATCTGTTATGTAGTACTATATGCCAAAGGTTGGCAAACATCTGGCCTGTGGGCTAGATCTGGCCCCCAATCAGTGGCAGCAATCTTTCCCTGTGCTGTGCTGCTGGCAGCCACCTGGGGCCCAGGAAGAGGGAGGCTTTTGTTGTGCTGCACCACAGCCAAATGACAAGGAAAAGTGGGGATGGCAACTGAATCTGAATACCCCTTCTCAAACTCCAGCTGAATCATTCTGTACCCCACTAGAAAATGTTGCCAACTCCTCCTATATGAAGTTATGCATTACACAGATGCAGGGATGATCTCTACTCTTTCTCTATTCTTATAGGTGTAATCCTTCAACCCCAACCAAGAGTTAGGTTGATCTAAGTGCCAATATGCACATACACTGGCCATTTTTGTCAAGTTTTCTCCTGTGTTTCTAGAAAGTGCTCACAAAGTTGAAGCCATGGTGGCTACAATAACACATGGGTTGCCTTAGGGACCACTACTTGTTCTGAAATCTAGAGAAGCTGAACTGTCATCCCACATCCATGAAGAAGCAACAGATAAAGCCTATACCAGGAAAGTGTTCCAGCTGAAGATTACCCTGATGAAGGAAAGCTTAAAAAAACACAATGGTCCACATAGGGCCATCTCCCAAAAGATGGAGATTTGCCAAAGCTGTGCCATTATATCAGAAAAACTTCTACATGATCCAGTTTCAGAGGCATAACTAGCATTTTTGGCTCCTTGGCAGAAATGCTATCAAGTATTATGGAGTGGAGAGAAGGATGGAGAGAGGGGGAAAGGGGCTTATGGTATGGTCTGTCAAGCCACAGTCTGTTGATACCATGGTCTGTAGGCTCAATTCTGTCAAGTGTTTTCTGCAAAGATCAGATCAGACCATATGGCATGCAGGAGAAGGTCCTACAGAGAACAAAAGTTTTCACATTTTAAATTTTTGCAGTGTTTCCTTCACATTCACCTATCAAAGGTTCACAGCTACATATCCTACATAACACTGCTGCATTCACAATTCAACAGAAAATGTGTCACTATCATGCATCTCTAGAGCACTACGGAATGATTCAGTTCCCAATGCTGTCCAGCTCCCAGTACTGTCCTTGGGAGTAAATAAATGCCTTGGATTTTGCTCTGAGTTCTGGCAGAAGGGAAGGAGTCAGATCAGTTATTAAATGTACTTAGGTTCAACATCTTTCATTTGGGGGGTGGGGCAGTGCATGGAGTTGAAAATATTTTTAGATGGAAAAATACATAAAAGATATAAAATAAAAAGAATCACTGTTTCATGTAGTCCAGTTCATGATAGATAAGCATATATAGTACCTTGTCTAAGGCCAGAAAATAACTTAATAAAATAGATAAAAATAAAATAGAAGGCTAACTTCAATTTGCTCAGGAGGTTAATAAGTGAGGCACTAAAGGACAAGAGCCTTGGTGAGAAGGCAGTCCAGGAAGGGTGGTCATTCCTCAAGGGAACAATCCTTTGGACACAAAAGGAGGCAATCTCATTGCACATAAAGGGTAGCAAGGGAGCCAAGAAACTCTCTAGGCTAGACAGGGAAATCCAGGAAAGCCCATGGATGAAAAAGGAGCATACAGACTGGAAGCAGGGGGTAGCCACCAAGGAGGCTATTTGGCTCATACTTGCAGGCAGTTAGTAAGAAAGGCCAAAACAGCAATGGAACTCAGGATGGCAACAAAAATTAAGGACTATAAAAAGTTATTTTTCAGGTATATAGGGAGCAAAAAGAGGGTGCAAGGTAACATAACAGAATAGTCTAGGACAATTAGTGACAGATAGGAAGGACAAAGCTGAGCTCTTCAATGAGTTTTTTGCACCAGTATTCCTAAATACGGATAAAGACATATCACCAAACTGGACTATAGACAGTCACAATGGGGGACACCAGCCCACCAACAGTTAGTGTCAACCTAGTGAAGGGGCATTTGGAAGGGCTTGCTGTGCTTAAGTCAGCATGCCCAGATGATCTTTATCCAAGGGTGCTGAAAGAATTGGCTGGTGTCATGGCAGAGCCACTGATAAAACTTTTTGAGCACTCATGGTGCTCAGGGCATGTCCCAGGGTACTGGAAAAGGGCCAATATGGTCCCTATTTTCAAAAAGGGGATGGAGGAGGATCCAGGTAACTATAGACCGGTTAGTTTCACCTCTATCCTTGGGAAAACCTTTGAAAAAATTATTAAGGAATACGTTTGTGCGAGTCCAGCAGGCAAAGTAATGCTGAATGGCAATCAGCATGGATTCATAGCAGGTAGATCCTGCCTGACAAACCTTGTTTCTTTTTACAACCAGATCACAAACTGCTTAGATGCAGAAGTCTGGGTGGATGTCAAATACTTGGATTTTTAAAAAGCCTTTGATACAGTATCACATCACATTCTCATAGAAAAAAATGAGCGGTTGTGATTTAAACAATTACATAGTCAGGTGGGTGGCTAATGGGATGCACCCAGAGCATGGTAGTGGATGGGTCAGTATCGACCTGGAAGGATATGGGCAATGGTGTCCCCCAAGGCTCGGTCTTTGGGACAATGCTTTTCAATATCACCAATGATTTGGAAAAGGGTGTAGTGAGCACACTGTCCAAATTCGCAGATGACACTGAATTATGGGACAAAGCAGACACATTGGAGGGCAGGGAGTGGATTCAGGCAGATTTGGATAAGCTGGAAAAGTGGGCAGAACAAAACAGGCTACAGTTTAACAAGGATAAGTGCAAAGTACTGCATCTAGGGCGAAGGAATCACCAACACACATACAGATTATAGGGGATGACTTTCTAAGCATCACAGCAACAGAAAGGGATCTCAGAGTCATAGCTGACTCAAAGATGAACCTGAGCCAACAATGCGATGAAATAATCAATAGAGCTAACCACACTCTATCATGCATTAACAGGTGCATCACAAACAGGTTTAGGGAGGTGATACTTCCCTTCTATTTGGCACTGGTAAGGCCACAGCTGGAGTACTTCATTCAGTTTTGTGAGGGTCCAGAGAAGGACCACTCGTATGATTAGGGGCCTGCAGGACAAGTCGTAGGAGGAGAGGTTGAGGGAGCTGGATACTTTTGGCCTCCATATGAGAAGGCTGAGAGGGGATTTGGCAGCCATCTACAAATTTGCCAGGGGGAGGGGTGGGCAGCAAGAATTAGGAGATACTCTGTTTACCAAGCTGCCCCTTGGAGTAACTAGAAACAATGGCCACAAACTGACAGAGAAGAGATTTAGACTAGACATTAGGAAAAACTTCTTGACGTTACCAGAATCTGGAATGGGCTTCTAAGGGAAGTGGTGCTCTCCCCTAATTTGGAGGTCTTTCAGAAGAGACTGGACAAACATCTGTCTGGGGTCATCTGACTGCATGACTCTTTCTTGCTCAGGGCAGGGGTCGGACTTGATGACCTGCTAAGGTCCCTTGCAACCCTGAAAAATCTATTAAATCTATGTGCAAGGCACTGCAAAAATCTTTACAAATTGCACCTTTGTGTAAAGCAAAGAGCACCTAGAAAAAACTTGTTATGGTTCCAGTGCCATATACTTAATTTTTTTTTCCTTATAACACTTCTCCTTGCCACCACACGTCCACCCTGGAGCCATCCCATGTACCCCCAGAGGTATGCATACCCCTGGTTGACAACCCCTGCCTTAATAGGGGCAAACCACCTTGTTACAAGACAGCAGGCCATTCTAGCATCCTATTCTAGATCCTATTTGCCTTCTCTTTCTGTGCTTCTGCGATTTGTCCTTGGACACATAACGAGTCAGTGGCAGAAACAAAATTAAAACTGAAGAGGTCCTAAACAGCAATTCCATACTTGGAACTTAAGTCTTCCAGATGCATTAAATGTATTATCTTTATAAGTGACAATGTACGGGTTTAGTAGGGCTGTGCAAAGCTTTGGTCCCTGATTCAATTCAGCAGAGATTCAGTCTGACTGAGTGGCCAAATCTCTGAACTGAATCAAAGGACACTTTAATCTCTCCGAATCAAATCAAAACCCTCTGAATCGATTCAGAGAGATTCAGAAAGATTCAGCAATTCGAACGTAGACATACCTTTAAATGTTTTTCTGCATACCTCTAGATAGCAGGCGGTTTGTGAATTGTGTGATGTTGGGGTACATAGAGCATCCCACAGGATCATGGGAGCTCCCCAGCACACTGAGCAGCAGACCCAGATGTAAACCAGAAGCACTTCCAGTCAACTTCCAGGTCTGCCGAGGAGCATGCTGGGGGGCCCCCTGCAACACCCCTGGCTCAGCAACTGGTGCCTCCTGGGTCTGAGGGAGGCACCCAGGGTCCCCCTGTGGCTGACTGCCAAGCCAAGGAGGCATGGGGAGCCCCCCAGGGTGCTCCCTGGCAGACCCAGAAGTGGATCGAAAGTGCTTCTGGTCTACTTCCAGGTCTGCTGCCAAGTGCACTGGGGAACCCCTCACACTTCTGTGAGACACTCCATGTACCCCAGCATCACTGTGTTCACAAGCCATGCTGGTACCTTGAGGTATGTAAAAAAACATTTAAAGCTGTGTCTGTGTCCGAATCACTGATTCTCTGAATCAGCATCGAATCTTCAGAATCGGATTCAGCCAAATCGAATCAGGGACAGCGATCCAAATCAACTAATTGAATCACTCTCCCCAATTCAGGTTGAATCCAAATCCAAATCTAATAAGGCCCATTTCACACACCCTTACTGTTTAGCATACATGTATCTAGATGCATTTATTTTATCTATAAAACTCCCAATACAGTCTACTGTAAAGTCTGCTTATCCTTCCTACTAGAGAAGTGTAGGATCAAATTAATGAGTGTTTTTCCCTACTGACCTGGCAGAACTAAATACTGCCCTGCAGAAGAATGCCATGCATTTGAAAGCTTGACTAAATCTATCCCAACCATGCAGTTGGTCCAATAAAAGATATCACTCACAAAAATTCTTGCCTCTTGATAATTTAGATATTTTTGATGTGTACATATTTTTGTACCTATTTTGACTAACTATCTGTTGGTAAGAACTTCATGAAGAAAAGCTACATTGAAAAAATAAGGTTAGTTTTAGTACACACCTAACACTAACGGATCTGTCTCTCTGGCTTCCCCACTACTGGTTGTCGGGCAAGTAAGCACTGTAGTTGTTGCTGGAGATAATGGTTGCAGAAGTGATTTTCAAGCTACCACAACTAGGGCAGAGCCAACACCTGTTATATGGCAACAACAAGATCAATAGTTTTGAATGAATTATTTCTAATTTGCTTGACAATTTGAAGGATAGGCCACCAACTTTTCTTTTGAATAAAATCAGAATGCTACTACAGAGCAAAGAGCTTCTGTGATACTAAGGATGCTGGATATTTTCAGGTAGACCTAGCCATAACATACAAATGTGTTCAAATATAACTTATACTTTCCACCCCAAACATATTTTAATATAAGTTTATCTTCAAGAAAAAACAACTATTATTTTTTTCTTGGATGAGGAAACTGATATGTTACATTTTTACTTGCATATTTCATAAAAGAAATGTGATGCTTGTTTCCCTTGAATAATAATACACCAGTCAATGCTAGCCACCCAAAGGGCCTTCCAGGATTTAATTACAGAAACTTGGGCTTAGAGATAACTTCTGTTCTGCGACAATGCTGAACAGCAAAAGTTTAGCTGCGTTTAGAGCAGCAGCCAATCTTAAAAATACTTTAGAATTCATCCATTTCAGCTTTCCAACAAAAGCATGGAGCTTTCACATTATATTGTGGGATTTTTTTTGTTCAAGAACACCATCTGAGTTGTCCTTGGACTCTTGTACCCAAAAGCTGTTTCTTGTATTCCTTTTGGATTTTACTGATAGTACTATTTCTGCTTCCCCACTAAGATCATTCAAGCCTGAGGTGTTGTGCTTTTAGATGATTATATCACAACAATTGAAAGTTAAAACAAGTAATTTACAGGTACACATATACAATTTCCAGGATTTTATACATAGGGATCAGATTGCAGGTTAACTAGAATAGTTTTTGGATTTCTATTTCACCTTTGGCTAAAACAGGAATTATGTATAATATATTAACTGTTTGGGAACAACCTAGACTGCATTTCACAAGGGAGGTAATGTGTGGATATTTTGTAACTCATTCTTATTTGTTTACTTTAACGTTTCCCTGAATGTTTTCTAGATTGAAGTATTTGCATTATTTGGCAAAAAAAAAATCAAGCTACAAATTTCCATTTTGTTATTCAATACTGCTCTAGATGTTAAATCCCTGTATGCTGTAGCAGTTCTCAAAGGGAAATCCTGACTTCTAGCATTAAGGGATTTATTTTTTATGAACCAGGTTTGATCTTTTACTTTCTCAATGCCTTGATAAAAATGTTATCCACTGAAAATATGTTTCAAACAGCAAGGTAATAACCTATTTAAAAATAAGGAAATATTTTAATCTTAATTATGTTGACTTTTTCTAGACTGCAAAATATTATTTTCCCTGAAGGTTCAACTTTCCCTAAGCTTTAGAAAGAATTTTTAATAACCCTTAGAAAATTATAAACAGATCACTGCAGTAAAAAAAATATTCAGATCAACATAATTTAGAATTAGGATAGTATGCTTCAGGCTTCTGAAGAAGAAATACATATATTTTTAAAGTACATTTCACACTGTACCTTCATTAAGAAAATGCCTAATAAACACTAGAACTGGTACTACAAGCTTGAGCACATTAAAACAGTTAACTCAAACTGCAACCTTGTACTTTATTTTTATAAAGTAAATAATGCTCAATAAATACATTTTTCAAATGTTGACACATTTTTAAGTTTAACATGATACATTTAAGATTAAGTTAATACAGTTTCAAGTTTAATTTGTATGCTTAAATAAAATCTGAGATAATTAACTAACTTTAGTACTAATATTAAAGAAGTGTAAAAATCTGATGTTTACTAAAAATGCATGCAGTTTCTTCTGTATAAATCTGAAACAGTAACTTCAACGCTTGTCTATGTTTGAAAGAGACCATAGTTTTCTATAATCTTTTGACAAGCAAATCCAAACTTGCTTTGTTCAGCTATTTAGTTGTTATTATTCAGAGATCTTGATATTTAAGAGCCTGGAAGCCTTGTTTGCAAATTGTCATTTTTAAATTTCTTTTAAAGAATTAAAGATCCAAATTCTGCATGATGCTACATGCCCTCAAATTCCATTGAATACTTAGACTAAACATTTAAATCAATACGAATTAATGACATTCAGCACCAGGCAGAACCAGGCTCTCATCTGTTACTGACTTTAAAAAAATCTGTTACAATATAGTGTACACTGCAATTGAAACATATTTGAGTGCTTTGTCTAGAAAATTTCATATGGGAACTGTTTGTCATTACCACTGGATACTCACTTACTTCAGCCTAAGACTCTATGTAAACCTAATTTTATAAAGTTGTTATATCTGAATAATATAGAAGTGATTCTATTGAACCAACATACCCAACTTTATGATTTTTAATAACTATCAAAGTTTTGGTGCATTAAGCTTTTTCAAATTTTAAGTAACTTGTCTGTTTTTGTTTTTGTTAGCCCAGCCCTGTAGCCCTTTCATTTTTCCTAGGCAAATCTTCTATTGAAGCAAGTGAGTATTTTGCCTACACAGGGACTGGTCTATGTAGAATGGCCTCATTGGCAAGCATGTGCTGTTTTTCTGTCTGAACCCATATTATGAACTACACATATATACTTGTTAAAAATCGGTATTGCTTCATAGTAAACCCTGCACTATAGTAAGATAACTGATGTTCCCCTTAGACTACTGCCTGAAAGTGATTTTTGGTCAAACTGATGAGAACCCATTCCAGTCATCATTTCACTTCAAATAAAGCCTTTTTATTTTTACGTTGTTAATGTACTGAACTATACCAGTCTTTCTAATTTCATGTATTAACCACACTGCACGGTTTCTGTGACACTTAATAAGAATTTAATTTTTTACAGAATGAAGTCAAAGCTCCAGGATGATTCAGAATACATTTCAAGCATAAAATTGCAGTATAGTGTAATACTTGCAGACTCTAGTTGTAATAGGAAAAATCAATGTTCAATTAGGCATCTTTGTGAATCTGGTCCAAGATTTCTAAACTGCCTTCAGCCTGCCCTCTAAATTAGTGTGTGTAAAGATTTGTGAATGTGCACAAAGAGAAAAAGCACATACAAACTGGGTAGCTGGGGGAAAAAAATGGTATGGGAAAGGGAAGACTTGTGCATACAGAAAATTCTACTTAGGAATTCAGAGAAAATTATATTTAGGAATTCACTGTTTTTTAAACATTTAGTCCAGAAATTAGTTTTAATCTAGACGTGGATACCCATGGCTCCTATAGATGTGTGGGCAGCCTGCTCCAACACACTGGAAATCCAGCACGTCAGAGCAACTCTATTAATAACATTAAGCACCAGTTAGAATCTAGTTATTAATGGAGTCCGCTGGACCATGGAAATTGATGTGCTCCGGCAGTCTTTCATGTCATGTGTATCGGTATCCCCATGCTTCCCTGCACTGGAAAAATTTGCAGTGGGGTGCTTTCATATAGCACGCTTCAATGAGCTTTCCTTCAAAGTGACCTGCTGCCATTTTTTCAACATGGGAGTGTGCGGGGACCCTGATACACATGATGCATGGGTGCTTTTAATTAGCATGACATCCTAATTAAAGTACCCAGTGCCACATCCCAAAACGCATGTAAAAGCGCCCTGTTTTCAAGACAGATAGATTACATACATTAAAAACAAATGTATGGATTACAAATTGATGAGAACCAGCACATATAATCTCTCCTGAAATTCCTTTTTACAACAACTAATAAATTATGATATTTAATGTCATTTGGAATATAAATTGGGATGATTATGATACCCATCTCAAAATCTCTAGAAAGCATGCATCTAGCTTATATAACAGCTAACATCCTTATCCTTGGTAAAGAGCAGGAATTAATCATATAGCCAGTGACAACCAAGCTGCTACTGAGTGCTAAAGACCAGTCAATTAACTAAGAGCCAACTCTTAATCAGAAAAATGATCAACATTAAAATTAAATTATTCAACCCACAAATTTAATTGTAGTTACATTTACTTATTATATTCTTATCTACAGAATTTTCATAGCATCACTCACTCCACAGTTGATTACATAATCTGACATTTGTTAAAAACAGAGTAACTAATCAACAAATTCTGGTAGGTATAACACAGCAGGGCTCAGATCACAGGATCCACTTAGGAACAGCTAAAGGCTATAAAGCCAAAAAACTGCCAAGCATCAGGTCTGGAAACTCCTATTTGCCAAAAGTCGCTCAAGTATAAAAATAGCAATGTGCTGCTGAACTGTTCAAGAGTGCATGCCTGTGTAACATGCTTCCATACCAACATGCTTATTTGCCGGCCAATGTACTTACCTAATTTGATTTATATTGACCATTTAATATTTTCCCACTTGTCTCTAATGTTAGGAATTGTCTTTGATAGTTTACCATTTTATGACATGACTGTATGCCTACATAAAATAAGCAAATCTTTATCTTGGATTATATACCTTGGTTTCACTGGGGCCAAATCATTAAAGAGCCACACTTCATATCTGTGAAACCTGGTTTCTAAACACCCTTTGCTAGAAATACTTGGAAGTTTCAAGCTGAAAAGCAAGTAATTTCCTCTCTTGCTTTTAAAGATAAAAACTGACCACATGAACAAAATGGACTGGATCAGTTAGTACAGGGATGGGCAAATAGTCTGTGGACCAGATCCAGCCCGCCTGGCAATTTCATCTGGCCCACAGGTGCTCACCAATTAATTTATACCCCACCCAGCCTATGTGTCTTGCTCCCACCTCCTGTATGGAAGAGCCTGGCCCAGGCAGCATGTACAGCTTCCAGGAGGAGCTGCTGCTATCACTGGTACAGCCACACCAACCTCCAGTGGCTCTTCCTCCCATCCCTGCTGCAGTGCTCATAGCTCTGGCAGAGTCCCAGCAGCTGCATGTGGTGGCAGGGAGCAGGGCAGGCAACTGACTCCAACATATGGGGCTTCCTTCCAGTGGCACATAAGTACCAGGAGCTGCACATGCGCTGCAGGAAGCCCCACACAATAAAAACGGGCCAGCCTGGTGCTGCTCCTTGCCATAATATACAACTCCTGGAACTGCACAGTGCTGGGCAGGAGCATCTGCATGGACCATAAACACCCCAAAGGCCTGCTGCCTCCTGCTGCCACGAGCAGCAAGGGCTATGCACTGGGGGGGAGGGAAAAAGAGTGTGAGATGGTTCCCACACCCTTTCACCCTCCCTAACATCCCACAAAACCCAAGCACCCACACCCAACCCCAGGACCCCTCACATAACACATACCCTGCAATATACCCTACACCCCGCCACATGCAGTCATGCACCTCGCAAACCCTACATACAATATACAAAAGTAAGACTAGTTTAAGCTATTATGCAATCAACTCTATATGCACTATGCAAACACAAATCATGAAAAAAAATTATTTGAAATACAATTAAAATATATGTTATAGCAGGTGTTTGACTTTTAGTATAAGATTTGTTTTTTGGTCTGGTTCCAAAATAGCAATTCCCCTCTCCCAAAAGGAGTACTTCCAGGGGTAAGGGGAGGGATTTCCAGTGGCAAAGGTCAGGACTTAGATATAGGACTTTCAGTCCCAAGATGGTGACCAAGGGGGAGGGTACCTGTCAAGGGATGGGGCTACCCTTGCAGCCCTTGACAGCCCACCAAAACTCATTAAGCAGCCCTCCAGCTAAAATCATTGCCCATCCCTGAGTTAGTAGCTTGCCATTTAACTACACACAAAAAATTATCAGTTTCAAACATGGACATGGAGCGTTTGGGACAACTTTTTTTGGAGTTGATTAGGAGCTACCGACCATCTACAAATTGAGTTAAATAGTAAATAAAGCTTGATGAGGAAGTTACAACACACACCCTCACTTTCATAAATTAAACTAAAGAGCTCAAGAAAAAATGGTTCTACTTCTAAGAGTTTGGTGAAAGCAGAGATCCTAGACGTTTCTCATAAAAAAATCCCCAATTTTTGGATGAAAAAAAAGGTATCCTAAATCCACATTTTTCTGCAGTTAAAATGGAACTCCATATATTAAAATGATATATAGATTAAAATGAAATGCCACATATATATATATGTGGCATTTCATTTTAATCACAGAAAAATGTGGATTTGGGGTTACTTTTTAATCTGAAAATTGGGGAATTTTTTTTTTTTAATCAGAGAAAACTAGGATGGCTGGTGAAAAGGTTGCTTACCTTTAAGAAAATAAACAATTGTTTTATATCCCAATTTCAGTACCATGCTTCATTATAAAATAAACCTCATAATAATCATTAAATAATTTACATGCAAATAAAATCCTTCATAGCTAATACTCCAAGATTTCTTGCTCAAACTATATACTTCAACTGCTCAAACTATATTACTTCAACTGTGTTCTAATTTCTGCCCCACTGTGACACTGGCGAGTTCCAGTTCTTTGATACCTCCTTCAGAACATCCCTAACCCCTCATCTCGCCCGCCACGACTTTGATGAAACCTATGTATTTGTAGGGGGGGTGTTCAGTGTTGGTCTTAAATACTGTTGGGGTATGCCTGAGGGGTACTCACGACCTTATGGTTTGATGGTCCACGAGGCTCCGCCACCCCTACACCTCGTCCACTCACCAACCGATCCTCTGTTGGTACTTCAACTGGGGGAGGTCTTGCTCTGGACGGCGTTCGGACCCACCCAGGACCTGGTACTGCTGGTATCCCACAGGTCCTGATATGCCCGCGACTCCTCTGTTCCCTTCCTCTCAAAGAAAGTATTCTGTTGCCCCTAATGGGTTC
>JAGPOW010003642.1:60220102-60240340 GCA_030014935.1 Caiman crocodilus | reverse complement strand
ACTCCTCTGTTCCCTTCCTCTCAAAGAAAGTATTCTGTTGCCCCTAATGGGTTCTCTGGGGCAGAGTTCCGACCTGACTGGCTGGCAGCAGCTAAGCCCATCAGGGTTCCCGAGTCTACTCGGGGTTTTCTCAGCCACAATGCTGAGATCCTTCTTGCTGCGGGCAAGCCGGATCTCTCTGGAGCTGAAGCGTCGGCCGGCTGCAACTCCCTCCTCTGCTCTCCGCCGCCCTTCCGCAAGGCTTGCCGGGGTTTTTCAAGTTTCCCACGGCGGCCATGCCAGCAGCCGCGATTGGTTCCTCTCGCCGGCTCGTTAGCGTCAGCCGCTTAAACGAGCGGCAGAGGCGCGGCTCGCGCAGCCGTGTCGGCATCTGCTGCGGCTGATGCTGTTCCTCTTCTCCCTGCTCCACCCTCTCCGGTGAGTTTTTTCCTTCTCCTCTCGACCCCAGGGGTCCCTCTCATGTCCCTGGTGACGGCATGCCGCCGTCACACCCACAAAATAGGATTTAATTTCTATTTTATCTGTAGTACTGACTCTGAGTTTCCCAATCTAAAATGTGTCTGAAATCGGATTATAATGTTATGTTTACATGCTATGGAACTCTGATTTTTCCAATCTTGCCACTGTAGTTTATTTAACCAACTTCACCTATAATGGGAATATTTGTACTATGACTAACCTACCTGACACTGGGCGCATTTACACATGCAATTAACACATAGCAATGAGCTCCAGCATAGATTGAAATGGAGGTTATTGCTCCTGGGTGCAGTGTTTACACATGCACTTAGGACTGCAGCATGATGAGCTGGGTATGAGTAGCCCCAGCTGGAAGGGAGCCTGTGGGATCAATCTGCCATCCTGGAACTGCACCACCCCTGCTCAACATGCTGACTGGGGTACAAGGATGCTACAGTGCAGGACTTGCCAGCAGGCAGCCCCCACACTGTAGCACGCTTATGCTCCAGCCCTGGTTACCATCTACGTGCATGTTTTAGTACACTAAGTAATTCTATTGTCTGGGACAACTACTATCCTATAGCAGAGTCAATTAATTTACTATACCCTAATAGGGATATATGTGTAGACAGTAAGTTTTACTGTGGAGCTAATTAGTCAACTCCACAGTAAAAAGCATGTGTAGATGCAACCTCCAAAGAATGCACTAAGAATATGGTCTATTTACCCAAAGGGAAAATAATCACTTGAATTTAATGAACAAGACACATCTGCTAACAGTAAGATTGTTTAATAGGGATATAGCAAATTATCCCACATTAGTTAAGCAGGCTAAATTCAATACATGTTAAGCTTTTTTGCTGCACCTAAAATGTTTTCTTCATCAAGGAAGAGGAATGATATCTCTCTCATTTTGTGGAGAGAGAGAAATTTTATTTTCAGTCATGGTCTGTATACATTTAAAACTCTCTCTGTTATGCTATTATCATCTGACCCTAATTCCCTGTGTCATGTTAAACCACAATTTATTGTTCTCACTGCATTGATTCTAACAGTAAAATTCATAACATTCACTAAACTTTGTGGCAGATGTCTTCTATATCTTGATGGTATGAATACATAATCTCATCCAAATATTTACTTGTATTATCAGGTTATTAAGTGTCTTGTTTATTCTAAAAAGATTCTCTTAAATATGATGCTATTGCTTTGCATACCCAACATTATTCCTTTAACAAGCAATTATTCTCTTCAGAAAACCATTTGTTTTATTCCACAGCTACATAACAGGGTATCTTAAAAACAAGTACTAATATAATCTCACCATTGGACTCCATGTAAGAGCAAAATTGAACAAATAATTTATAACAAAAGATTTACGCTATTGAGTATGCTATTCTTATGCTCATAAATTGTTTAAGAAAATAGAAGAAGTACCAGATGTATTTCTTATTCAACAGTTATAGCTATGTTCATTGTATAACACCTCCCATGCATGCAATGGTAAAGTATGTATTATGACTATCCCAAATTGTTCTGTGCTGGTTAGTTACATATATCATATAACTAGGGTGGCCATCATAAGTGACAGTCGTGTTGTCCTCTGTAGTCTAATGACACAAAACCGGACATCTTTGTGTCTTCTGTTTTTCTCTTTAAGCAACCCGACACATAGGCATCAGGTTTCACATCAATAGAGGACAGAGTAGCAGTAAACCAGAATGTCCTCCATGATGGCCACCCTATGTGTAACTGTTTCTATTCCCTAATTTAATAACATATGTATCTAGCTAACTAAACAGTTTGAATCGAGAGTTTTACTACCGCAAATACAATTTGATTTCAGCAAATATTCAAATACAGGAGTTAAAAAATTGTCATTGGGGAACATTTGCACCAGTAATACTCAAATATCTGTGGAAGAGGAACATAAAATAGCTAGAAATACATTCCATTTTTAGTTTTTAGCTTTTAAAAAGTAATAAGATAATTTTCCTTGCATTCCCCAAGTGAAACAAAATAAGCAAGCCAACTAATTCAATTCCCAAATTAAGTCCCATAAATATAAGGCAAGTGCACTATCCCCTTTTCTTTCCTTGTAGTACTTTGAACATTTAATTTCTTCCTCCTCAATTGCCAGCTGACTTCTCACTGAATAATCTCAGTGCAGCACAGCCAGAAACAATTGGACTCAGTTATGCAATACAAGCCACTTTGTCAGAAGAAAAGCCCCAGCAAGATGAATTGCCTGCTTACACAAGTGAGGGATGCAAAATATCCACATCATTCTTTCAGTGCTTGTGTAAATCTCAGAGCTGTATATGTTGTATTGGAGTCAATAGAAATATTTCTTCAGTACAGTCATTTTAGGCACTAACCATGTGAATGATCTTTTTTGAGGTGATAGTAAGTTTATTTCTAATTCCAAACAAATTAATTAGAGGAGAATGATTATGGTATAAATTATAAAACAGTTTACCATAGACATAGTCTTCATAGACCTCAAGCCAGTTTGTTTTTAATATTTTCTTTTAAATGAGACCAGATGGTTGTTTTCCTTCCAAGGGCTATTGTAAATGTTGCTCATACAAATGGATATTGCAGAGTTTGAAAAAATGGAACAATGCATTTTAAAATTTAGAATGAGGTCATTAAAATCAACACCTAAAACCAAGAAAAGCCAGATAAACTCCAAATTCTGCATAATTTAAAAGTATAAAAAACATAACTTCTTAGGGTTTAAACCCAGAAAGAAAAATTATATCATCTAATCTCACCTCCTATATAGCACAGTAATTACAGACCATTAAGTTTCACTAATAAGTTTTAAGATCTTCATCTTAGGAGAAAAAGGTAAAATGAAAAATAGGGAGGAATCCAAAAGAGGGGGGAAAAGGATGATAAAAGGAGCCTGGAAATCCTATCACAGACTAACTCTTCATATGCGTAATGGCATAAGCAAAAAGAACAACATATCCCTTTACTATGAATTGTAAGAAAGCATAGGTTCCCCTTGCAGTAGAAAAGTAAATACTATACTGAAGCTTTTGTAGTCCACTACTAGTGTTATAATTTTGTAATTCAAGAAATTCAAGTAAGAAACTTCTTACCAAACTAAACTTCCCCTTAAAATGTACATTTTACTTGAAAAGAATCAATTCATAAATACATGAGCTGTGTAGTCTCAAATCACTATGAAGAATACCCCTAATATTTTTCACAAATCTACAATGTATAGAGATATTTCTATAGACAAAATTTCATTTTTAAATACCTACCTAGTGCTTTATACATTTGGTATAAGTATGTAAGATCCTGTGATTCTATTGAGAAATACAAAAGAAGAATAACTAAAAAGGTTTGACTTTTTTAAAAGCTCATCAGATTCTACATATTCTCATAATGCAACAGTGTGCATGAAAAATACAGAATCAAGGTTGTAAAGAAAATGAACAAGGCTCAGAAGCAATAGATGAAAGTCTTACTATTTGCACTATTCTACAATCAATCCAAAGTGTATCATCAAGTGCCCCTCTGATTTAGAAGCAACAGAAGAATCTATAGGCAGTGTCAGTAATGATAAAGGGAACAGCATGAAACAGGATGCCAAGAAAACCTTGACAAAATAAATGAAACACTTTTCAAAAAGTGAACCGACAGTTTTCCTACCAAAGAGGGAAGACAGAAGGTGTTAAAATTTAATTGAGAGGAAAAGATGTCAGGAAGTTATGGTACTGAATGAAACCGTACCTATCTTGCTCTACAAAACCCTTGAAATCTTTACTCAGAGTGTACTTCAAATGCATTACAAAAATCAGTGATTCATTTGTACTATTTTGCAAGAAACAGAAATGTTTCTCAAATTACACATCTGAACATGCTATCTATCTGGCTCTATTTGCTGTAGCATTTCTGTACTTCTTCATGAGAAAATGATTTTTATCCTAACAATGCCCTATTAAAGTAAGAAAGTATTATCCGTATTTTATACATGGTAAGCCTAGCCTCAAGGCAGGCTCAAATGACTTGCCAAAAGTCACACGGAAAATTGATAGCTAAGTGAGGAATTAAGACCACATCTTTTATGTCCCAATAACATGCTCTAGTCACCAGACTATCCTATATCTCCTAATTGCATAACTGCATCTATTTCAGATGTTCCAAATTTCCAAACTCCTTCATGGTAAAAAACTGGAAAGGGAGACTTTGCAAGTATGGTACCATCTCTCATTCCTTTTCCCTTTTTACTCTCTTCAGATGAAATAACTAAATAAAAAGTTGTCTAATATAGCTAGATCCTTTCTTATAGAATTAAACCAGTTTTCAGTACGTTCAACTGTGCTCACATAGACTGTGCACCACATTACTCTTATACGTATTAAATGTTCTGGACAATTTTTAATAATATTTGCAGAATATGTGTTATTAAAATTCACATGTATTTTCTGTAATTTATTTTCTTCATCCATTGCTAAAATGTGGTCCAAAATATGATTGAATGTGTCTGTCATTTTGTTCTTTATAGCAACTAAAACATGTTATTTAAAGCACAACTATGCCAATTATTTAATATTCTTTTGCCATCTAATATGAATTTGCATACTTTTATTAATAGATGTTCTATTATTTTAACAGGGATCAAAAATTTTTTTTTCTAGATGACAGCCACAATGACTCTGTCACTTCGCATAATACAATGACATACTAAAATTTAGTGCCAGCTAAAGTTAATAGAACTTCTGATAGAAAGACAAAATCATGTATTTTAGCATTATATCTTGCACACTAATTGTTCACATTACAAAACAAAAACTGTTTTCTTTCTAGCTGTACCTTCTTTATATGGTTGCAGATCTTAAGTATAGCATTCAAGAATCACCTTGTTTTTAAAGACTTAACTCAGAATTGTTTTGCTTTTATGGCTTGTAATTTTTTTATTTTAGATTAATATTTTTTCATTAAAAACTGCATAAGGAATTATAAGCTAATGGTATTTTTTCTCTGGTGACTGTTGCTTCTTTTGTAGATATAGGAAACTTGCTCAAGGGACTGCACTGAAAGAATAAGGAAGAAAGGAAAAAGAAATTGGATTGCCAATATTTGACAGCTGTTTTTTTTCTCTAGTTTACTTTTACTTTGTTCTGAATTGGGTACACACTTGTGTTAGCAAAATCATACCTTGTAAAAATCCCTGCTATTCATATTTTATTAGACTACAATAAAAGCCAAAAATAATTAGCATTGGGAAAGATTTCAGGTTGAAAAAAGTGTGCATAATACATTCTTTGTGTTATGTCTCCATACTGTACTAGAAACTTTGTAATCTTCCATCATGACAAAATGTGTTTGTGAAAGACTATAAAAATAGACAAACAAAATAAAGACCAAAACACTCAAGCTTAGAACACACAGTGCACAGCCTCCAGTCCCATTGTATTTACCTAGTCATTAGCTGTGTGTTTGCATTGTACATGGGGAAGTGCAAAGTAAATTCGAAAGCTTGCTTGCGTAGTCACTTGCATCAGTAGTATAGATGTGTTAGTCACTTGGCAGCGTTTTGCAAGTGAAAGCTTTTAGTATTTGAAACCTTTCCTAAATAAATGACAATGTACCTTTTCCTCCATTGTTGCTGTTATTAAGTCTCAGTTTAGAATATATATAATATTCATAACATGAATTCACAGTACAATGAACTCTTTATTGATAAAGAGCCATTTGGTGTCCTTCCAGTCTGTATGGGCAGGGTCCCCTTTGTAAAGGGATTTTCTCAACCTCCACAACATGCTCAGAAAAGAGGGGGAAGTCAGCTTCTCTTGAAAATTACATCCTAGATCTGAAGATGACCTTCTCCACAAAAAACAGTCTTACTCTTGCGAGCAACTATGGCTGAGGAGTTTCCCTGCACTGTGGCTCTATTAGTCTGTGCTGTCAGGGAGCAAGTACTAGGGTCTGAAATGATGATTATAGAGAATCTTTAGGTAAATGACTGCCTGAAAATACAGAGAACTGTAAAATACAGTCCTGTGTTCTTGTATTCATCATACCAGAGCCAATATGACTGCAGATGTTCCTAAGACTTGCAAGGTTAAGATTTTTCACTGTTACTTCTCTTATGAAAAGAATTCTAAAAGGCATTGACCAAAACGTACCAAAAATTTACTCTTGTAAGAGGCTTACCATAAAAAGTGTCAAGTGTTTCAATGAATGATAGGTCCCAGCAGCTTCGCAGCAGTTATACAACTGATTCCAGTTTCAAATCCTGGACACTACAATTTTTTTTTCTCTCTTCCAAAGAATTAAGATCATTTTATGACTTAAAAAATAGCTCTTCTTCCATTCTGGCAGCAGGTCAAACCATACTTGTTTCACTGGTTATTTCCAGTCTGAAACAGACCAACAAAATCATCAGCCATATTTCCTTTGTTTTTCCTACCTGACTTGCTTAAGCTTTCATAAAGTAGAAATACAGCAGTTTCAATCAAGCAGAGTGGGGGGAGAAGCAGTTAGCAGCAGGATCATTTTTAACTATTAGGTTATAAAATGGAATTAAAGGAAAAGTATTGAACAACAAAAGTATTGAAAATGCTCACATCAGAAATGTGCCCCAACTCTCGAAGCGCAAGGTGTTTACTGCTGAAATTTATAGTGGGGAAAAAATAAGAAAACAGAACAGATGACAGAAGTATTTTGCTAACTATGATGAGGGGCAGAAGAGAACAGATTCCTGAGGCAAGCCGCCAGAAATACAGCTCAGTTCCCCCAATAATTGCCGATAACAGCTTTTACATAAACTGTTGGGACTGAAGGGAATGGAGCCATTACACAACGTGGCTGTTTGCAGATTAAATGCATATCAGCAGTTTAAGGGAATGGAAATGACAGGGCCACACATGAATTGAATTCTTCCTTTTGCTTTCTTTAGGGATTAAGGCAGAAGAAAGACTACTTCCTATAAACGGCCAAATTTATCTCTGGTGTTTTTCATTCAAGTCAATAGATTTATCCATGGTGTAACTTAATTAAAGACAACAGATTTATGCTGGAGGTGGTTTGGGTTCTTGAAATCTTGACTCTAACAGAAGAAAATCTCTGATGTGATATTTTGCTTAAAGAACCCCCATTTTGTTTGGATGATAAAGCTGCCATCCCTACTCATCTTGCAGATGCTTTGTGTGAAGCAGATATCAATCACCCTGGATAAGTACTCATAAAATAATCTACAAAGATTAGGCAAGTATCCTTTCATTTGTGAAACTGCTCTGAAAGAGAAGGAAACATGCTTTGTTTTACTTACTCATCACAATTGAATAACCTGTGGGCATGTCTACATGAATGTCTGACTCTGCAGTTCCTTTAGCAACTACTAAATGCAGTAACTGCTGGTACTGCATAGTCCTGGCACTGCAGGGGTTGTTTCTGACCCTACTGTGGAGTAGCTCGTACTGCTCATTGTTACTGCTACAAGATGCTACATCACTGTAATGACAAGCTATAGCCATATAGCTCATCGCTACACCAACACAGCAACAGTGGGCACAAACCATGACACAGTACCAGTCCAGTATTAGCAGTGTCACTGTTCATGCCAGCTGATGCTACGTCACCTTAGCGATGTAGCGTCTTGTGTAGATATGCCCTGTAACTAACAGAATAAGCTTATGGTGGTAGCCTGTATCAGGCTACGGCCGCCATCTCCAGTAAAAAAAATGGACAGAAACTGTGATGCTGTATCCCAGATTTTAATCTCTCCTTTCAATCATTCTTCCTAATTTTTGTAAAAAGACTTCCTTCCCCTGCTGCCCTGGCTATGATGCTCTTTTTAACTCAGTTGAGAGTACAGTAACAATATAAATCAGCCTTTATACAGTTCAAAATTCACTTCAGCCTTGTTCTGCAATATTAACATCACTGATACTATTCATACGAATAACCACTACTCATCCTAACTGTTGTAGAAACATGATCTGAATAAAAGCAGAATGATGCAAACACTGGCATCTATAGCTGTTACTAGCCCTACTGACTAATATTCAAGTATCAAACAGGACCGCTCCTGTTAGCAAGAAATGGACTCATCATAAGCACTGTACTTGGTAGAAAGTATCTAATGTTTTTAATATTTCAAACCACTTTGGAAAATCCTTATTATAACTGAATTATCTCCATAGTTGTAAAAGCTCTCAGCAAAGCATGCTTATATGTTCTCAGCAGAAACTCCACTGCTTTGCTGCAGTGTAGGACTAATGACCCAACTCATCTGAGCAATAGGAAAATCACTAGACAATACAAAATGAGACAACATTTTGTTGAGAAATAGTCCTTATCCTGCATGACAGAAGGACTAGAAATTGTATGGGTAACAGCACTTGCTTTAAAAACTAATTAAAAAAAATTAAAATAGTACTAAGAAAGCTGGCTGCAAAAATGTGAGCACCCCGTGTTAGTATTTGTGTTAGCCTATTATCTAGAAACTCCAGTCATGGACACATTTACAAGCGATAGATGCTTTACAGACTTTTTTTTAATCATATTTATAATATGTATTATATTTAATGGCTTACTCATCTGATAAAGTAATTAGATGCTCTCATGATACACTGGATTCTTCTTGAAATATGCTCTGTTATTAACCTGTTCCTGATATTAAATACTGATTTTAGCAGTGGAAGAATATATTCTCACTCAGATCTAGTACTTTTTATTCAAACACTATTAGTGTTGCCACCGCTACAACTGGGAAACTATTTCACATTAAATGTTGGTTGGTTGATTATGTTTTAACTATTTTTATAGTATGGCTTCTGGCATTTATCTTCTCTGTTTAGCATTTCTTATCAACATGGCTATGAAGGATTTTCTTGAAAATTGCTAATAACCAAAACCAGATACATTTGTTAGAGAGAGAGAGAGAGAGAGTACCAAGTTGAAGTGTACATAACATAAAAAAACCCTAATAGACTTTCTTTAGTATCAGAGAAGAATTTTAATTCATTCTACTTGTTGTTGCTGTGTTACTGCATACCAAACACAATGCACATCACACAGTTTTATCATAAAAGCCTCTACAGCACACCCCAAGAAGTATGATCTTGTCATAGTTACCAATATATTAAGAACCGTGGCTAGGGACAGAAGTTACACATGAAATGGTTTAAGTGATCAGAAACTAGTTTAAACCTGTAACAGAAAAGAAGCTCAGTACACATAAACCCATTTTAAAATGGCTTAAACTGCTTTAAGATAAACTTGGTTGAATGTAGTATGAGACTTATCTGATCTGAGTCAAATCGGTTTATGAAACTTCTGTCCCAAACCCCTTCCTAGTTAAAATTCAGAGTCCCCCAGCATCTCAACATGCTTTGCAGCCCTGGGCTGGGCTGGGCTGGAACATCTGCTCTAGAGAGCAGGACTGACCCCACCCCTCTGCTCCCTAACTGGAGTAGTGAGGGCAGACTGACAAGGGGATGTGGGGGGCTAGCCCAACTGCAGAAGCAGCCCAGTCTACAGGGGGGACTGCCCCCCACCAAGCAAACCCCAGCTCGGGGCTGGGGCCAGGAAAGGGGGTTAAACCCCCTTTCCTCTACTCAAACTTACTGCTGACTGCTACTGTGAACTACAAATCCTAGAGGCACCTAGAAGAAGGAAGAGAAAGTGATAAGCAATCCTGCAGAGTCCTGCTGCTGTAATTTTGGATTGCAAATCCCAGAGACCTTGGGAGCTGCAGGAAGAGAAAGTGAATACAAGCCAAAGAGCATACTCTAGCAATACCCCGCCCCATCCCCTGGCTTTTGGCCAGAGCCCCTACACGCATGTGGCTGCCTGCATTTCCTGAATCAAAGGTAAATCTCAGTTCACTTCTGTTTTGATTTAATCTGTGCATTTTAGAGTAACCTGCAAAGACTGAATCAATTCAGCTTCAGGCTTTTTGACTGTCTATACCTAGCCCATGAGACCCTACACATTACCTACAGAGTAAAGATTGCTACATTAAAAACCAAGCATTATGAGTGAATAATTGCTTTTTAGAACAGTGATTTTATTCATAAAATACCAAAATGATGCACTTGGTAAAAAATATCAAAGTAAGAAAAATATTAAACAAACTGCTTCCTACAAATTAATTCATTAAAATCAGCATGTCCTTTACATTAGAAACTCACTATATTCAGTAGAAAAGGATGCCTGAAGCACAATTCACAAAAATCTTGGACTATCCTGTTCACTGGCCTCCAACTCCATTATGCATAGTTCATCTATTAATAATGTTTACTTTGGGGCTAGTGCAGTACACATGGGGAAAAATAATCAAAGACAGAGAAAGAAGAGAAGCATGTTTCATTCCAAATTTTAATTTATTCTTATTCCCAAAGAATGTTCAAGTATATTAAAATAGTACATTTCTATACGTACAATTTGCAAATCAAAAACGTCTCCAAATGACTCAATCTCTGCGCAGCCTAAGTTTGTCATTCCCTCTTCAAGGAGTACAACACAATGTTGTTCACCATGCAAGTCATGCTACCTCAGCAGAAACAATGTAATGCCCTCCCCCCATATGACCTACATAAAGGAACATTCATAAAGATCACCCATTTATGCTTGTCATTTATAAAGCACTCTAGATGTAAAAGCGGCATTACAATAACAAACACAAAGAACACAAAGCCAAATCTTGTTCATCCCATGCATACAAAGAGCTGCACTGAGTTCAAACCTGTTGTTCCAGGCATACTGTCTTTGGGTCAACCTTTTAAAAACCTGATCCTCCTTCCACTGAAACCAACAAGTCTTTTGCCATTTAATTTAAGCAGTGCTTCATAGCCCCATTAGAGATAAGATGTGAAATCCTAGCCCAGAAGTTAATGGCAAAAGTATCATTAACATTAACAAGCCCTAAAGAGAAAAAAGCCCTTCAAAATAAAATAAAAAAACTAACTGAATAATGTTACTGCTGTGAGTTGTGATTCTTATTTCTTACTTTCCTGTTATAAGTATTTTATTTCTTGTTCTGCTCCTATAAAAAGGCTGTGAGAGGAAATAACCCTCTGTCCCCCTCAAGTAGAAGCCAACAGCAGGGAGAAGGAATAGCATGTTCCTTACGATCTACAATCTCCCACGTTGCCAGATCCATTTTTTTCTCTCTCATCCAAAGAAATAAGATCATTTTATGACTAAAAAATAGCTCTTCTATTGAAATAGCTGTTCATCCTCAGTGCTCCAGGAAATTAATTAAAAAGCACTGCAGTCATCATACTTCTGCATACTCAGCAGGACAAAATGCAACAATTCACTGATGACAGTGAGTGAAATGTCAGTCTCAAGCCAACATATCTTAGGCACTAGTCCAGCTAGACTGGTCAACTTTTCTAAAGTCACAAACTTCCATATATAGATTAAGAAAACATTTTTTGGCTCTCTCCATAGAAAACTTGTTAGTTTTTTTAAGATTGTTTTAGGCTATGCATGCTTTAGAAAAAGAGCATTTAAATGCCTGGCAGCATTTCTGAAGCACAGACTTCGCTAACTGACCCAGTCATGTTTAATATTAATTCTCCATCAACTTTTGCTCCCAGTAAGATACTTGCAGCCAGAATATTTTTGTATTACTAGAAGATAAAAATCTGAATTTCCTTCTAAATGTTCATGTTTAAACATGGTTACATTAACTAACATTTTTAGCAGGATGTATACAGATGCCTATGCCACTGTTGTTCTTCCATTGAACTAGCCTTTGCTGTATTATCTATTGGGTTAATCTAACCTGCCTAGGCTGAATCAGTTTGTAAAAGCACTCACATCCCCTAAGGATTGAAAAAATGAAGTCACATTCCTGCAGTGGCTCGGTCTAGAAGCTAGGGGTGCTACAGCTACCCTCCCTTCCTTTCTACAGTGCTGAGTTGAGGGGGGGTGTGGCCAGGCCCTGGCAAGACACTGATTAGGAAGGGGCTTCCCCCATCACTTGTCAGTGAGGGAGCTAGGGATTTACACAACATTTAGTTACACAGTAGGGAGCATTTATCTGCCCATCAGCAAAACAAAAGGATATCTTATTAGTTCAAGCTCTTCTTAAACAACTTGTTCCCAAGAAGGAACAGAGGGACATTACCATCTATCTATCTGCTGACTAGCTCCCAAAAGCCATAAGCAGCACTGTCCTGTCTGCCTTTGTCCTGTGTCCCACAATGTGGACTATAGCCAGTATGTGGTATACTAGCTAACGCCGAGAGGTATCTGTGTAAGGCAGAGGGGAGGGGTAAATCCCTGCCTCAGCAGGGAGTGGTGAGAGGAGAGTGAAGCAGGAAAAAACCAAGCAGATGCCCTGCACCTGCAGTCTCTGCTGAAGCTGCAGCCAGGGAACAGAGGTGAGGGGCCAGCCCTGCTCTCAGGAGCAGAGAGCCCTGCCCGGCCCAGAGAGTATGCCAGGATACTGGGGGACTCTGGTTTAACTTAAACCAGGACAGGGGCTGGAACAGACATTGCATAAACCAGTTTGACTCAGATCAGGTAAGCCTGATACTACATTCAACCAGATTTATCTCAAACCTATTTCAGGTATCTTCAAACTGGCTTATGTGCACTGAACATCTGTTCTGTTACAGGTTTAAACCAGTTTCTCATTACTTCAACTAATTTATGTGTAATGACTGTCCCTATCCTAGAAGACCCAGTATATCTGAGTATGACTTGCAGAGCTCCGGCACTGTGGGAAACACTGCACAACTATTTTTAGCATTGCTGGTGCTACCCATAGGGCATGTTTACACAAGATGCTATGTAGTAGCAATGCACTATGTAGTGTCAGCAGACACAAACCATGATGCCACAGCTATGTTGCTGTAGCAACCTGCTCCCTTGCTATAGCGCACCACACCACTACGGCAACATAGTGGCTAAATGGAAGTATTAAATGACGGTACAATAACAACAGCATCATAGGGGCACGTGTAGATGTTCCCGTAATACAAGTAATGACTTAATGAGACTACAATACTTAGTACAAATAGGAGAGTGCTTTATGGTTAATCTTGTCTTATGAGAGTAATCCAGGAATGAATTAGATAAATTAATCACCAAGCAAACTAGAGCACTGTTCCACCGAAATGCATGTGCGCATCATTTCTCAGTGGGGTTTTTTTTTTGCTGCCATAGACGCCTGAAATGGACAAGTTATTGTTTTTAAGAAATAGATCTGATACAACTGATTCCATTCAGGAACTCTGGGAACTTTTATACATGCTCCAAGAGCCTCTCTAATTAAAGCACCACAGTATCTCATTTATCTGCATACCCATGCTTCAAAATGGGGGCAGAGGGGAGGATTCAACAAGTTTTAATTCAAGCTCCCCTGCTGCCATTTTGAAGCACAAGGATGCTGATACATGAGATGCAGGAAGCTGCTGGAGTAATTTCAGTGTTGTAATTACAGAGCATTGGAGCAGCCTCCTCACTCCTGTGCAGGCATCCTCAGTGTCACATAGCCTTAATCAAGGGCAAGAAACTACTGGGGATTTCTTTAAAATGTTGTGATGGATAACATCCCTTAGGATATTATTGTTTTGGAAATACTGCTAGTTCCTTCATGACTCAATACACAGGATTACTGGATATTTGTTACCTGCCTTCTCAGCCTTTTCCCTGCTGCCTTCAGTTTGGCTCAGCACTCTTACTACCCATACAAGCAGGTGTTCACATTTACTTCACTTCTTCCCAAAAGATCTATTAGACTAAAAAAAGTGTGTGCCCCAAAATCTCTTTGCAAGTAGACAAAGAGAAGCAGCTATATGGAAACTCAATATACTCTGAATATATTCTAACCTAACTGGGCCACAATTTAAAGTAAGACACTGACTCAGGAAATGTTCTCAGAGTTAGTAGACCATCTTCATCTTGGCAATCCCTCTCAGCCAAGGATAATAGTCTTCCATGATTACCTTATCTAAGGGTCTGAAGATGGCTGACAAAACCAATCTGGGATCAAGTTCTACTGCAATTCAAGAACATGTTTCCATGTGGGGAGGGTGGCTGTGTATACTTCAAGTCCTTTAACAATGATCTTTCACCAGCACAACTTCTGCTGCAGCCATCAATTGAGCCAGTTTGAGTGACATGACCAAGCGGATGAGTCAGTGACTGGCCCAGCAATCATCAGCTCCCAGCACAGCTTGAGTGATACAGACATCTTTGCAATACTGGGCACAAACAATGACATAGTCAGTCAAGTGCCAAGGTTTGGATTGTGGGTGTTGCCATGATGTCTTGTACCTGTTTTTCTGGTGGAATAGGGTGTTGGTGATGGTGAGTCCATGATCTGTGCATTTGGTCAAGAGGAGGCTGCTCTTGGAGTTAACCTTTCCTACTCCTCCTTGGTTTCGTTCCAGAGGTTCAAGTTTCTTCCAACTCTGGCATTGAAATTGCTGAGCAAAATAAGCCTGTCTCCCTTCAGAATGTCAGAAAGGATTTGGTCACAGTTGACATAGAGATCCTCCTTAGTTTCATCAGTGGCATCAAGAGCCAGGGCATACATGCTGACAACAGTGGTGTATTGGCTCCCTGGCAATTTGAGATGGAGAGTTATAAGGCAGCCATTAATTATAGTAAGTGGCTTGTTGAGTTGTTTTATGAGTTCATTTCTAATGAAAAAGCCAACTCCATGAAGTTGTGTTCTTCTTCCTGTTTACTCTTCCAGAACAGGGTATAGCCACCTCCTTGTTCATTGAGCTGCCCATCTCCCACATGCTGGGTCTTGCTGTGTGCAGCAATGTCAGTGCTGTGTCACTTGAGTTCTTGAGCCCTGATTGTACTGTGGTGCTCTGGGTGTTCGCTATTAGAATTGTCCATAAGGGCCCTGATGTTCCAGGTCCTGAAACTGATTATCTGCCTTCACTGATTTCAACCATAGTAAACTACTGAACGTGCTTATCCAATCTGGAAAACAAAATAGGCAGGCTATGTTTAGGACACCTTTTCTAGCCCTTCCCCATGTGGGGTGAGCAGAACACACCCTAAAGAGCACTGCTCAGTTGTAGTTACAGCTGCCAAATTGCACTCCTGCCTCATCCAAGTGCTAGATGACCTTCTTGTGACTGCCACCTTTGTGCCGGTTCAAGACTAGGAGCCTCCAGGCCTCACAGTCCTGCTCCCATCATCACTAACTGGTTGCCAAAGGACTTAAAAAATGTGTTGAAGCCGTTTTCATGGATGACACCTGTGTGCAATTTCTTTTATCATGGAAAAGCTGCTGCACATCAGCTTCCACATGGTTCTTTACAGAACAGGACCTTGACCCAATGGCAGGGAGGCCAAGACAATTGGAGATCTCATTCTGCTGTAGCCTTCATCTGCCATCACAGCTTTTGAGAGTCTAACACCTTCTGCCTTCTCTGCCATCAAGGACTTACAGACCCTTGGCAGAGGGTTGAGCAGGCTCATTATAGTGTCAACCTGTATTTGCCATGTCGCAACACTGTCAGAGGACTTTTCAGAAGGGACAGCATGTCACCTGCTTATTTCACACCTAACCGTCCCTGAAGGTTGTTCTACTATCCACCACCTGTGGATGTGCTTGGTAGCAACTCATCTCTCCCACCAAATAGCAGACCAGCATTCTATCTATGCTATTCTAGCTTTTTTGTTTAGTGTAGTCAGAGATTCACTTTTTCACCAAACTTCAAAAGCACTAACATAGCCAGCAGCATTAGCTGGCAATCCTGCCATTATTAATTAATCAACATACAATAGTGGAAAAGACAATAAAGGGAGAAACCTCTGTTGATCCTTCTACCACTAACATATACTTGTTTAGAGCTAGAGCAGTCAATCTATATATTCTAATTTATATACATTCTGCCTTAAGAAAAAGTGTAAGAAAGGTGGTTTCCTTACTTGGTGTGCTAACAACAAAGCATCTGTTTACATAAAAGCACAGGTTCAAGTCATTCCTCTGTTCTGTTCTCTGAACTCTACATCAGTTCTTACACAAAGCTCACCACCTTATCATGGCTTCACACACATTCTTAAATTAATCTATCCCTATATGCTACAGTCCCAGCCATGTCATTGACATAAATCTAGCTAACAAAAAATTATCAAGCACAACACTCCTCAACAAATAAATTCAATAGATTTTAAAGCAATCAATGCTCAACAAATCCTAAAAGCTGCACTGAGCAGCAAATATTTAAGGAAAAATGTTTGGTGTAGTCAGTATTATCCATGTGCATAGGTGAAACCAATATGCAACAGCATATTTTTATTAGCTTCAGTTACAATGACTTAAAGAGCAAGAACCACTGACAAACAATTTCTAGGGATTTGTGATGTAGTGTGAGAAATGAGGCCAGTAGGCCAAGTGACTTCAACCACTCAAAAAGTTTCCTATTGTTATAAAGAATTGGAAATTAGGACAGAAAAGGCTATTACTATGCCTTTACTTGGGATTATTGTGCATGACATTATGGAGAGCTAATTGTAAAGCTCTACTTCTAGTCATGGTAGAAAGCCAATCCATAATTCATTTTGAATAAAAGATAATTCCAAATAAAATAAGATGTTATTAAACCTCATATTATTAATTTTTTGAAGCACAGAAGAAGTTTAAAGTGCATGAATTATTTTGGAAGGTTGTTTTACAGTAGAGCCCTGACACAGTCAATCTGTATCAGGTAAAAGTTGTAGAATTTTAAACCAATGAAAAGACAAATAAAATGGAAAGGAGATTTTTATATTAATTTGAATTAAACAAACAACAGCTTAGAGATTGGACAAGGCATACATAGGCATGCTCAGTATCAACGATAACATTAACCTAAAGTGACTATAGGAGAGTCCATTGCTCAGATAGATGCCCAAATTATCATTAGTTTTATTTACATACCATTAAAAAAATGCTGAAGTTACAGAACTGCAATGTGCTATTAGGGATAAAATGGAAAATATCACCACATCATAGCCTAGAAAACATAAATCAGAGTCACAGAAGGGTTTTTTCCCCTTATGTATTTGGATCAAAAACTTCTCATTTCTATCAGCTCTGCGGGATATCTTAAATTTATGGTTAGAAGCACAACATGGCTCTAATCAGATCAGTCTGAATTAAAATTATACTTTTGCAGCTGTAAACTGTATCTTCAAGAAAAAATATAATACAAAACACATTTTTTCTAGAAGAGAAAATTTTAAGAGTTGGAGTGAGATGCAAATGCTAAACCCAGTACAAGGGGGGGAAATCATTAAAATGGAAAGTTTATATTCGGTACAGCTCTGCTTCGGTAGCCATATTTTTGATCCTCTTAACAACTGGTGCATGGAGTGCCAAGCACAGTGTCTAAAGTTATAAACCACAGTGGATAAACACAGGTATATCAGTATGACAATGGTGCTGGAGTTCAGCCTTAGGCAAATATATATTTGAATGCCAGATTAAATACCAGCACAAGAAAACATGTTCTCCCTAAACACATCAAGAGCGTACTTCACACTACACACTCCACTGATTACAATGAATCCAATCTTTGATTTGTTCAGTAGCCAAGAACTTTCAGGGTCATTGAACCACAAAAAATACACCCTTCTGAATATATTCTGCTATTACACCACTTCATGCTGTCCTGGGATAAACTTCCTGTGCTTTTGTGCAGACTTGGGTAACAAGTTAAAATAGATTGTGTTTGCATCCTTTCATGTCAAAAGGAAGAAAACCAGTTCAGACAATGAGGCTCTTTCTGTATGCTGCTCTCTACATCACTAGCAGCCCGAGTTAAAAATGGGGATATAATGAAATGGGAATAGAAAAAAAATATTTTCCCTGCATTAGACAAAGTTAATTTACGGGTAAAATTACACGTTACACTTAGAACATAGTATACATGTGGAATGTTAAGTGGTGTTAAAGTTAGAAACTTCTAGCCTTTCCAGACAAGCACAGCCATTTGTTTCCCTGGGGACAAAAAGCAGTGGCACACCTTGTGTTGCTATTACTTGACCGTGGGGAATACCGGTGCCACATGCACTCTGGCAAGCAGCAGGTTACTCTGGGTGACATAGGGGAGGCTGGTCCTAGCAGCTTTATCTGGGGGCCTCGAGGAGTTGCAGCCATAGCACTTGTACAGATGAGAGCCTGGCCAGCAGCTGGAGTGTGGCTCCGACCAGACAGGCTCTGCTTTTGGGTGGCATGCACTGCCACTACGTGTCACCCCACTTTTTTTGACGTGTTTTTTTTTTTAGTCTCCCCGCCACAACGATGCAAGGTAGCAGCATGGAGCTTGCCTGCATATGCACATACTACATGTCTGTGCTCATCTGGATGTGGCCTCTGTGAGCAGTTGCATGTTAAGTATTAATTCTATTACTTGCCTACACAGATCTGACTTGCCACTAGAGAGCTGGTGAGCAGGGGCCTGGAAAGGAGCTGGGCTCTGGGTGATGTGGGAGGCTGGGAACGGTGCATCCTGAAATGATGGAAAACTCATTGCTTACTTTTTCTCTATGAAGGAAACTGAAGTTATGTTACTATGATCTATGTGGCAGAGCTAACCCTCACCTGGAGCGACAGAACTGAGACACTGAGATGGAGCTTAGCATGAATTAAAAAAGCTTCAATATCTGGATGTTTGCGTTTCAGCTGCTCTTAGCATAGTCTAGGTGTAACATGAGCCTAGTTAAGGTTCTAAAAGAACAATTTGAGACACAAAAGTAAATGAAGTGTACAGAAACAAGGCAATCTGCTAAAAAGTGCCCCCCCTTCATGCTTCCCAACTAAACTAGCGCGATTAGCGTCTATTCCACTGAACAAGATTAAACTTCCACACAAATGTTTTTCTTACTTCTGTTCTTTAAGTCCAATTTATTTTTTAATCAGTCTTCCATCTCCACATCTCAACTTCTCTGTGAAATCCTATGAAATATGAACGTTCATTTCTACCCAGAACTTTTACAATCTTTTCTCCAATGTCTGATGAAGGGTGTTTGTGCCTGAAAGCTATTAATTAAAGAAATTTTTTTGCAAAAATCTTGTTAGTCTATTAAAAGATATATCCCTTACCATGAGCCCTGATTGCTTTTTCCATCTCCGTATACTTGTTAAGATTGTGCACTTTGATCACACTGAATCATCTCATAAAGATACAGTAACCTTGTTTGAAAAACACCAGCACAGTACACAGGAAAACACATGCAAAATATCATAGTATCATAGTATCTAGGGTCAGAAGGGGCCTAGAGCAGGCCATCTAGTCTGACCCCCAGCCAATGGCAGGAACGAGTGCCAGGGTCACAGGACTCCAGCCAAGTACCTATCCAATCTCCTCTTAAAGATGCCCAAGGTAGGAACAAGAACAACTTCCCTAGGAAGCTGGTTCCACATCCTAGCCACCCTGTGAAGTAGTATTTCCTAATGTCCAACCTAAACCTGCTCTCCAGTAACTTGTGACTATTGGTCCTAGTTACCCCTGGTAGTGCCCGGGAAAAAAGAGCCTCCCCTATTTCCTGCTGACCTCCCGTCAGCAATTTATGGGCTGCCACCAGGTCCCCCCTCAGCCTCCGTTTACTGAGGCTGAACAGGTTCAGGTCCCTCAGACGCTTCTCATAAGGCCTATTCTGCTCCCCGCATATCAATCTAGTGGCCCTCCTCTGGACCCTCTCAAGGCCGTCCACGTCCCTCTTGAAGTATGGCACCCAGAACTAGACACAGTACTCCATCTGCGGCCTGACCAATGCCGCATAAAGGGGGAGAATCACCGCCTTGGACCGGCTCGAAATGCATCGTTGAATGCACGCTAGGGT